>JARHVA010001282.1:0-612500 GCA_037957365.1 Torreya grandis | reverse complement strand
CTAAAGTCTCTAATTCAGCTAGTCATGCATTTCTATACTCTTCGTGATTAAGTAGACATTGAATAGAAACATGAAGGATTAGTATATCTAAATATAAGGGTAGAATATATTTATATATAAAAACAAGTTATTATGGGGTTTCCCCTATGGGCATTTTAATAAATTTTTTTATAATCCCAAAGTGATAGATAAAACTGTAAGTGCCAATCTCATTTAAAATCTCTAATAGTTTTGACAATTATTGGCTTTAAGGTTTTTTACTAGCCTTACCCTGATCATTAGATTTTGGATAATACAATGAGACTGAGTGGTGTGATTAGAATATTTATTACATAAATCACATACATCAAGGTTTTTTAAAGGAGATTTGTTATCAATAGTGATGACCTATGGGACCCTGAATCAAAAAATGATTTGGTTTAGAATACATTTTACAATGATTGAACTAGTGATAGTTGTTAATGACATTACTTTTACCACTCATTAAAATACTTAATGTCTTTGATATTTAAATCATTACCATTAGATGAATTATTAAAGATTTCACATACTAAATCTAAGCCTCAAGTGGAAAAGGGGCATGGAATGACTATTGGCTGTAATGCCCTAGTGGAAATATGTATATTATGTGAAAAGTGTTGAAATTTATCACATTTGTACACATATTAAATGTCATTGTGGTCTAATTTGGGCCATAAATATTGCATCCTATGTATTTTATAATTAGTCACATGGCCACCAAAGTTTCCACCAAAATTGACACTATGATAATGAAAGAGGACCCTTTTTGACTCCTCCTAGTTGACACACCTAAGTAATATGTTATCAAAGTGTTTATGATAAAGAATCATGTCTATAACAGCATACTTAGATGTGATTATATGAAGGTGTTATTTGTATTATTAATTATAACCTTTAGGATAAGTGTGGTTGATTATGTATTTGATGATATATGTATACCAAATAGAATAACTAATAGTAGGTTTCATATGTATAAGATCAATTCATTAGGAAATTCAATGTCAATGATATCTCTAACTTCAAAGGGATAATTTTAAAACTAATTATTAATGGTCTATCCCTTAACATATTTTTGGTTGAGGTAAGTTAACTTGTACTTTCTCAAGAATGTCATGAAATGTTGAGATTTAGTAGAGAGGGATGGTTGGGTGGAAAAAGTATGCAAGGATTGATATCTCATGATAACTCTTATTTATTGATTAAGTATTTAGTATCATAATAATTTAGTTACAAACACAATTCCCAAACACTCCTTTTCTACCTATGTATAGTGTGTTTGATAGTCCATGAGAGTGTATCTAATGAATTTAATGGCTTGTTTTTACCATTATCTTCTTGTGACAACATGAACGTAGGATACACCTCAGTTATCTTAATGTAAATTATTAAGGGCTTATTTATCCTATGTGTCATTTTGAATGTGGGGGGAGACATGAATAATCATTTTACTACTTCAAATGCCTCCTAACAATCATATGTCCAAGTCAATCCAATTGTATTCTCAAGAAAAATATTGATTGGATGGACTACATATGTAAAATCAAGAATGAATCATAAAATGGATCCCAAAATTCTTAATAATGACCTAATATATGATTCATCCATGGGGGGATAATTTCTAAGATCGCATGAATCTTAGCAAGGTTAATAGCAATCCCATGCTAGGAGATGATATACCCTAGTATTTTTTCACATGTGAATATAAAAAACATTTATATGGGTTAAGAGTAACATCATATTTGATCAAATGCATCAATATGGTACATAACACCTCTAGGTGATTAATTTGTCACCTCACTTTCCATAGAAGATCATTTTCATAAACCTCCACTATATTGTGAATAATATCATGGAATTTATGGTTCATGACCCTTTGATATTTTACCCCAACATTTTTAATATTTAATAGAATAAAAACATAGTAAAATGTCCCCCATGGTGTAGTGAAAGAGTTTTTACTATGATCTTCATAAAAAAATGTAGATCTAATTGTATCCTAAGAAACCACCCAAAAGTGATATCAATCATATTTTTTATAGCATAAATATTGACATAAATGGAAGAGAGAGGGAAGACATATTTTAGACATGCTTTTTTGATATCCTAAAATTATATACATATATTAATCTAACCATTCTTCTTGAGAATGGGGATAATGTTGGACATCCTCTCTGAATAGTCTACTATTTTGATAGATATGTCTTTTAGAAGCTTTTATGAATTCCTCTTTTACCATCATTATGAATTTGGGTTTGATTAGCCTAAGCGTTTATTTAACTAGTTTTGTGTTAATCATCATAAATAGGTTGTGGATAACTAGTTAAAGCTTGATGTTAATCATATTAGTGTAAGATAAGGTGAAATAATTTTCGAGCTTAGGGAGTAGTTGTTATCACTCAAAGGTACACCCTTGTAAGAATGTGTGTCTATTCTCACTCCTATTGATATAATGGAAACTCTCTAAGGTGTGGGTGACCTTATTTTGGAGATAATCTCTAGATAAAAGGTTTTTTCCATTTGGTACACTCACCCAATTATATCTAAACTCTCTCCTATAGTGATTTATTGACTACAAAAAGGGTAAAAGGAACAATGCTAAAGCTAAAAATGGACCAAAACTAAAAATTTGGGGTTATGCACCAATGAAAAAGTTAATTATGCATATAATTGAAACACTTTATAATATAAATAAATTTCACACATTCAATTAATCTTCATACAATGACTCTTGCATTAGTATTTCACATAGAGGTCTTGACAAACACTCATACTAGCTTGGAAGGAGTAAATAATGATTAAATTTGATTCCAAATTAGGTAGAAATAAAACTTAGACACTTTATATGACCTAAAATAATTTGAATTTTCTTCATAAAGGTGAAAATTTTAGACGTAAACATATAAAAAAAATCATTTAATAAGTAATGTCAATGAGCACTAGACACACACTTCATGAACAACTTAAAAATAGAGGAAAAATTAGCTCTTTATTGCTTCAAAGGTGATGTAGTATAAATTTTGGTATAGTTTTTATAATAAAAAGTCATAATCTCCACATATTCATTAAAAAATTAATATAAATATGTAAATTAGTAAGAGAGAGAGGAGACAAAGCCACCCTCAACTAGGAGATGAGTCTATTGTCTAGTCATCCTTCACTTCTACTTCAACTCAATTTTCAACTCAAACCACTAACTTAACCTTTAACTCCACTAACAAACTCCAAATACCAATGTAACATATATTTTTTTTAAAAATTATATTATTATATTATGGTATATTATTAAATAATCTTATTTTAATGTGTTTGGAAAAGTCAAAGGTCAACATGCATGTTTTGATGGCTGAGTCTTGAAGAGATCTTTGACTATCTTCAGTCGACTCTTTTTAAATTGAACTTAACACCTATTAATATTTCAAGAATATTTATTTTTTATTAAATTAGTTTTGTTTCATATTGGGTTTTTACTTGACTTATCTTTACTTGTAACTTTGAATTTGACTTGATCTTCTTGACTTGCATCTTACATGCATGTTTCTCCTTCTTGTTTGCTTGACTTTTTCTAAATTTAGATCAAATGGGGCACATTAGGAGAGAATATTATTAATTTTTTATTTTTAATAATTCCAACCTTTATTTAATCTTAAAAACAAACACTTAACCCTTTCTTGATCTCTAGTTAGCTAAGAGCACATGTATTTGACCAGGCAAGGTTGTTGAATGCATAATGCATTGATTGAACTTGTGAATTATATTCTTTCTCAAGGGTGGCACATAATTGGGATAGATTAGATGTTTTTTTTTAAAACTCCATAAAATATCCTTTACTAAATTTCATTATCTTATAGATAAACATAACTCTCCATATTGGTCCCTCTTGGACATATTTATCTTCTATAGTTTTGGCAAGCTTCTTGAATGCACCATGAAAACTTGAAACTTGATGAATTTCAATTATTTTAATAAATAATTAGTTTAAATAGTATTTAAACATCATAATAATGGTTTAATATACTTTCAAATAAATATTTAGCTCCAAATTCCACTTACAAACTCCAAAAATGTCATTTTGTGTTCTTTAGGCCTCAAGAAACCCTAATTTGGATTAGGGGGTCTAAAATTAAATATAATAATAATAAGACACTAATAATATGATAAATTTATAGGTATACATTTTTTATACCTGTAAAAAAATTAAAATCTTTAAAACTTTACACCAAACACTAAAATAAAAATTCACAAAAATGTGTCTACTTGATGCCCACAAGGTGACCTGTAGATGTTTTTATTTGAATTGAAACTATTTTGAATTGTTTTTTATTTAATGAAAATTTATTTATACATATACATAGTTATACACACTCTCAAATAATATTTTTCCCTTGGAAGGATATGAAACACTCATTTCCAACTTCATTTGTGAGCAAAATAGTTAAAAACCTTTATTTCCTTCATGAACATACCTGTGTTTTAGAATTTTATCTCTCCTTAGGTAAATTATAGACATTAACCAAATTTTTAAAATTAAATGACATAAAAATATACCTTCATGTAAAATTTATATATATTTAATTCAATAAAACTCAAAATATGCACTTTTTGTAGTTTCGTAGCTTGTACAATTTCATTTATGAATGCCTATAGATCTAAGTTTTACCATTTTATTGAATTTTATGAGGCATAAAGACCTAATTAATTTTTCATTAGGAAATTAAATAAACTTTATAATCATTACATTGATTATATATACTTAAATAAATTTTTAAACCTATAAAATAATATCTTTTCTAATTGTCTCTCTTGCTTACTTAAAACCCTGCAACCTATACCTTTAGCTTTATTCATTATTTGACTTGAAATTTTTTATTTATAAAGGTTTATTAAGTTTATTTATGCCCCATAATATCTCACACCACTTTTTTTTTCAACAAATAATTCAAAAATGTAATCATATCTCCCAAAACTGAGTTATTGGGGTTTATTGGGTTTTACCCCATAATGGTGAAGGAGCCAAAAATTGAGAATGTAGAGCACAATATTTTGTTTTTCCATAAAATAAATACATTTTTATTTTTAAAAATACTATTATATATATAATAATAATATCTCCTATAAATTAAGATATTTTTCCAACTACCAATCCCACTATAATCTCCCCACTCCTAAATACATGAGTTAGTTATATAACTCACTATTCATGTACATAAAATATAATATTATAAGATATATGTTGTTAAAACCAAATTATTTACCTCATGGTGAAATACTAATCACCATGGGAACTCTAATTTAAAAACATTCCCTCCCTTAGAGGTCATATGGGGAAATAAGGGACAATTACACATCACTATATTACCCTCCCACAAGATTGACATGCAGAAGTTGGGTTCATCCAAAAATGCATCCATTACATAATATGAAACTTCTATATTGGATATTATATTTATTAAAAAATTGATTACTTTATGACTAAAAGTTGACAAGATATTTACAATACTCTAAATAATAAATGACTATGGTCAACAAAAAAACTTAAAAACAACTGACCACATATTTTTGACAATATAAAAATGACTCTAAAATGAAATAAAAAAAACTAAATACTAAATAATATGACATAATATAAAATATATATAAAATATAAAACCATACATGAAAAAGAGAAAACCACATATTAAAAACATTTAAATACTAAATTTCAAAATAATGAAAGATTTAAACTAATACTTCATAATAATAAAATAAATTAAATTCATAAAAATAAAAACAAAACATAAATATATAAATTTAAAAATAATATTAAAAAATAAAATTTAAATCAAAATAAGAAAACACAACTTAAATCATTTAAAAAAAAACATGAATCATAAAGTAAAACCATGAAATTTAAAATAAATTAAAACTTAAAACTAATTTTAAAAAACCACTTTTTTAAAAATAAAACCATGAGATTTTTAAAAAACTTAAACATAAAAACCTAAACAGAAGATACTTTTATTTCTATTTTCCACTGTTGATGGGGAAGACATAGAGACATGGCAGTGATGGAGGTGGATGTTAGGGCTATAGGAATGGTAGATGGATAGAAGACTACCATCATGATTTTAAAAAAATGTAGCTTGTTTAGCCATTTGTGTTATGGTAGGAAACTGTGTGCAGGCTAGTGACTTGAATCCATAATAGAGGAGAGACAATTAGAGTCACTAGACTATTTTAACAATGGATAGAGATATGCCATGAATTGATGAAAGTGAAGCTAAATGAAGTGAAGTGAAGCTGAGATGAACAAAAGTAGGTACTCAGGTCGAGGCCAAAGATGACTCTAATTTTTAGTGTAACATATTTTATTTTCCTTGTAAAACTCTTGATTTGAATGCAATGTCAGTGACTGAGCTTATAACATATCTGGGAGGAATCCAATGAAACTTCATGGAGGTAGATTCAATTAATCCTTTGCTGAGTTTGAAGAAGCGATGTTGAAATGAATTTGATGCCAAAATAAACTTGAATAAAATTCTCAAATAAAGATATACAAAACTATATAATGTAAAGACTAAACCAAATACTATAGAACCTTGTTTATCCTTGTACAAATAGATCCAAAAATAAATAATTCAATATGTATTTACATATAGTAAACTAAAAATATATATATTTATAAAAAACCTTCAGAATACCAATGGACCTATATTTTTCTACACTACATTACCATTTCCATAAAGAAAGAAGGCCTTTCCAATGGTAAGTTCATTAGATGTAGTCTTCATTCCAATTCTCTTATGAAGAACAAGACCGAATTGCAGAGAGGTCTAGGGTGGAACATGCTCTAATACCATTGTTGGGTTTTACCCCATAATGGTGAAGAAGCTAAAAATTGAGAGTTAAGATCACAATATTTTTTTTATCCATCAAATCAATACATTTTTATTTTTTGAAAGGCTCTTACATATATAGGAATAATATCACTTATAAATTAAGAGCTTTTTCCAACTACCAATCCCATTATAATCTCCCTACTCCTAAATACATGATTTAGTTACATAACTCAATATTCACATACATATAATATAATATGAAAATATATATTTTGTTACAACCAACTTATTCACCTCATGGTGAAATATTAATCACCATGGGAAATCTAATTTCCCAATAGGGTTTAAGAAGGGTTTTACAATACCTTTCCTTCTTAATGATTGTTCATAAAGTTAAGAAACTAAATCCAATACATATAATATTTATGGAATAAGAGACACAATATGACATTTATAAAATTCAAATAAAATATTATTCTCCTTCATAAAATGAACATTTGAAAATTGTCTTTACTAGCTAGTTTGAGCAATATAAGAATTTTTTTCCAAAATTTTGACCTATAAGCTATTCAAAAACATGGTTTTGGCTTGATGAAGGTTATATTGTGTTTTGGATAACCTATTTATTCTTGAATAAATTAATTAATCCTTCCTAAAAACTTTCACATAATAAACCTTGATCAATGGTGGCAAAAATTATCAACATTCTTGGCGACCCTAGTGGGATGTTTATTTGATAAACACTCAAGACTAGTAACAACATCCATTAGGTTATGGAGTCATAAAAATATCACCAAATTGAAAATTAGAAATTCCCTCAAGAAACTAAAACACATGTTCATAATCACTTATGGAATTTAAAATTAAAATAACTATCCATTTAAAAAATGTGCAAGATAGCACTTAGAGGAAAATGAAAACTAAAACTACTATGTAAAAACACTCAAAATCCACCTAGATAAAAGAAAAAAACTCTCAATTCCTCTCCATATGGTTGAAAAATATGAGGAAAAATCTACTATTTGAGTACCATTTTGGTTGGATTACTTCTTTTCTTACTTGTTAACCTCTTTGGCTTATTTCCAAATGAATCAAATATATCTCCAATATAAAAAATTCTTCTTATGTTCAATACTCACCTCTTTTTTCCCTTCAACACTAGTAAATTTTTTCAATGGAACCACATTATGATTCATAAGAATAGCTACAACTTTAGCCTCTAATATCTCACTATAAAAATGTTTTTGGCTTTTTATGACATCTTGATATTTTTCATCTCGATTGTCAGCTGATGAAAATTATTCAAGATCTTTAAGTAACTATAAATATTATTCTCTAGCTTCATAAAAACCTTATTTATCCTCAATTATATCTTTTTATGTTCACTAGGAATCATTACATCTTATTTTATATCTTAACTTACCTCATGTCTAGGAATGTTACCTTCTGAAATCATTGCTACAATCTCACTGGCTACTACCATGTCATCTTGAACATCTTCATGATAGAATTCTTGAGTCTCACTTTTAGAAACAATCTAATTTTCATCCTAAAAGGATGCAACATGATCTTATTTTATGCCAAATTGAATATCATTTAACCAACACAAATATTGATCATCTTCTCTTGGTAAATTTTCCTCTTCATTTGGATGTTCTTATTTCTCCTTTCATGTAATAGCTCCTCCTTAAAAAATGGATATGGTGGGGGGCACAAAAGGTTCTATTTGGTGGCATAGGAATATAGGTCATTTTGAGATTCTCTTGAATGATATTTGGGATTGAAGAGGCATTAGACAATGGGTTCAATAAATTTGGAAATTTTATTGGTTGGGCTTTGACAACTTTATTCATATCTTGATTTTGAATAAGCATGGGGAAAGGATTTTTCTCAAGCGTAGGGATGACATAATCATGGGTCTTAGTCCAAGAAGTTTTATAAGATGGAATGGTCTTAGGATCTTGGGGAAGAGTGAGTAAAAATTTCATATAAATAGACTCTTTCATAGGATTAAGAGTCCTAAAACTTAGAATTTTAATAAATTAGACTCTCTTGAGGGTTCAAAGGGTTCCATTTCTTCTTGTTTCCTACTTAGGATTTTGGACTTGATTCTTTGTACTCTCATATGTAGCTATTGCATTTGTTCTATTTTAGCCTCATTATATCTCTTCAATGATTCTATCTCTTATTGATGTATATAGGCTTGATATACAATATTTTATTGATGTTTATTATATTCCTCTTCCCTATCACTCTCCATACATTGTCTCTCAAAGTCAAGTCTTATATCTTGTACACTTTTCTTAGGTTGATTGGAAAGAACATGATTTTGCCAAAGATGATTAGAAACATGATTAGGGGTGGGAGGGAGGTAAAAATCATGTGAATATTGATATAATACTAGTCCAAGTCTACATGAGGTGAAACCATAAATATTTTTATCTTGATATGGAGGATATGAAGATATAAAATATGCATTTTTATAATATGGAGGATTGAAATACATACAAACTGATGCTCTTTAGGCACTTGGACTGCTTAAACCAAATGTATATAACTTGGAGTCACTAGATGCTAAGTAATTGAATAATGTATTTACTAAAAATTGTTAAAACCATCACCAATATTTAGAAATATTTTGAGCTATGATCCCACTAGGTGTGTTACAAAGTGTTATCACTCAGAAGTGCACCCTTTCAAGAATGTGTGTTTATTCTTACTCTTGTTAATAAAATGGAAACCTTCCAAGTTATGGGTGACCTTATGTTAGAGTTAATAAATATATGAAGGGTTGTTTCCCTTTGGTACACTCACCCACTTCTCTCTAAACTCTCTCAGATAGTGATTTCTTGACTAGGAAAAGGGTAAAAGGAGAAATGTTAAAGCTGAAAATGGAAATAAAAACTAAAAATTTAGGGTGATACACTAATGTGAAATTAAATTATGTAGATACTCAACACACTTTAGAAGCTAAATAACTTACACGCATTCACTTCATCTTCATACAATTATTCAAGCATCAATATTTCACATAGAGGTCTTAAAAATGCTCACACTAGCTTGGAAGGAATGAACAATGGTTGAATTTACTTCTAAATTAGGTATAAATTAGACTTAGACACTTTATATGACCTTCAAGAATTTGCATTTGCTGAATAAAGGTGAAAATTTTAGTCATAAATATAGCAATGTTGGGACCCTATTCTATTTAAGTATGGATCCATGACAACTAAGTAGACATCTTGATGCAAGGTAATCACTTGGTATGATTACCATTTTGGTATCTTTTACACCAGTTGGAGGAATCATCGTAGACCTAGTGATAGTTGTTAGGTGGTTAATTGGTGCCTAATTTTTTAGGACATCTTCTTGAGTGGATACACATGGAAATCATAACATAAAGGGTGTAAAGTGATGGATCTAATGGAATGATAAACTAAGGCTCCAACTCAGCACCTAACATGTGCTCTCCACCCTAGCATGAAGATGCTATTATGGGATATAAAATTAAGCTTGATCCAGTAAGCAGAGATACATGACTTTAAGATAGTGAATCCCTATAGAATTGGTTTTAGAAATAGTAATCTGACTACCATTTGAAACTTAGAACTAGCATGGATGCCTTTGAGGTTGCAATTATATATCCTAAGCTTGCTTATGAGCCAATGGTCCATTTAGTAGTTTAGACAAGAATATAATCTATTTTATAGGGTATGGAATATGCTCTGTATTTAAATCTTGATGAATAAAGAATGGTGTTGCATCTATTTGAGTTTAATCTAGTTATGTGCCTGACTAAGATCCTTTGAATGTGCAATGTTCATATTAGTTAAATTGATATAAACATGATAATTTAATGTTATTTTTGAATGAATATTTGGTCTAAGTTGTTAATGTCAACCTAATTTGAATAAATGGCCAAAGTTTAGATAAGAACCCACACCTAGTGATGATATCCTTACATAAAACACAAGCCGAGTATGAACTTGATCTAAGGCATTCCATTGACCCCTCAAGTGTTGGATGATGCTAGGATTAGTGAAACAAAGGATTTTTCCCTTGAGATAATATAACTAACCCAATATAGTCTTAAGCCCTTATGACCAGAAGTAGTTCCCCAAATATGTTCTACACCTATAAACCATCAACCTATCTTAAGAACAACTTGTGGAAATGAACCTACTAATGTCATTATTACAATAAAAAAGTCCCATGATGAATGTGTTGTTCCATTACATAACTAGCCTAATGCATCCTCAAATATTTATTTTTTATACTTCAAATGAGCACATAAGGCTTGTGCCTTATGTGAATTGATTCTATCACAACCAAGTGATAAATGTTGAGTGTTAAGGGAACATACCTTTTTTGCACCTAGTTTTAATGAGTCAAGAAATAACTTAGAAAAATTGAATAAGTTCTAAATAGAGTAAATAAATTGAAGCCCTAATTAAAATACAACATTTTAGTTCTAGTTTTGGGAGCCATTTTGAATTTTGTTGTTATAATGGTGTAACAAAATAATGATCTAACTCTCCCTTGACAACATAAAGTGTTGGATACAATAGGTGGAAGATAAATTTTCACTAAAGCATCCATCTTATAAAGGACAAAAGCCAAGGAAGTGGGTGCAAAATAACCTATATGATGTTCTATATGAGGTAATATTTTATGAAGTACCTAAGCATGTGTATCGATGGTTGGATACCTATGCAACCCATAAATGTTAAAGTTATGTACAACACCTTGAGTGGATGGAAAAGTGCCTAGAGAGGTTTTAGAACCTATATTCCACTTGGACTAGAGTTGTAGACAAATGGTGGTGATGAGCATTGAATAGATATGTGTTTGAGTTCATAGTGTCAACATAATTCTACCCTAAGGAAGAATAATATTAGTTTTTACACAAGCCTAGAGGCATGTTTGTGAAAGATTTCAATCCAGATCTTAAGAAAATGATGGTGGATTATAGCTTTGAAACCATGATAATGGAAGGATAAGTACTTTCATATATGAGAAGTATAATGGGGAAGAAGGGGATGTATAGGTGAATTGAAATGGAAGGGGGTGAGTAGATTGAGACTTGATAGCTTAGATGATAGAACTATAAGAAGAGGAGGTATAGGCTAATGGAAGATCTAGAACTTGGAAGTGCCAATAGAACCTATAGTGAGCAAGAAGGGCTTGTGGAAGGATATATTGAATTGTATAAGTGTAAGGAGAGTTAAAAAAGAATCCATAGATCAATATCAACTATTAATGGGTGAAGAATGCACTGGCTCCCTAAATAATTTGACCATTGAATATGCATCAAAAGTGCCTACCCACTTTGAACCTGTGGTGTTAGATCATGTGTTGGATCTCCGATGTGAAGAAATAAGAGTGATAACTAACCATGTTTTCCACATAAACTTTGACCATTTTAAAAACTTGTAATATAATTTTATAATTGAACAAGTTTTTTCTTACAAAGAGTTAAGTGAGGATACCTCTATACATTTAGGATCTAACTTGACAACACAAAACATGAGTGCAAACATTCTAGTTTAGCCAATGTCAGCTATGTAGACTGGGAAACAACCCACTAAAAGTGGCCTAGTGCCATAATTTATTAGTATAACACATTCATCATCTTTTATGTCATTAGTAACAATAGTACTAATTCTTAACCCAGTGGTTGG
Source organism: Torreya grandis (assembly GCA_037957365.1). Classification (NCBI taxonomy): domain Eukaryota; kingdom Viridiplantae; phylum Streptophyta; class Pinopsida; order Cupressales; family Taxaceae; genus Torreya; species Torreya grandis. The sequence continues at coordinate 599,983 of JARHVA010001282.1, read as the reverse complement.
AGGCATTAGAGGACCACTACCAAGACAAGTACTAGGGGAAATCACCTCAAATGCCATCACTCCCCCTACAACAAATGTATTATGAGATGGCCATGTACTTTTTAGAATACCATAGTGTGTAAAACGCCATATAACATGTGATAAAATGTGAACTACAATTACATGATTGGGGTATCACCCAATTAGAGAATAAGGTAACATATTTTATGATAACTCTACTTGATCATGCTCATACTTGGTATAAAAAAATTGATCCTAACTAGGCTATGATTGATATGACACCTTTAAGGAAGAATTCCTAAAAGAATTTGACATATTCAAGTTTGAACAACATATCATCATCATGCTCAAATAAATTAACTAAGGGATATTTGAAATCATGTGCCTATATGATACTAGATTCAAGACACTTTTTCTAATCTTCCTTATAACATTTACCCCTCTCAAAATACACAATGTTTCATTAGAGAATTTATAGTACCATTATGATGAGCACTATCCATGAATACATTCATCAACCCTCATAAAGCACTTAAAGTCATGCTTAGACTTAAGCCAATTGGGATTACTAATACAAGAATCAACCCATTCATGGAGGTTCATATTGCATCTATGGCTTCCCACCTCTAAAAAATTGATTGCTAATTCATGATAAGATTCTTGAATCATATTATGGTGCACAAATTTCAAGATAGAAGGCCATATCAAGAATAACTACCCTTGAAGGAATGTGCACACATTACTTCTAAGTTGTGAGGTTTGTCATGAAGCGCATGATGTTCACAACTGCCCTTTTTTACAACATGATAATTAGGTTAACACATCCATTTTTGATCATTTATGTGATGCCTACATCCATACCATAACTGATTGACATGTGATCAATGAGATGTGCAAAAACATGGATACAGGTGCTAGCTAAGAAACTATAGCAGTTAGAGGGAAGGAAACTAAATGAATTGAGGGATATGGCCAACAGAGTGTAGGATATGGAATGCAAAGAGGCACCAGAGGGTGAGGTGGAGGATGCAGTGGAGGAATATTCCCACTATGTTCATGTTATAATTATGATTTAATATAGCATTATCAACATAACTAACCTACACATCCAACATGTGGGTATTATTTAGGAACACATAAGGTCAAGGAATGCCCTGACTTGTACAAGAAATTTACCCAAGGCTAGCCTACCATAGATAAGGGTTAATGAATGATTAGCCATAAGCTAAAAATAGAGAAGTGGAGTTTTAAGGCATAACCAAACCTCACAAACCCAATCAAAGTAAATGAAACTACTCATAGTGGATTCACCACTCAACCACCAGTTGTGCCAGTACTAGATTTGCACCTATAGTATAGGGAATAGAGTTTTATCAAGTGCATAAGATAGCCTAAACCCAAATTTATGCCTTACCCAAACCTTGCATACCATAAATATGTATTATAGTAGGCTATGAGTGTGATTTAGAACCTACAAGGGGAGTTCCATCTAGTGAAATACCTAGAAGCACAAGTTACTACCTCTCAAAAGAAGTAATATGGCCAAGAAGATGAGGTATAAGAGCTAACGAAGATCTTACACCTCCTATAGATAGAATGGATGTTTTCCATATTAAATAACTTTTTTAATGATATGTAGGATATAATCTAGTTTAATTCATTGTGCAATGCATGAAAAAGGTGTAAGAAGTTAGGCATACACAAAATGTAGAGTATAATCAAGAAATCTTGGTAAATACTACATTGATGGATGGTCTGTATGCAAGGTCCTCATGGACATAGGTGCTGAGGTCAATATCTTAAAAAAGCCACATGGGAAAATATGGGTAGTCTAGCCCTGAGGCCTTCCCCTCATATAATTTTCATGGCCAATAAATCTAGGATGCAACTAATTAGAATTCTAAAAAATGTCATTATAGATATGATGGGTACCAAGTTCCATGCTAATTTTGAAGTGATCCAGTTGGTTGAACAAGATAATTATCTAGTGATCTTGGAAAAGCCATGGTGTTACATGAATAATGTTGATATGCATTTAAAGAAACACTATATGACCTTTAAAAATGGAAAAGAAGAGGTTAGTGATCCCCCTCTCAAGTGACTAAGGACCCCCTATGTAGAAAGTGTTGATATAGAGGATGAGATCAACCATATCTATAACATCATGATGAAAGGCATCAAGACTCTCAACATTAATGACTAAGGAGTGATTTCTTGGGATGGTATATAGTCAACCTTAGACACCATTGATGTTTCTTGTGATTGATGGGTCAAATAAGCTTATGATATGACAGGTCAAAGGTGACAATTATTGAGCATACAAGATCCAAAACTTGTGAAAATTGACTAGATATAGATTCATCACACCTCAAAAACATGTTTCCCTTACAATATAAATAATCTAAAGAAATTATTCTACATGAGAAATGGTAAATTTTTGACACTCCAAAGGTATAAGGAGATCAAACATATAGAAGAGTATGCATATGACCTAAAATCATGCATCCCAAAGGAGGTAGACATAATGGATACACTAGTGTATAATTTAGGGAAAAATACCACTCACTAGTGGGTATCATAACTTGAAAACATGTGAAATCAACAATATTCACTAAATATAAGAAAGATAATGAGTATCTAGACATTCTTGCATACTCTAGTGATTTAGACCCAATAACGCACATGTGCTTGTACAAAGAAACTTGGACTAAATACGATGTAAATAAGAAAATAATGGGTGTATGCCTTATATATAAACTTAAATACATGGGCACAATAAATGTATGTTATCAATGAGATTCACTTTGAGATAACAAATTAGGATGCACTCAAGGAGAGCTTCATGCATAACTTCTCCTTTTCTTCATAAAACTTAGAATTGATTGAGCCACTACAAGTAATTAAAAGGTAAATGTTAGAGGACATTTACATCTTAGAGGATCACATAAAGGACATGTTTAGGAAAAAATTAATTGTTTTCTCAACTTTATTTTAGGAGAAAATAATCAATAGTGACTCAAGTGAAGAAGATTATGAAATCTAGAAGGAGGGCAATTATATGACCTTGATAGGTAAAAATAAGATACTGAGCCAAGTGGATGATAATAACCCTAATTTATAGGATCATACTAATATTCATATATAAAAAACTTGATCCAAAAATCAAAAGCTTTGGTTGAAATATAATTCAAGAAATAAGAACAACATAATAACAATAATGTTATCTTTGAGAAGAGATGTCTAATTTCCATTTCAGGTTACATATTATTTTATACATGTTTTGAAGGTAGGATGAGTATTTTTAAGGTCACAAATATTGAGAGAGATTAAGTGGTTCTACTTCCAAGATTTACAATGATACATAATTCGAGGAATTACTATTTTTAGAAACTTACTATTTTTATACTGCACTACTAAAATTGAAATTTGGAGCACTTCCATTGGATTTTCAAGGGTAAAAATCCATCAATAAAATATTTATTCCATCTCACCATGTTCTCCTCATTATTATATTTCCAATGGTTCAAATTTGGAGTCAAATGGAGCAATGGTGCAAAAGTTATGGCTCCCATAAGTTCTGCCACCAATTGGGGTAGAACCATCACCCGAATTGTCACCTGAAATGTTGTTGGGATCACAACTGAGGGAAGTAGGAAAGTCAAGACTCATATCAGGAGAGGAATTATCCCTATCATGTATTTTTCAAAACAACCCAAGTAGACAACATCTTAGAATGGGAACCAAAGATGACTACTTTGGGTGCATATTGATCTGACGTAGAGTTGCCATAAATTATGGATATCCTAAATGAGTTATAAGAATTATTCCCTTTAAATTATTGATACATGAAGGGCACCCACCCATCCCTTGGGAAAATTAGTATAAATCTGGTGGATGGTGTAAGACCTATCAATCACCCTTACAGAATGAACCCCAATCTCTACACCAAGGTCAAGATGGAAATTGATGGTATGTTATCTTTAGGAGTTATCTACCAAGTAACAAGAGTTATAATGGTTAATCCCCATGGTTATTATATTAAATAAGGATGGTCACATCTATATCTTCATCAATTATATAATTTTGAACACCAGCTACATCACTGACCCCATCTTGACTCCATTCATCGATGAAGACTTGGATGGTATCATAGGTTATGAAATATACACATTCATTGAGTGTGTCTTCACAACACCATTTTAACCTTATTTATGAAAATAATATATAAATATGGTTTGCTCATCAATCTCAAAAATATTACAATAATCATTCATCTCTAGACCTCATTAATGTAAAAATATGTTCACATCTTCCTATGCCATTATGACTATTATAGGAAATTCATAAGGAGTTATGCAAAGATTATAGTGTGACTAAAAGAGATATTACACAAGGATGGCCTATTTTATTAGAGCATAGTTCAATATAATGCCTCTAAAACTTTAAAGCTCAAATTGGCTAACATGCTTATTTTATAATTTCTTGATTAGATGAACCCATTCCACATCCATGTCAATACATCTAGATTTATAATTGATGTCATTTTGGTGAAACCTAGTGAAGGCAAAATGGATCATCCCATCTCCTTTGCAAGTATAAAATTGACCCAAGTAGAGTTTAACTATACAACAACTAAGCATGAGGCACTAGCCATGGTCTATTCCCTACAAAAATTTAGGTAATACCTATTGGTGACCCCATTCATATTCTTCATGGATCATGAGGTTCTTAAGTACCCCATGAAAAATATTATTCTCCATAGGTGTATTTATATATGGATAGTTTTATTTCAAGAGTTTTAATTCTTAGTTATCATTAATCTTGGAAAATATAACTCAGGCACATACCATTTGTCCTACATCAATTTTGATGATGCAACAGTGTCAATCGATGATGACATGTTGGATGTGAAACTCTATAAAGTCTATCATGTCCCTAAGGACTTGGTAGAGATAATTTATTTCCAAACATCAAGATCTATGCCTCAGACTATGACAATCAAAGAGAAGAAATAGCTCACAATTCACACCACCCCTTTTTAGTGAATCAGTAGGGAACTATACAAACTAGGCTAAAATAAAGCCCTATACTGATGTTTATTAGAACATAAAAGGGACTATGTTTTATTCAAGGTACACAAAGGGATAGTAGGTGGCCATTATGTTGGAGATTTAATAGCACATAAGGTATTATAATCAAGATTGTGGTGGTCGAGTCTATTCTAAGATGAAAAGGATTGTTCTAAGGCATGTGACATATGCTAGCACATAGGTAAGTCCAACCATTGAGATGAAATTCATCTCATTCCCATTTTTGCCTAGGTACCATTTAAAAAATAGGCCATTGATTTTGTTGGGCTGATCGCTTCCATAGCAAAGCACACAACTGTAAGATACATTCTAGTAGCCACTAATTATTTCACTAAGTGGGACAAGGTATTGTTAATAAAAGATTACAAGCTACCATAGCTACAATATTCATATTGTAGAATAACATAAGTCTATATGGGTATCCACTTATTTTGACTAGCGATAGAGGCATAGACTTTATTAATGAAATTATGTAGATCTTACTAACTGAATGCATGGGTTGCACCATAAAACCACCCCTTATCATCCACAAGCAAATGACATTGTTGAGGAACTTAACAAGATACTAGTAGCATGCTTCATAAATATAAGTGATATTGATCTCAAAGATTTGGATGGTTAAGTGTTAGTAGTATTATGGGCATATAACATAACTTACAAGTACTTGAATAGGGCTACACCATTTCAACTAGTGTTTGGTGCTAAGGTAGTTCTACCATTATAATTCATAGTGCCATCATTACACATTATTCATATTGGTCATTTTGATGACCAAGAACCATTGAGTGTAAGGTTGGAGGACTTGGAGCACTTGGATGAGGTGCATGCCTAAGCAAGGTGGATCTAGAAGATAGAGAAAGCATGCCAAAATTTGTGTCATGACAAGCATATTAAGTGAAAGGTTCTAACTAAAGGAGAATTGGTCTTTTCCTATGAATCCAAATACCTCATTAACCTAAGAAAACTACAAATTAGGTGTATGGGTCCATATTTCATCCATAGCATATTAGAAACTATCACATGAAATTTATGCACATTATCATGTGAAATGCTTCCTAGGAATTTCAATAACAATTGATTGAATCCTTATAGGTAATATGATGGAACTTACACCATCAGAAACTAACTTATCAGTAACAAGTTAGTTGTGTTGTGCTAACCAAAATAAAGTTTGGTGTAAGCCAAACATTTCATTATGTTTTGTGTTGGTGATGAGTGGATAATTAAGGAACTTTTAGGCCCACAAGTGAACTATTCTAGTGCTTCCATTCATAATACAAATTAGGTGAGTCAAGTGAGGTTTCTTTCTAAGCACCTAACCTAAGTCTAGATACATTATTTATGGGTACATAGAATTTGCCAAAATTTGAAGATATGAGTACCAAGTGACAAAAAAAGGACCACAAGATGCTAGTGTGCATGAGATGCAAAAAATAAACATAAGATTCTAATTTCATAAGATGCCTAGAGAGTGAAGTGTTAGAGGATTGGTGTAAGGGATTTGTATGGTATGGGATAGGCCAAGGCAAAAGATGAAAGTGTGCTTAAAATGAAATCATAGTAGGATGAGAAGATGGAACCTTGGAGGTTGAATCACATGCATGTAAAGTGTTGTACCCAAGTTGTCATAAGGAAGGCAAAGGTCATTCAAAGTGAACAAAGCATAGGAGGAAGACCATCAAGACAAGCTAACATCTACCCAAAGTTAGGAAGGAAGAGACCATTTGAACTACATGTCACTTCATCAAAATTACCATTTAGATAATTTAATGAGGTGACAATGGAGGCACAAATATCCACATTAAATGTATAGGTGGTAGTAAATTTTCATGGATTTTGTGGGTTTTATCAGATTCTAAGAAATCTAGGCACTGCCACACCATTACTCACTTGAAATAAAGATGGTAGATGAATTAAGGGTATAAAGAAGTGAAAGGTTAACTAGTTTAGGTTACAAAACTTAAGAAAAATTAAGCATATAACCAAAGATAAACCATATCCAAAGTGAGAAAATGCTACCAGAGTGAAACCTTGAGCACCCATATCCACTAAATAAGAATGGTTACAAAGAGGAGATTGTGTTCCTGTTGAGATTAGAAAGGAGGCTTGTGGCTCAAGAATTGTGAAAGAACTAGGAAGGAGAAATTTTAGTGATGTCAAGGTCACCATTAATGATGAAAAAATATTATAATCCAAATTCATATTCATAGACCTTATGACTATGAAAAGTGCAAATAAACATTATAGGATTTAGAAAAATCAATAGACTATGCTTCAACTCTAGCCAATTTAGGATAGGAAATAAATAGATGAGTTATAATCCACCACAAGCATAGAAGGACACAAAATAGGCATGGATGATATAAAATATGACCACTACAAAGAATAAAGTGTATCTAATGGAATGGGTTATCATCATACCATTTGATCTTGAGGCACTCATAAAATGTCATACTAGGAAATGCAGTTTCCCATAGAGGTCTTGATAGGAAAGAATTGGGCATATTCCATGCACACCTATCATCTAAAAGAAGACAACCATCTCACCTTAATTAATACATGAGATCTAGTGCAATACTAGGTGGTTGATATGGGGGCCAAGATAGAAGTGGGCATTATGTTTTTTGATGTCTCCATCTAAGATAGACTTGTGACCATAGGTGTAACTTAGATATATGAGTTGTCATGTTTTAGGAAGCTAGAGGAACTTATGTATTTCCTCCTCTCATAAATCTATGGAGATCAAATCTAATTTATAGAGAGGTTCATGTGGTTATTATAAATCCTAATTGGTAGAATCACCAGGCTCCCAAACTCTAACATAGATATCCATAAATGATGGTAGATTATTCAGAAGTAGAGAGGGTTGTAAAAATCCTTGGTTGTTTATAGGGTTCACACTCCCAATAAAATATATAAAGGACCTCAGCATAAGGGTAGATACACACCTTATAATTTTAAAACTTTTCCCTAACTAATGGTGGATGGACATCACCAAAGCATACATGTGCATCTCCCACCACATGGCATAGGGGGTCAGGTTTAACACAAAAAAATCATTTCTAAATAAATGGTGAAGAATGTACTTGAGTATCACATGGTGTGAGAGACCTTCAAGTGGGGGTCAATGTTGATTTTAATTATGATGGAGAAGATTAGTATACTTGATGGTGATGAAGACAATATTTAGGTCTTCTTGGTGCATAAGGACTCCTTGACATTGAAGTATAAGGACTTCACCTACCCACCCACCTTCTCCCATAAGTATAAGACCTGAGTGATGGGGTGGAAAACCTAATACATAGAGGCATTCAGGATGGAATGGCACATCCTTGAGGATATCCCTTAGAACATGTTTGAAATGGTGAATTTTCTATTATATAACACTTCTATGTAGTGCAATTGGCACTCATAAATGGAAACTGATCAGGATAGCTAAAACTCCCTTATGTATTTTTTTCCAAGTCCTTTAGGGATGTGCTAAGGATAATTACCAATGTATATTATTTAGACATCTCAGTAAATTTCATGGATTTGGAAACAAGCAGGTTGTAGTGCCAATATGTATACCTAGGAGGAAAATATACCAAAGATGAGGATGACTCAAATTACACTAACCTCCATCCCCTCCAGAAGGAATTACTACTCGAGTACATACACATGTTATACTATGAGATGAGCTCAATAAAGACAGGTATGAAACATGATAAATATGATGATCTCCCCCTCTAAATTGAGGATGAAGGCAATTCAGTGTCAGTAGTGTAGAATAAATCTCCAAAAAAAAGTGAGGAGAAATACTTGAAGAAATTCAAGTGTGCATAAACTTAAGGATCACCTCTGGAGAAGAGACCACCTCCTCAGCTTAAAATAAAAAGTGTGTGATCTTCATACCAAGGGCTACTTATCCGAGCAAGAAGGAGTAGAAGAAAAATTCTAGGAGGGCCTTTGTGATGCCAATAATAACCTTCATGGAAATGGAGGTGCAAGAGGCATGTGAAGAAATGGAGGTTCAAAAGGCATGTGAAGATGGAGGAGGAGGAAGGAGGGACCAAGGTATATATTATATAATAAGTAGTATAAGATCCCATCATAAAATAAATCCAAAAGGCCCTCAAAGGCAACACTACTACCATGCTTAGAGAGGCAAAAAATCCACCCAACACCTCATCAAAATATCTCTCCACATAGCCTCTATGAACTCAGAAGGAAAAAAGAATCTTGTGGAAGAAAATGTGCCATATCAAAGAATAAATAGATATGGCACTGACACTATAGAAAAAAGAGAGGCCATGAAGGCATCTAGCATGACTCAGGGGCATATTTATATAGTTGAGGCTGAGGAAATGAAGGTTGAGGATGAAAAATCCTTAACATTGGCAAAACAAAGGAAGACCAAGAAGAAGGCCTAGGAAGAAAAGGCCAATAAAGAGAAGGAAGATAAAGAGGTTTCCACAAGTGTAGAACCAGCTAAAGAATTAGTAAAAAATATGCCTAACACCTCTACCATCATAGAAAACCAAGTTGCAATATAGGCATGCCCAAGTAGTGAAGGGGTGCCTGAAGATAAGGAAGATGATGATGGAACCTTAAAATAACAACTGAAGACTGATGAAGAGACCCAAAAAGAACAAGAGGAGGGTGAATCTAGTGCCAAGGGAGAAGAAGAAGTGGACAAAGGGGATAAGTCTAAAGAATAACCCCTATAGGATCAAGAATAAGAAACCTTAGAGGAAAGTGTCAAAGAGAGCGGTAGCATCGATGAAGAGGAAGAATAAAAACAAATATGTTTATCATGGAAGAAGAAGGTATGTATTTGATCCTAAGAGAAAATATGCAAAAGGGGTAGACAGACAAATATTTCTAAATGTTTGAATACATGGTCCCCAAAATCTCTACAACTAGGATGTGCTAATAAATCTTGTTTGATTTTGAAATCTATATGGATTATACTAATTTTGAAGTGACATAAAAGTCCATATTAGGTGTGGATAAATTGGAAGAAGGGAATGATGCCCTTCTCATAAATCCCCATGCCATGAACCTAGTTAGGTTAGCAAATGCACTCATTCAGATGGCCTATGAATTCATGTGGAAGAACATTATCAATTATGTTAGGGATTTAAAGCGGAATAAAATTGCCTTGGATGTATAAGAGGAAGTGAATTCCATGAATTTTAAATTACAAAAACTATCTAAGAATATAGAGATAGTTGATCCATACCTCCTAGATGACCTTGACATATCAAACCTCTTGGAGGTTGATAATGTATGAATGATAGTGGAGAAAATGCTCTAGAGGTTAAAGGAAAATTTAGTGTAAGAAGAAGAGGAGGACCCATGCATCATGATAAAAAGGGATCTAGTTTCAAAGCTTGAAGAGGTGGAAGACCTCTTCATAAAATTTCAAAAGGGTGCAGATGTAGATGATGCCATCTTCCGTAGCTTCTCCAACCAGGTGTTAATCATTAACACATGCCTTAAGTAGGTAAAAGGGGAGAAGAAAGAGTTAATGGCATAGGTTTTCACTAAAATTAGGCTGGAGTACTCTCAAATAATGGGGAAGGTTAATTCCTTGAGTACAAAAATCAAAGACAAAGAATAAATCCTAGAATCACTCTTTCATGCCTTGCAAACTAAGGCCTATGAACAAGGTGAAATCCTAGATGCAGGAGTGATAAAAGATAAGGCAAAAATCAAGGCCATCAATAAGCAATTAGATAAAATAGATGTGCTCACACTCAGCACCACCTCCATAGAGATATAAAGTGCCACTGAGGAACTCAATCTCACTATCAAGGGCTTTGAGGACTTCAACATTGAACTGAAGAAGAGCACACTTGAATTCTACATGCCAAAATATTTAAAAGACTATTCTGAGGACATACTAGAAATTTTTTATGGGGTAATGTTGGCTCCCTATTTTAGCTAAGTATGGATCCATGTCAACTCAACAAAAATCTTGATGTGAGGAAATCAATTGATATGATTTCCATTTTGGAATGTTTTTCAGCAACTAGATGAATCATTATAGACCTAGTACCATTTGATAGGTAATTAATTTGCACCTAATTTTCTAGGGCATCTTCTTGAGTGGCTGCACATTGAGAGTGTAACACAAAGGGTGCAAGGTGATGGATCTAGTAAAATTACCAACCAAGGATCTAGCTTAACACCTAATGTGCACTCTCCACCCTGTCATGAAGATGCTCTTATGGGCTATAAATCTAAGCTTGATCTAGTAAGTAGAGATATGGGACTTCAAAATATAAAATCCCTATAGAATTGGTTTTAGACATAGTAATACAACTTCTATTTAAAACTTAGGACTAGAATGGATGCCTTTGAGGCTCTAATTATCTTTCCCAAGCTCGCCTATGATCCACTAGGATGTTTAGTAGCTAGATAAGCATATACTCTATTTTATAGGGTATGGACTATGCTCTATATTTAAATCATGATGAATGAAGAATGATGTTTCATATATTTGAGTTTAATATGGTTATGTGCCTAACTAAGATCATTTGAATGCACAATATTTGTAGTAGTTAAATCAATATAAACATGATAATTGAATGATATGTTTAAATTAAGCTCTAGTCTAAGTTTTTAATGAGATCCCTATGTAAAATATGGCATTGACCTACTTTAAGGAAATGGTTGAAGAATATATAATAAACTACACCCAATGATGATATCCTTTCATAAAGCATGAGCCTAGTATAAACTTAATCTAAGGCATTCTATTGACCCCTCAAATTTTGGATGATGTTAGTCTTAGTGAAAAAAAGGCTTTTGCCCTTGAATAGAACCAACCTAATATAGGCTTGTGCCCTTATGACCAGAATTAGTTCCCCAAATAGGCTTTGTGCCTATGACTATCAACCTGTCTCAAGAATGACTTGCACCAATGAACCTACCAACACTGTTGTTTCAATGACCAATTCCCATGAATAATGAGTTATGCCATGGAAAAATGAGCCCAATGCAAGCCCCAATTATTTCTCTACTACATGTTAGGTGAGAACATAAGGCTTGCACCTTATGTGAATTTATGCTAGCGTAGTCGAGTGATAAATGTTGAGTGTTAAAAGAATATACCTTATTTGTGCCTAGTTTTAATAAGTTGAGAATTGACTTGGAATAGCTAGATAAGCATTAGATAGAGTAAATGAATTAAATCCATAATTAGACTAAAAAAATAAAAAAATAGTCATTCACTAAGTAACATCAATGAACACCAAACAAACACTCCATGAATAACTTGAAAATGTAGAAAAAACTAGCTCTTTATTGCTTCAAAGGTGATGTATTAAAAATTTGGTAGATTTTTTATAATCCAAAAGTATAATATCCACATATTCATTAGAAAATTAATATAAATATATAAATTATTAAGAGATAGAGAGAGGACATAAAATTTCCCTCAACTAAGAGATGAGTCCCTTGTCTAGTCATCCTTCACTTCTACTTGAATTCAACTTTCAACTCAAACAACCAACTTAGCCTTAAAATTCACTACAAAAATCCAAATCCAAAAGTAACATATATTAATTTTAAACATTATATTCTTTTATTATGGTGTGGTACAAGATATAATCTGGTTTGAATGTGTTTGGAAAATTCAAAAGTCAACATTCATGCTTTGATGGTTGAGTCTAGAAGAGATATTTGACTATATTCAATTAATTACTTTTGAATTTTAAATTAACCCATTTTGATCTTTCATGAATCTTTAATTTTGACTTTATTTAACCTTATTTCATCTTGGATTTTGATTTGACTTATCTTGACTTGTAACTTGGAGTTTGACTTGAGCTTCTTGACTTGCATATTACATGTATCTTTATTCTTCTTGTTTACTTGAGTTTTTATAAATTTAGATAAAATGGGGCATAATAGGAGAGAATATTATTGTATTTTTATGTATAATAATTCCAAACTTTATTTCATCTTGAAAACTAACACTTAACCCTTTCTTGATCTTGATTTAGTTAAGAGTACATGAGTTTGATTAGGAAAGGTTGTTGAATGCATAATGCATTTATTGAACTTTTGAATTATCTTCTTTCACAAGGGTGGGTCAGAAGTGGGAGAGATTATATGTTGATTTTTTTTAAAACTCCATGAAATATCCTTGTTAAAATTTCATTATTTTATGGACAATCACAACTCTCCATACTGGTCCCTCTTGAACATATCTAATTTCTATGGTTTTGGCAAGATTATTGAATACATCATGAGAACCCAAAATTTGATTAATTTAAATTATTTTAAAATATAATTATTTTAAATAGTATTTAAAAATCATTACTATGGTGTCACATATCTTCAAATAAATATTTAGCTATAAATTCCACTTACAACCTCCAAAAATGCCATTTTATGCTCTCTAGGCCTCAAGAAACCCTAATTTAGATTAATGGGTATAAAATTAGTAATATTACTCACAAAAAACTCATAATATTCTAATTTTATAGGTATAACTATTTTATACATGGAAAATTTTGAAAACTCTTCACCAAACTTTGAAACAAAAATTCATTAAAAGTGCCTCCTTGTTGCCTATAAGGTGACCTGTAGAAGTTTTTATTTGATTTGAACCTATTTTGAAATGGTTTTTATTTAATTATAATTTATTAATACCTTAAAATAAATTATATACACTCTAAAATCCATTTTTTCCCTTGTAAAGATCTGAAACACTTATTTCCAACTCCATTTGTGAGCAAAATAGTGAAAACCCTTGATTTCCTTCATGAATAGACCTATCTTTTGGAATTTTATCTATAAAAATGTAAATTTATTAATTTAAATAAATTTTAAATATTAAATTACATAAAAAATTACCTCCATGTCAAATTTTAAGATATTTTATTCAATAAAACTCAAAATATACACTTTTTGGTGTTTCTTTGCTTGCATAATTTCATTTATGAATGCATGTAGGTATGATTTTGCCATTTTTTTTATTTTTAATATTCATAAATACCTAATTAGTTTTTAATTATTACCTTTAATTACCCATATAATCATTACAATCATTATATAATCTCAAATAAACTCTTAAACCTCTCAAAAATGCCTTTTCTGACTGTCTCTCTTGCTTACTTAAAACTCTGCAGCCTATACCTTCACCTTTCTCCATTATATTGCTTAAAATTTTGATTTATTAAGGTTTATTTTTTCATAAATAATATATCTAACTAATTTTATTTTTAAATAAATAACTCAAAAATTCAATCATATCTCCCAAAATTGAGTTATTGAGGTTTAAGAAGGGTTTTAGAGCACCTTTCCTTCTTAATGATTGTTCATAAAGTTAATGACCTATAAAATAAAATAAATTAATGTATTATTTATTTAGTATGGTCCCAAATATTACCTTAATACCATGTTAACCAAATTTTCTTCTCCATAAAATAAACATTTGAAAATTGTCTTTACTAGCTTGCAACTAGCTAGTTTGAGAAATAAAATAAAATTTTGCCAAAATTTTAACCCATGAGAAATTACAAAGCATGGTTTTGAATTTATGAATGTTTTATTATGTTTTTTATAACATCCTAATACTTAAATACATTAATTTATCCTTCCTAAAAATCTACACATAAGTAACCTTGGTAAATGGTGGAAAATTTATCAATAGTTACTTATGGTATTATACTTCTTGTTTGGAGAGTGAAGACGCAAACTTGAGAATGTTGGGACTCTCATAAATAAAAATGCTAATTTAAATGGTTTATTTAATGAATTATCCATTTAAATCCTTAAACACATCATGGACTAGGATAATATTAGGATCTTCTTCCTCTGCATTGAAAACATTGTCTTCATCATTAGAAGATAATTAATCCTTGACCTAGAAATAAGAATCATAATATTCATCCCTAAGGGCCAATGTGGGATAAAAAGTTATAGATAAACCCTCTTTTATTTTAAATATTATATTTCATCATAATCTAAAAATAATTCATTAATATCTTCATCATTCTTAGTTAAGTCAAGGACTAACAGAATCTCATCTTTTCTAATATGTGAAATTATTTGATCACTTCAAATCTTGCATACAAGAGGTTTTATCCTGACTGATATTTTAAAATCCAAATCATGTATATCAAGATTAGGTTTTAATAATGAATATGAATCATCCATGGAAATATAAACCTATTTGAATTCCCTAGGGACTACTTCTAGTGAAATAAAGTCAACCTCTATAATAATTTCATGTACAAGAGTTTTATACAATTGAAGATGTTTAGGTTTAGTTTGATAGACCTCAAAGACCTAGTTAGAAACTATTTATGAGTCACCTTGGATCCTAAAGTTATAAAATATTATATGTTTTTTAATGAGAATATTAGGTAATAGGGATTCATATTCATCCCCATTATTTATTCACTCAAATTATAGATTGAAACCAAATGGCATGACTCATACCTCAAGAAAAATTAGAATAACTCTTTCCCCTGAACCTATGTGAAACTTGGCCCCATCATAGTAGAGGACCCACTAATCATGTGTGGAATAATTATTTTTACTTGTAAATATTTATTGGTCTTATTATTTCTCAACCATATGACTATCAATCATATATGTTAACCACTCTTGAGGTTCATAGTCTCAAGACTTAAAAGAGTGATGAGTCCTTGCTTGTTATGGGGTGAACAAAAGTGTCTACAGAAACTTGGAAGGATAAATATTTTAGTTTTATTTAAGGAAATGAATCACTTTTTAAAACTTAAAAGTATTACTTCTAAGATCTATATTAAGGTATTTAAACACCTTTGTAAACACAAAATATTGTTTGCTAAGATTTCTCTTTGGAGTGGGAAGTAAATTGGCATAGTTATGATGATTTTTAGTGTGGATAGTATTAAAACATAGTTATGCTAATTTTTTGGGGTGAATGTTTTAGGAAAATAATTTTGAATTTTATATTATTATTGATAAGACATGGATAAAAAAAAATTCCCATTGTTATATTTTGTAAAGCTCATAAAAACTCAGTGAGTGGATTCCTAGAGGGCCTCTTTCCAAGGGGAAGATAAGGCCTCTCTTTATTAATTCATGGATAAACATGAGATACCATGTAAATATATATGGTACTTATTGTTAAGGTGTGAATATTTTACTTAAGAATTGGCATGTATAGGGGAGAAGGAATGGTTTGACTACATGTTGGAGAATTTGGAATACAATGTGAATTATAACTAGGTTTGGGCCAAATTATAATGGTTGACATCTTAGGAGGAAGAAAACCCAATGGATCAAGAAATATGTAAAAATAATATGGTAATTTCATAGCATGATCTAAGAGTATGCTATGAATAGGCTAAAAAGTAATAAGAGAAGTACATAAAGTAAATCTTCCCCTTATGTGATTGATCATTAGGTGATTATCATGGTAGTCATAGGAAATATTGTTATAAATGGGGACATATTCATTCTCTGACATCTCTATCATGAAAATATCAATTAAATGGGTTAATAACTTTTGGGGTCCTTAGTTATAAGACTTAGATAGGTTATAGGTTCTTAAGCCTTGCATGTTAAATAAGAAAGAGTATGAGTGGCATGCCTTTTTATAATAAATTGATTATTTCAATCATAGACATAGTGGAAACTATCAAATTAGTGACTAGTTCTAAACTTGTGACCTTTTTAGTCCTCATTATGCCCTTATCTTCTATATTATATTTCAACAAATATTAATGTATTTCATCCCATTTCCATAAGATAACCACTTTAGGATTTGTGGGTTCAATAACATTAACCAACTATGTGGGTTTCATGACCCTATTAGTATGTATATGTTAATCAATGTGTAATCATGGTTCTTTATACATGGTCACATGTAGCATATCAAAAGGTTTAGGATCCCATATGTTATGAAAACATTCCCTAGGATTAGAAACCAAATTTATTGTAGTAAGGTTGAAGGAATGGCCTTCATCCTATGTATCTAAGGTCTTTTCAAGATCATGTTATAGTTGTTATATTTGTATATGACATAAAAATTGATCAACACATCTTGGGACCCAAAGTAAATGGGAGAATAGTGTTTCCAATGGAAGTATATTTGATGATATCACAATCTCATAGGGTATTATAAGTCATGAATAGTTGGTTTCCCCATAACTAATATTTAGTAGGATAGAGACGGGGATAATATTGATGGACACTCTATAATCAACCATAGATCTCTTTACATAATTATTTTAAATCCAAATCTATAGAAATAATGATAGATCCCCCTCATTTTCATCTAATATTAAAGAGGAATACTATGCAAATCAAATAATTAGCTAATGTATTGAGAGTCCTAACTAGGTGGAAACATATCTAGGTCAATGTGGTTGATATAAACTTATGGTGTGGGAGTAACACATGATATATTCCCTAGTCCTAGGGCATCAAACAAGCCCAATTGATGATTGGGTGATTTATTGAGTAAATAAAGAAATAAAATATGGGTGAATGTCTTCATAAGATTTGAGATCAAATAATAGTTCCCTATAGGCTTAGGAATAGACTCAATTTCTATAATGTTTGAGGGATGAGGAGTCATAGGTTGATACTCTCTAGTGTGAGTAATGGTATTTACCTATTATTTAGATTTTAAATCTAAAAATTATATCATTATAGTTTTGCCTTGGATTCATAACTATGGAGTGACATTGGTGTTGGTAGTTCCATAGGTGGAAGGCTCTACATCATGGGTGCATTCCATTATGGGTTGATTGTGTTAAATCGGGTGGGTATGTGGGTCATCCTACTATTGATTTTAGGTAACACATAATTGATGGTTAGGAAATGGGTTTTGTTTTGTGTGTGTATTCTAATTTTGATGGGTGATAAGACCATTTTGAAGGGCATAGGGTTTTACTCTAGCATTCCCTAAGAATATGTATACAAATTTTTACCTCTAATATTCAAAGATATTTTGGATGAATTAATTTTACTCCCTAAAACTTAAAGTATCATGATTGATAACCTAGTGGAAGAGACAATACACATTGGGATCATATTCCCTAGGCCTTTAGTTTTGTACCTATTGACCAAACTATTTTTTATTGTTCCTTTGGTAATAGGGTTGAATCTAAAACTATGGAAATTTCTCAACATGTTGATATTATTTCTTATTTTGGTGTTATTATTGCATGTTGTGTGGTGGTGGTTAGTTGAAATCAACAACATGAAATACAGATGAGGGATTTTCATTACTAGCACCTTTTTTTTTATGTAAATTGGTATTGTTCATGGGTTGAGACTAATTATTTTTCACAGGGTTTATATTTTTTCTCTTGTCAGTGACACCATCATTGGTGGTGTTATTATTTTAATTCACAATATTGGTACCTTGGTTATTGATATTATTCTAACTTACATTTTGAAATAACCCATTATTTTAATTTGGGGTGATAATGCATATGTTGTCTCATAAATTCATTGACCACTATCAATTGTTACTTATTCAATATATAAGGCACTCTCAAGAGCTTATTCATAGGATCAATAATGTATTTTTTATACATCATCCCTCATCTCATTTTTAAGGGAGTGATGGAAGAGGTCACATAATTCCCATTGATCCACATAAGGCACACTAGAAAATAAATATATAACCTGTGACCATCTCATGATGAAATGGGATACCAATTCATTATGTTCTTGTTTAATATGAAATAATTCTTGAATACTAGTATTGAGAAGCTTTTTAATTTTGATTGCTTTAATGAATTCAATCATTGATTATTTGAAGGAATGAATGGACCCCTCAGGGAGGTGATAATTCCAATCAAGATCTATTCCCTCTAGGGTTTTAGGGAAATGTTTGGTAACAACCCCATCCTAAGGTAGGAGTTCCCTAATAGATGTAACATAAGCCTTGACATGTGCTTTGGGATATCCTTCCTCTTTAGACTTTGTAATATTGGTATGGGATGTGAGATAATAACCCCTTATATGTTAAGATAGATAGGATCCTTAAGGTACTCAACATAGGTCCCCATGTTACTCAAGTCAATTATTAATGTTTTAGGATTGGATTATAAAGGTGGGATCACATAGGGTTTAGTTAGTTAACCATTATATGGGATAAAATAATCTTGATAGCCTGAAGTAGAATAAGCCAAAAAATAGCTATCTAGTTGAGTATATTTAGACTACATATGAAATTAAGGAGGAATATTTTTAGATGTAGTAGGATTGATGGTTTGTTGAGGAGGGATATATATGGTTTTCACATAGCCAAAGGATATTTAAGGTGAGATATAGACCATCTAAATAGGGGAAGTCTATGTGGGATGCACATAACTCATAGGTTTAAAGAATGATGGATTATTGGTCACCACATTTTTTTCAAGGGTAAAACATAAATTTATATGCTTCCCATTATGGATAATATAGTATATTGATAGGATTGAGGGGATTTATAATCATAAAAGTTTGGAAACCCATGATTAATGATGTCCCCAATATGTTAGTTAGAGACATAGTTTAGTTGGGGCATATGTTCTTGTTATGGTGGGATCATGTAAACTTATTATTTCAACATTTGATAGGTTATTGTTTGGATGGGAAGGAAGGAAGAATGAACTTGGGTGGGAATATTTGAGTTTATTCCTTTATTTATAAATTTTTAGTTGTTCTATAATTCATGAATGTAACCCACCAAGGTATTTATGAGTTCATTCATGTCAAAGGTAGAACTAGGTTTAAGATCCTCTTATATGGGAGGGGTAGAGGCATGAGATTGGTTAGTTTGAAGAGATTGATTTGGAGTGTAGGTATCAGTTGGAATGGTTATGTTTTATAATGGTGGTTTAGAGATATTTTTATTCCAACTAGAGGAATGATTAGCAACTTGCATGTGGTTAATTTATCCTCCAAAAAATGGATCCTTCCTTAATAATGGTCCTATTTAATAGAGATTTCTACATTTAGGTTTTATAGGCTAATTTATGGTTTAGTGTGCATATAAGGAGTGATTACTCCCTATAGTGATATTTATTTCATTAGAGTCATGATGGTTTCTAGTAGTTTCATATACATCCCATATCTCATGAATAGAGACCTCACTCTTAGTTTGGGTGTTAGGATGAGAATAATCATATAATTGGTAATATACATTTGTTTCAAAGGTAGGGTTATTCCAAATCACCAATTAAATCCCATAAGAATTGATTTGGATTATTATATATCCCTATAGGCTAATAAATCCACATATGTACTATCTAAATATATTCAGGGGATATATGAATACCCACAAAATAAATGGAAGGAAGGGGGAATGGATAAAGGATAAAGAAGAAGAAGAATAAATGGGAATGTAAAATATGTAAGTATTTTACATCAGGTTCACCAAATTTTTTGAGTTCAAATAACACATGATAAATTATGCACTTGACTCCCTGATGTCAGGTTGAGGTAGTCGACACAATGAAATGGGCAATGTGTAAGACTATGGGTTATCTTAGTTATTTGGTGGAATGGGTTTAGGAATGAGTAATGGAAATGGATTCTCATGATGGAACTATAATACTTTTTAATTCCACATTTCTTATTAATATCATCTACTTATGTGTAATCATAACTCTATTGTCCTTTAGTGTCTAAAATAACAAGGAGATGAAGCTCCTAATCAATATTGGGGCCTATGAAGTGAGGATGGTTGGGATGAATGACTCAATGGATGAGATAAACTCTTTAAATTTAACTAAACCCATTCAATTTCATCCATGAATGTGAATGATATATGATGAGGCTAGATTTGAGGAGAAGAAGAGAGTGGAGGTGAGGATCTAGGATTGAATCACATTTTATTGCCAACCTCTATCTTGAGTTATGATGATGACTGGGGGATTAGGGATTTTTTATTACTCCCATATACCACTAATAGTGTCAAAAATGAGGTGGGGTATGGTTGTATAATGAAAAATATCAATTCCAAATTTCACACTAATGTCTGATTGTTTATTGATTGTAGAACCAGGTGCTCTGACCTTAGGTAAAATACCTTATCTAACAAGACTAAGTGTCTCAAAAAGTTTCATCTAAAGGAAACTAGGTAGATTATAAGTGTATGAGGTTATATTTATAAATTTTTTTGTAAAATGACTTGTTGTGCTATTGAAGCAAGGTTTTAGAATGCATGTGCTTGGCTTGACAAGCCTTTTGACAATGTTCTTGTTTTTATTGTTATATGAATAATCGACTGAAATAAAAACTAACTACTTGCTAAAATTAAATGAATAAAACTAAAAAATAATAAATAACTGAAAATGAAATTAAATAATTATTATTTCATTATTTTTCAATTACTTTCAATGAGTACAAGACAAGGAAACAAAATTTAATTTATCGATGCAAGTGTTGAATTTACGTTTCCTAGTTGTAAGTTGAATGAATTTTTTTGATATTTTTAATGGTGTATATGAATTAATATAGTATGTAAACTATTATTTACTAACATATAAGTAAATTAAAAATCAATTTTATATCGTAAGTAGAAATACTACAAAGTATCTAATAATTTTCTTTGCAAATGGAAGCCAAACTAGGTTTTGGTGTTTATAGGTGGATGCACACTATGTTTAAATTATTTATTCTAAATAAAAAGAATATTTGAATTATAATTTTTATCAATTATTAACGTAAATTTAGAATTTTTAATTTACTAAAATTAATATAATCAAGATCAAAATAACAACTATTGATTACCTAGGATTGATTAGGGTTTTCTACTTACTAATGTGTATATTTATGTGTGGATGAAAGGTTGTTCTAAACTAAAAATTGATTATGATTACATATAAAATTATTTTTATTTTATTTCTATTATACATATAGGATTTTTATTCAAATATATATGCTCTGAATAAGTCTATTAAATGGTAGAAAATAACAAAGAAAACTAACTAATAATTTTGTGCAAATATGAGATAGAGAGAGAGAAGAATTATTTTTCCTATAATATTTGCATTTTTTAAAATTATAGATTTAAAATAACATAATAAAGGAAAATAATATACTCTAATATAATAAACAAAATAAATAAATCTAAGCTAGAAACTCCCAACCTAATCAAGGTGTAGATAAATCAAAAGTAAGAGTAGTATTTGTGATGTGCTCCTCAGTGTGATAGCTCCTTTGCTCAACAAATTATTGTATGAACTCTCTAACCATGAGGATGATCAAATAAAAATAATTAAATAAATAATTTTAGGGAGAAATGACTCTAATTAAATAATAGCTAAATGTGGCTGGTTAAGAACACTACATTCAAATAATTGGTTATAAAATAATGACTCTCCTTACTTTTAATTTTATAGTCAACATGAAAATAATCAAGTCAAATATCCAAAAAAATGGTAATTAGGTTGTGGTTTTATAAATTTTAAAATATCCATGATCAAATGAGAAAATTTGGATCCAAGAGTAAGCCAAAATTATCTTACTTGTAGAAGAGCAATGGAGGTCACATGGATGAATTGGAGTGAGTGGAAATAGGAACAAAAAATGTTTAAAAATAGATAAAATAAAGAGTGGAAGTGAACTAGATGAAATTAGAGATGAAATAAATGTGGAAAAAGTAATAAATGTATAGGTAGCATGTAAAAACATGTGAAATCTTGAGTTCTAAGAGTTAATTTTGGAACACAAACCAAAGGTGATGAAACCAACCCTTTTTATAAGGGTTGGTTATATAACCTCCAGTCTATATGACATAACCACCACCTTAAATGATAGAAATACTACATGTGATGATGTAACGACCCTATACATTATAGTTATAACATGATGGTTTTCAAAACTATCATAGTGGTTTCATCAATTCTAAGGTAGTTCTATAATTATACATGGTGGTTCCATCACCAGAAGGGGTAGTTCTATATATTAATAGAAGTTTTTAAAATTAGGCTATATAAGCTATAGAGGCCAACCAAGAGAGACTTTGGAGGGGCCAAGAGAGGGAATATGGAAGTAAAATGGGGTAGGGAATTAAAGATAACCCATATAAGTATAAAATGGAGATCACTACATCATCATTGGATATTATGTTAAAATTTTACATGATGTAATTTTAAGGTGCATACATATTACCCCCTTGGTATGATGCCTTATCATGAATTGATGAGGATGTGGTCCTAAATAGTGGAATTAAAAATTTATTTATAAATAATTACCTTAATTAACTAAGTGATGTAATGAACCCTAATAAGACTCCATACAACCTATAGATAAAATATGGGAATCAAGTGCAATGTAATGAAAAGGTATAAAATAAACTATGTAATAAAATCATGAACATGAGAAGTACCATACATTTGGAGAAGATAATACTACTAATATGATGTTATAGAAAGTATCATGTTCTAAGAAAGGCTTGTAATAAAGATCATTTCCCACTAGAAAAATTGATATGATTGTAGACTCTACATTTAGTCATGAGATGTCATTTTTGGATGGATTTTTTGGATACACTCAATAAATATTAATCCTAAAATCAATAAAAACATCATTTGCCACACCTTAGGGACATTTTATATGTGTTCATGCCCTTTAGATTAAATTATGTAGAGGTCACTTATCAGAGAGATATGAGACATATCTTTTATAATTATATACATAAAATTATGGAATATTATGTTGATGACATACTTATATAATATAACCATGAATAGGATCATGCTACAGACTTATGGAAGATACTTGAACATTTAAAAATATATAATGTGTACTTAAACCCAAATAATGTGTATTTGGAGTATTTAAAAGAAAATTATTAGGTTATATCTTATCTCAAATTGGAATAGAATAAGATGCAAAGAAGGTCAACATTATATTAGATATACCACCACCAAAATGTTTAAAATAATTATGATGTTTATAAGGATATATTTATGAAATAACATGTTTTTTGGATCAATTAATAGATAATATTTAACCTTTTACACACTTACTACAAAAAGTTAAAAAGTTTGAATGGGAAAAAATGTCAAAAAATATTGATGTAATAAAATAATATATATTTAATCAACCTACTGGCATGCCTCCAATATTGGATAGTACTTTTTTTGTTATGTATTTATGTTATAGATCATGTTAACCCTAGAATCAAGATAAGTATTTCTAAGACTAGGCACACACATTAATGGCATATGAAAATAAGGCTACGCATTAATGGTCGAAGGAAGTAGAAAATAGTGTGTGTTAGCCTTCACTTCCCATGCGCCTACATGCCTAGTATAAATTTATATAAAGGAAAGATTTGTTTGATAAAACCCAATTCATGTGCGTATATAATAAAATAATTAAATTAATACATGTAAGGATTGTGTATATCTAGAAACTACAAAAAAAATCATGGAGGGTAGATAGTGGAGTTATAACTGACAACATGATCCTAATATGCAACTAGGAATTGATGAAATATTATATGGTAATTGGCCTTGAGAAAAACACTAAATTAACTATAAAATGGGTGATAAAGGAATTAACTATTGATTGGTTTTATATGAGCTTCCAAGTGGATCCTAAAGATACTTATAATTCTAAAAAAGGCATAAACCTGAGAGGAATAAGGGGGAGCTAGTGACAGTGAAGTGTTGTTGGATTATGTTTAGAGTGATTAAGAGAGAGACTTTGATAATTTATGTTGTTAAGTGTTTTAAAAATACATTATAACCATGGACTATTGATTTATGAATATAAGTATTATTTTAATTTTTTATCATAATGTTTATGGTGGTTAGATTTCCTTCATGTACTTAACATAATTGATGCTCATCAAAAGGATGAATGCTTAAATAGGATAAGGTATTCATGTTTGTAATTGTATAAATATATGATATCCATGTGGCTAATGGAATATTTATAAAAACTCTACTATTATTTATATGCAAGTAACATGCATTAATAAAATGAATGTAACCATCTCCAATTAACCTTTACCTAGCTTGATTTTCCCATTCTATGCCTTAGGTGAGTGTGTGAGCTCAACTCAGATGATGTTTCAATGAAAAATTTTGTGAATAATAAGTAATATAATACATGAATGGACAAGTGCACAAGTAACCACAAAATTATAATACTCATGTTTGAGTGTTGTCTCTAATGTGAGATATCCTTGATATTTAATAAGTGTATCTTTGTGAAACCTTTAGGAGTGATGTTTGACCATGTGATCTATAAGTATGGTCTCCTTTTTGACATTTCCAAGGTTTCCATCATTCCTTAGTTGGAATCACCCACCACTTAGTAGGAATTTTGGACATTCTTAAGGTATATTGTCTAATATAGAAATTTCATTTAACACTACACCAATATTTTCACACTAGTGAAGGCCTTCTAAAAAAACATAAGTAGATCATATGGGGTGAGGTGAAAGAGGATGTATTTAAAACCTTAAATTATAAACTATCTTGTTTGATAATAATACAATTTCCACATTTGATCACTCTACTTCATGTGCATATCAATGATTTAGTCATAATAATTTGCATTATTTATCTCATCAGGAAAGAACAAAATTGATCATCCAATCGACTTTACAATTAGAAAGCTTATTCTCATTGATAATAACTACACGATAACCAATTTTGAATCACATGTAATGATAAATACACTCCAAAATTTTCTCCAATATCTATTTTCCAATCCATTCATATTTTTCACCAATCATGAGGCCCTGAATTACTTATTGAATAAGCTAATTCTTCATGGGCACATTTGTTAGTGGATCATCCTATTAAAATAATTCTATTTCTTAGTGGTTGTAAGGATAGGTAGGCATAATTTGGTCTTAGACCAAATATCATTCCTCAACATTGGTAAGGACATGAACCCAATTAAATATAATATTCTAGATGCCCAATTATATAAGGTGCAACATGTCTATAAAGGATTAGAAAATATTTATATTAGTAGAGGTAAAGGGAAATATTATTTAATATCATCTACCATTATTTTTAATAAAAAGGAGAAAATAGGTGTAAAAAATAAGTCAAAGAGTCTTTAGAGAGGAAGAGTCATAAAGGAAATTAAAGAGTCGCATGGAATATTCTATAAGAATATATATGGGAAAGGGAAAGAAGACCATTTTGAGTGAATATAAAATATCATTTAGGTCTCATTTATTCTTCTCCATATTTATCTTTTTTATTTCTCATCATTAATAGTTTGATTGTAAATCTATGGTTATTTATAATTCTTTCCACTAAGATTCAACTAACAATGGTGTGGTTGTTGTCTCATTTGAGCTTAGATCTAGAGATTTTCATGAAATTTAGAATAATGACTACATAAGTTTCAATCCCATTACATCAACATGTAGTTATTTTTGATATATTTTATTTTTGTTTTTTAGTGATGAATTAGTGATGGTAGGAATAAAAATCCCAAAGGATTTATGTCAAGCCTATAAGATACCTCTTTCCACATATGTTATTTAATGAGGGTTTGATTTTATTACACACTAAATCCATTGATAAATTAGGCTATGATGGGAATCTGGTATCCTACCAGCAAGATGAGGAGCACCATGGAAAAGATATGACAATCCAAACTATCATAAAAAGTATTCAGGTCAAAGATGTATCTTATTATCAAGGGAAGCATGAGGGAATTGAGATTTTTTTTGCACCCTCTAGACATTACCAACATGGATCATCTCAAGCTAATCAACTCCACCCACCACATCATTCGCTTCCACATCCATAATTGTGGTGAAGGTTGGGACAACTACACAATGTATTTTTAGAAATTCTAAATATATTTTGTGGATATTTCAATAGCACATATACTTAATAGAAGTTACATATAGAAATAAATTGCTCAGAAGTTATAATGCCTAGGAATTATGTAGAAAGTATTTTGAAATGGCTCAAATCTCAAGAAAAGTGTTACAGGTGTAATTATAAGTTGTAAAAAATTTGAAAGATGGTAAATAGCCTAGAACATTATTTCTAAAATCTGTAATATGCCATTCTTGGCCTAACCATTAAAGTGTGATATTTAAATATACAATATTTAATACAATCCTTATTAAGAGCCAATAATTATTATGGTACATAGTTATCTTTTTGATAGAAAACTTTTTGATATTTATATGTTTACTCTTCACTAGATGATATATATTGTGAAAGGTTCAAATAAAGTAAAACGTTTATAATTTTTGAAATTATAATTGTATTTGAAATTAGATTTGTATAAGTAGATGAACTATAGTATGCGAGGCCATAGAGAGTAGGAGTAGGCATAGTTTAGGTTCTCAAATATATTTATAATGGATTGAAGTTGTAAAAACATGAATGTGTAGGATCTTTTTATGCTGGTGAGAGTGTTAGTAGGGGTTTTGTGTCTTAGGATGAGACACATTTTAAGTTGGGGTGAGTGTTATTAGAGGTAAAGGTCATATTATTTAATATTATCCACCACTAATTATATTGAAAAGGATAAAATGGAGATGTGAGGTGTCAAAAATAAGTCAAAAGGTCATAATGAGTGAAGAATCATAAATGAATGTGAGGAGTCATTTGAAAGCTTTTATAATCAATTGTTTAGGAAATTAGAAGGAAGAACATTTTGAGTGATTATAAAATATCATTTGGGTCTCATTTATTCTTCTCCATATTTGTGTTTTTTATTTCCCATCATTAATAGTTTGCTTGTAAATCTTTTTTTATTTATCATTCTTGCCATTAAGCTTCAGATAACAATGGTGTGGTTTATTGTATGATTAGAGACTAGGCCTAAAAATATTGTAGGTTTGGGGTCTCCCATAATATGTTCTATCCATTTTTTTCAAATCTTGAGTTACTGGGATAAATTTTTTGTTCTTCCACTATAGAGTTTGTATTTGGTTTTTCTAAGCTTGATGAAAAAGGTTTTTGAATCCCGTTACTTCTGTTGGATTTTTTCCCATGGTTTAGGCATGATTCCATTATTTTTGTGTGGATTTTACATGATATGAGGATTTGAGGATATTCTAGTATTCATTTGGGATAAATATTGGAGAGATAATTCATTTTAAATATGCCTATGATGAGATATTTGAGCCTATATTTGGAGTTTTTCTATTTATCTTGGTCTTTATGGTTGCATCTTATGGTGGGGGTCTCCATATAAAGAGGGAAACATATCAAAGGATCCATTAATATATTTTAGGATTAGTTTATTTAGAGACTTAAAATTTCATATATCTTTGGTTCTCTATAAATTTGAGCTTTAACTTTAGAACACATAGATTGTACGACCCACTTAGGAGACAACAATCATGAATATGGCTTATGGTGCATGCTATATATCAGAGGAAGATATTTTTATGAAACTTTTTTAGAGGTTAAGAGTTTGAGTCACATTTTAGAAACCTTGAAATAGGCCTTAGGAATATAAATGGTATAATAGGCATGCCTTCAACTCGAGTCGAGTAACAAGTTTGATTCTTTGGCTCTAATTTTTTCATCTTATAAGGAGTCATTGGTGTTTGTCAATGGTATATTTAGAAAATATTAGGTAATGTATGCCATTTACATCAATGTAGAAATGATAAATCAGATTTAAAAGATAAGGAAGTCCAAGTGTTGGATTTATAATTTTATATTGATCTTAGCTATGCCATCTATACCTACACAAAATATGGATTATCAAGGGTGTATTGATATTCTAACTTGCATTTCATCCTATCAAGGAGATTGGTGATTATAGGAAGGTTTTGATTTCTAGATTAGTGTTTTGACTTTGTATAAAAAAATCAATGACATAGTATCTTTGAGTTTAATTCTTTCCATATGTAAAATTATTTGTTAAAGTTGATACATCTGGAGGAACACATCTAAATCCTAGTCTTGGGATGTGATAATCTTCTAGGAAGGCAAGTTATAAGTTTGAATTTTCTGATGGTCTCAACTACATCATTTATGAATGCATAAAATATGGCCTATTAAGAGTATTGATCCATGTGGAGATATGCAAATGAGACTCAAGTGACTTGGCTTATTTTTAATATTTATATGTTTACTCTTCCCCAGATGATATATATTGTAAAATGTTTAAACAAAGTAAAGTGTTTATAATTTTTGAAAAATTATAAATGTATTTGAAGTTAGAGTTATGGAAGTGGATGAGTTTCAACATGTGAGGTCGTGGAGAGTAGGATTAGGAGTAGTTTAGGTTCTCTAATGTATTTGTAATAGATCAAAATTGTAAAAACTTGAATGTTTACGGCCTTTTTGTCTTGGTACGAGACACCTCTTAAGTTGGGGGGAGTGTTAGTAGGATTTTTATGTCCTAGGATGAGACACCTTTAAAGTTGGGGTGAGTGTTAGTAGAGGTAAAGGGAAATATTATTTATATTATTTTTCATTATTTGTAATAAAAAGGAGAAAATAAGTGTCAAAAAGAAGTCAAAGATCTTTAGAGAGGAAGAGTCATAGAGGAAATTAAAGAATCATGTGGAATATTATTAGAAATATGTGTAACACTACTATAATAGTCAAAGAGTGTATAGGCTAATTTTTCATAAATAGAAATAAAGAAGTTTGGGTTAAATTAAATAAAAAGTAACCAAACATTATACATTATAACACATTAAAGGAACATAGTAAGAAATCACATAGGTAACCATAACCAGATAAATCTCTATTAATCTCTTAAAAATTGGAACTCTTTTCTTCTTACAATCCTTTGTGTGTGTGTGTGTGTGTGTGTGTGTGTGTGTGTGTGTGTGTGTGTGTGTGTGTGTGTGTGTGTGTGTGTGTGTGTGTGTGTGTGTGTAATAAAGAAGTTTGGGTTAAATTAAATAAAAAGTAACCAAACATTATACATTAGAACACATTAAAGGAACATAGTAAGAAATCACATAGGTAACCATAACCAGATAAATCTCTATTAATCTCTTAAAAATTGGAACTCTTTTCTTCTTACAATCCTCTGTGTGTGTGTGTGTGTGTGTGTGTGTGTGTGTGTGTGTGTGTGTGTGTGTGTGTGTGTGTGTGTGTGTGTGTGTGTGTGTGTGTGTGTGTGTGTGTGTGTGTGTGTGTGTGTGTGCGCGCGCGCATGTGTTTAGTCTATGAATATTCATCTTCTTCTTGTAGTTGGCACAAAAATTGGAGTCTATTCATATTATAACCTATTAAAAGTCATGGAGATAGGAAAAAATAGACTTATACATGAAAAAAATGAGTACATAATGCACAAATATTAGACAAATATCATGCATAACTTTACAATCTAAATTCTTATCCCAAAACTTTCCCATACATAAAATTTTGTCTCATCTTAAGATAATGTCATAGGATCTATAAAATTTCAGAAGTGAGTGCAGGTTAAAGAAATAGGTAGACTAGTAAGAGTCATGTTAATCACTCAAGCCACCTTTTTTGGTTTTTACCTCTTGTGCCTTAGCCACCATTTTAGGTTTTAAAATAAGTAGCATACAAACCTACCACCCTTTATGGGTTTTTAATAAGTTAGCATAACTAAATGGCCACCCTTTATAGGTTTTTAACCAACCTAGTCCCACTTGTCTTACTAAATCATCCCCAATACAAAAAATTTATATAAAATTGTTTAAAATATATACTTTACACAGTACTTAACTTGATGGAGGTGACATAGATGTAGATAATAACTGACCAAAAGAGTCCTTATACTTAGACTATGTAGCCTTATGTTGAGTGATGATCTACTAGAGCTCTAAATGCAACTTATACGTAGGTGTG
The DNA here is from genome assembly GCA_037957365.1 of Torreya grandis. Lineage (NCBI taxonomy): Eukaryota > Viridiplantae > Streptophyta > Pinopsida > Cupressales > Taxaceae > Torreya > Torreya grandis. The sequence continues at coordinate 569,166 of JARHVA010001282.1, read as the reverse complement.
TTGACAATCTGGGAAACTTCACTATAAAAGAGAATCAGATTGGTCTTGTAATCATGTCAATCTAGCATCACTTCTTAGATTATCCATAATAGGATGTGCAATGGAACATGGTAACCAATGATCTACTTGAGATTTATGTCATCATTTCTACTCATGTCTACCTTGATATTGGTGACCCTTTTATAAATCTCACCACTCAACTGCTCTATCTTGTCTGCATGATGTTGAGCTTAGAGGCTGGTGAATAAACTATGAAAAAGATGACTCTACCATTTAAGGAGGTTGTCATGAAAATTATCCATAAAATTAAGAAAATATTGGAGTACTCCATCCTTATCTTCCTATTAGTAGTGTGGATGAACATGGTGGCTTTGGTGGTGGTGGTTGTTATAAAGTTTGTGCTAGAACTAGCTAGGGAATTATCTAGTTATTGCTTCTAGTCCATTGATTTGCATGAAACCTATTGTGATTGAATCATAAAAGTGTCTATCATAGTTTTATACCAATATATTAAAGTGATGAGAGTCACATCCTTGGTTTTAACATCCTATCCTAATGTGTTGACTATGTGGAATTTCTATACTATGTACCAATCCTTGGTAAACTCAGAGACTAGAGTCTTGAGCAAGTGGTGGTTGGACATGACTTGGTCCCTAATTTCTTAAGTGATCAACTCAAGATAGGAATCTTGGATAATATTTGCATCTTTATGGAGGAGAACCTTCAACTTGACATTTTTAGCCTTGAATTAATATATTTCCTATTCTAAGGAGGTATCCTTATGTGCAATGGACTCATAAAATGCTATTGTGCCCTATGGCTATTTATTCAATGGTACTCTAGACACATCCACTGATGTTTCTAATTAGAGGGAGAATGCTACCAATATGCCCATGCATAGTTTTAAGTGGAAGAGAGAAGGTGGTGCATTGAGTACCCACAATCAGGATGTCTCATAACCAAACTCCTCCCAAAGGAAATTCTAGGAGATTTAGCCCTATTGGAGTGGCAGGCGGTTCTTATTATTATTGTAACTACTCTGATTTAGCTTGTTATTACTCAAGCACCTATTTTTATTATGTCATGGTGTCTACTGCAATCTTGAGTTGCTATACAACATCTTTAGCTTGTTTTATTTTAGCATCCTCCTCTACTTTTCTATTAAGCTCCTCCTACATTTCTTAATATTTTACTTGTTATTATCCTGTAGTTTCTATGCAAGTGCTTCTAATATCTTCTATTCCTCCAAAGTAGTAGCCTTGGATTATTTAGACATAGTCTATTACTACACTTGTGCCTATGCCTTGGTTGCACTTTCTTGTTGTGCCTATGCTTGGGAATGTTGTTTGCATAGGGCTTCATCTTCTTGTTATTTCTTCTTCTTTACAGCTTCCTCATCTTGTTTCTATGCATGCATGGCATCTCCTATGGCCTAATTTATGTGTGCCATTGTGTCTTATTTTTTATTTCTTTTTTTGGCCTTATCCTTTATAGTGAGCTTAGCTTCTTTAATCCTCTAATATTTAGCCATATTTATTTGATGCACCTCTTATGATTACTTGGTTACATCAGTAGCTTATTATGCTTTCTTGGCCACCTTAAGAGCCTTGTATTACTCAGCCTCTACATTCTAGGCCTTTTGTGTAGCCTCAGCTTCTTTGGCTTGCCAACTTGCTTGTTGAGCTTGATGTTGCTGAGCCTACTCCTTGTGGTGTTATTTCTCATTTTTTTTGACTCATAGTTATGCTATGTGAGCTACTTATTCCCATGAATCTTATTGTTATTTTACTATAGGTTTATCTCATCTAGTATCTTTGACCTCTTAGGCTTATGGTGAAGGTTTAAAATCACTTAGATGGACTATGGAGCTAGAAACATGTGCTTTTTTTCATCCCAAGTAACCAACCTACATTTGGGTGGTTGCAAACTAGAATATGGAGTAGGTTGTGCTTCTTAAATCATGGCAAGGCAAGTGAATGTGCATTTTTCAAGGGTAGGTGAGACCCTAGCCTTATGTATATTTCATGGTCTATAATGAGGGACTCTAGTGGGTTTTCTAAAAGTAGTGCAAAGACATCTTTAGTTATTGAAGGTGGTAGAAGGTTTCTACTAGAAAAATTCAACCCTTCACTATAGCTACTTAGCTTCTTCCTACACAACATCGATGATGATGGATGAAAGGCATGGTGTTAGGTCCACCCATAGATTTAGAGGAACCTTCTTACATACTTGGACCATGTGCACTACCTTTCAAAAGAAGAATTCCTTCTCCTCACTATCATAAAAGTATTTGGCCATATCAACAACCATGACCTAGTATACTTCTTGTTTATCTATGCCTATCTATGGTAGGTCACATGATCTTATGATCTGGGGTACCTTAAGATCATCTAACTAGGTTTTAGTGATCATTTGTCCTATGTTTCAATAGAGGAGACACAGATTGATGCTCAATGGAGAGCTTACAATTGCCTTTATATGGATATAAATTGGTGGTTTGCTCTTGTTGTTTTGATATAGGAGAGGTTATGCTAGGTGCTATAGCTTTGAGTGGTGTCATACACCTAGCTATAAAGGCTTTCTATTTATAATTTCAGCCTCCACCATGGCCATTGTAACAAAGAATGGTATAGGTCTAAAGGGAAACCTCAGTAGTTCATGGATATGGATGAACATACCTTTTAGTATCAAGGTGATAGAATAATGTTTTCCCAAGTATTTCATGACATTTGGGGGCAGCCAAGGATATGTGGTGATCAACTCTAGGTACTCTTCCCACCATGTCCTAAATTTTCCCTCATGTGTTAGGGTTCTACACTAAGGTGTCCATATGAGGTTGGGGAATTGCTGCACTAGCTAGTAGTCAATGTTAGGGTGTACTTCTCCCTTAGGGGACTTCCATTATGTGAATAATGATAGAAAAATGAGGAACTAGGATTAAAATGTTTGCTTGGATATGTACAAAACTTGTTAATTTTTGTCAATAGCTCTGAAATCAAGTATTTACGCTAATTAAACTACTCATTTCAATGGATCATATCATGGGCAATGTCCATGACCCCTTTTGGAAATTGCTTAGCAAACTCGGTGCTCTACCATAACCTTTGTGTGATTCATTCTACTAGGATGTGCACTAGTTCATCATGAATTTATTTAATTTGGATCCCTCTAGCTCTTTGAACATATAAATCATTAACCTCTTAGAGAATAAGTGACATTCTCATATTGTATGGGGAAAAAAATCTCCTCACATATACATGACCAATGCTTGGGCCAATGATGATCATAGTATCAAGCCCAATGCAGATGTTTTCATCATTATAATTGTTGATCAATACTTGTATAATCTCCCTCAGATTTCCAAAATTAGGCATTCAAAGTAGGCACTCTACATATATGTTATGGAAGCAGTGGGGGACTACAAGAGCCAATGGTTACATAGTATCTATGTGGTCTAGGTGAAACGGTTTTTGCTCTACTACTCAAATAAAATCAAAGGAATATAGATTGTTTAATTTTGGTTTTTGAAGTGTCAGAATGATGCCCATTACTTATTTTTTATTATTTTTCAAACCCTTAATGAGTTGTGAAGTATCCATGATTATTGTGTGACAAAATTAGAACTATATTGGATCTCTGTGTAGTAAAATTATCTCAACTCTTTAAAGTTTTATCTCATGAAAATATTTGTAAGGATGAAATGTAGACCTAGTTAAAAAGCTTTTGCCTTTATAGATTTTGTACCTATTAATTTCCACATAAACTCCATGTTGAGCTATCCATTTGACGTGAAAACGATTATTGATGTATAAAATCTTATCAAATATGGTAATTAAGATAGTTAGTCATTAACACGTGTGGAGATACATAGATATGTTCATTAATGCCTATATGGGAGTACAAGTATATGATGTTCAATGGCCACTGATTTGTTGAGGATTAGGTCAATTAAACCTTGGATATGTCATTAACTACTTGGGGATGACCATTATATAGAATATATCTTTGTTGATGTGACTTGTCTATACATTCCTATAATTATTTAAATTTATTTTTCTTCTACTGACATCCATGATGGTACACATTTCTCTTGTGCATGATTGACACACTCTATACTTGTTATCTTGGTTCCCAAATGATAGTGAAGAGATCCTCTACAAACACACACACATAGAAAAATAAACACACAAAAAAAATGAAAAATCCTAATCTACTTGATGTTACTCAGCACCCACTCACTTAGCCTTAGAAGTAGGGATTAATCCTACATCTATTCACCTACCCTAGAAAAATGGTTCCCTATAGATATCTTAAATTAATGGCTCCTTTATACAATATTTTATGTATGACATAAGGCCCTTTCCATATAATCTATAATTTTGTCAAAAATGTTCTGAAATGACTATCACATAACAAAATTGGTTGATATTTATAAAATTCATTATGGCATAGATTTTTGTCATGCAATGATTTTTGGCTTTACTTATGAACTTCCTATGTCCAGGATTCTATACATTGATACTCATCCATCCTATTTATTTTGAAGTCTATTGGTAAGAGAATTATGATCCCCTAGTCTCATGACTAGTTTAATGCATAGATTAGGTACTAAATATTTTGTTGGCATAACTACTTCAAACCCATAAGCCAACTAGAATGGAGTAAAAATTGTAGCTCTCTTATAGTGCATGTAATATGCCCATATAATCATATAAATGTGATTTTCTCAATCATCCCTCTTGACATCGTATATATTTGCCAACATTTTTCCCAATACTTTGTTATAATCTTCAGCTTGGCTATTATCTTGTGGATGGTGTGTAGTATTTTTATGATGAGAAATCATGAATTATTTAGTAAAATCTTTTGTGGTATTATTCAAGAAGTGTGTCCCTAAATTTCTAATGAGCTTGATGGGGAATCTAAATCTTGTAGTGATATTTTTGTAAAGAAACTTTGTTGTGTCCTTCACACCATAGTTGGGTGTCATAATAGCTTCAACCCATTTGGTAACATAATTTGTCATATTAATAACATACATTGCTTTACTACATTTACTTTATGAATTGATAGGTCCAATAAAATCAATGCCCCACTATTCAAAATGTTGTTTAGCTAACAAAGGCTATAATAGAATTTCATCTCTTTGTATTGGTTTATCCATGTTTTGACATATGTCGTAGTGTTGAGCTACTCTATATACATCCTAAAAAAGGTTCAACCACCATAACCCACTCTATTATAATTTCCTTACAGTAGCTTCTCCATCAAAATGTCCTCATGTTATTCCTTGGTGTGTCTCTTATAAGAGATGTGGTCATTCATGTTCCATAAATACCCTACACAGTACTTCATTCTTCCCTAAATGATATAAAATCCCATTTATAATGCTATATGTTAAAACTCTAGTGATAAACTACTTCTTATCTCTTTCTTGGTAGTACACAGGGAATATTCCTTATTTAAGGAAGTTATCAATTGCTTCAAAAAATTTGGGGATCACAAAAATTCAAAGTAGATGATCATTAGGAGAATCTTCTTGTAATTATTCTAGTTATTCTCCATTGGAATATGACCAAGATGATCTGGCCCCATATTTTCTCTACCTAGCTTGACATTAATATGAAATTGGAATTCTTGAAATAACATCAACCATCAAGAAATGTGTCCTCATATCATCAACTTATTGATAAGGTAGCATAAAGCTTGATGATCCATGGAAAATTCAAATGGTGTTGCACGAAGATAATGGAAAAAAAATTATAGTGCAAACATAATAACCATTACTTTCCTTTTAATTGTCATGTAGTTATTTTTTGCATCAGATAACTTTTGGCTTACAAAATGTATGGGGTGGTCCAGTCTACCCTCTCTTATCTATGTAAGTACAACATCGACTATGAAACCTAAAGCATCAATGTGCACATTAAAGGGCTTACTCCAATTTGGAAAGATGAGGATAGGTGTAGTGACCAATCTTTGCTTTAGTTCTATGAAAGTTTCTTGACACTTGGTAGTCCAAACAAACTTTACACCTTTTTATAGTAAATACTCTAATGGAATTGAAATCATTGCATATCCCTTGATAAAATTGTGATAGTACCTTGTATGGATAAGAAAATATTTCACTTTCATGGATTTGACTGGTGGAGGCATACTCAAAATGACTATAATTTTGGTCTGATTTAAAAAAATTCCTTCACTACACACTATGTGACCTAGCAAGACACCAAAAAGTGAAAAAATAAGTATTTTATTAAGTTTAGGGAAATTCATAGAGCTCAATAACATTCTAAAATGAGGCACAACTTGGATAAATGTTCTTTAAAAAAATAAAATACTTCCCAATAATTGAGATAGACTTTTAAAAAGTCATGAATGAAATTTTTGAATGCAGTCACCACTACACAAGAAAAAACCATAGGTGTGTTCTTGAGGCCAAAATGAATTACCTTGTACACAAAGGATCCCTATACCATGGAAAACGTTTTTTTATCTCTATCTTCTTGTATGATGGGTATTTGATGATAACCATCAAAGCCATCCATGAAGGAGTAAAATTCATGACCTATGATAGATTCCAAAACTTCATCTATGATGGGAATCAAAAATGGATAATTCATACATGCATCATTTAGAATTAAAAAATCACCACATACTCTAAACTTCCTTATTTTAATAGGTTGCACTACTATAGGACTAACTCAATCTACCCTTTCAATAGGATAAATTATACCTACATCTTGTATTATATAGATTTCAATCTTCACTTTCAACTTCATGTTTGGATTCACTTATATGGCCATTTTTTATGGGTCATATGCACTCCTTGAGTTTGATATGCATCTCACCTATAGATGGATCAACTCCTCTAACCTATGAAAATTTATTGGGAAACACATCTTGATAATCCCATAGGATCATAGCTTCAAAAACTTTAGCTTCAATCTAGTAATCACCTATATGTGCCAATTTAAAAATATCCTCCCTTCTGATGTTTTATATAAGCTTTATAATAAGTTGTTGGGTAAATCTTAAACTTTTCCTAAAAAATATATACTTGAAGTATTCATTACCCTTCCTATTATGGAATTTGTATGTTGTCCATCTTGTCTTCTTAATTAGGTTCTATAACATGGTCCTTTATTGGTTCTAATGGCCATTTAGGTTCAAAATAATTAGTCATATCAATATCATCATCAAAATCTAAATCTTTAATGTCTTCTTCATCTTTTATTTAGTGGCATGGATGTATGAGAGATTTTTATTCTATTTTGGCACCTTTATATCGTTTTAACATTATATTTAGATCATAGGATATGTTATTCTATGTAGTGGATTCCTTTGTGGTTCTTAAATCTTCTACACACCCATGGTATAAGAAATGTCTGATTTTCAATAGTGTGTTATGAAATATAGGGTTCTCATCTTTAAAAAAAACTATTTGTATGAAGCTTCTTTGCATCTACACCTAATGTTTTGTCTCCCTCTTGAATTCTTGATGCATATACCATGCTAATGGTAAAATAAATAGTGTATAATGAAAGATGTGAACCTAATACTTCAATGCCACACATTCTTCAATCCATAATTTAACATATTTATGAATATGAACTTTAGGGTGCTCACCTTCTTAGAAGAAAGGACAATTACTTATGATGACTTGTACTAGTTAGAACCTGGTAATCATGAGTTTGCATGCATCATCACAATCATGCTGATCATTTCTATGGATTTCCCACCATGTCATTATAATGCCCTTTAGAGCATAATTTAAAGCAATAACCCACTAACTAATGGTAGGTACATGAATTTATAGGCATAAAATGAATTTATTTATATCTAAAGTCATATAGTACATAATTTCATGTGCAAAGTCAATTCTCATAAGTTAGAGCTCATGATCACTACAATGCTAGTTGAGTAGGTGCATATCTAAGTTTCCAATGATAGATAAAGATATTTTCAAAGGAAAAATTCCTTCTCTAGTTAGTTCTATATAATCTTTTATATGATCATTTGCTTGATAGAGGAAATCAACTTCTAAATGAGTAGGAGATTTAACAGACATGGATGCACAATCTTCTATGACAAACTAGGTTACCAATAGCTAACTAACTACTAGTTTAGGCTTCCATTATTTAGATGTATTCAACTATTAAATGAGTAAATATTGTACCTGAGGTTTAGTATTCTCATATAATAAGTTATAATCAGTTACACGTAGAGATTTCAAGTTATTTTCATAGTTTGCCTTCATCTACTTGGTTTCTTATGAGAGATAAGGAGAGTTTGGTTTAGTCAGAGTGATGTAAGGTTTGTGCACATTATTCAAAGGAATGATGACAACCTTATCTCCTTGATTCACCTCTAGTTTATTTTTTATGGTATTGATAGTCATCTAACTATCAAATGCCCATTTATTGCCAATTAGTATAGGGTAATGGGTTTCTACTATCTTCATATTGATGAATTCAAAGTCATCATGTAGGGTCAGTTCTATGACTTTGATCTCAACATATTCTATTGGTCCAATGGGCTCAAATCTTCCATATTCTACTAAGCTTAGATTTGCTAGGTTTTAACTTATAATTGGCCATCCAATAGCCTCCCTTATAAACCTGGGAATCATGTTGACTGTGCTACCAAAATCAAAGACAATATTTGGAATTTCATATACCATAAATTCAATGTCAATTTGTATATCTAAATCCTATGTATTCTTTGTTTTGACATACCAAAAAATCTTTTATATCTTTTATTGCCCCCATTGTGCACACTCCAGTAGATTATCTATCAATTTTGTGATGTTATGAGAGATGTCTTCATTGCATAGTGTGATTAAAAGTGCCATTAAATCTATTAGCATAGTAAAAAATCCATGGTGATGCATAATGCACATGATCTAACCATATAATTTGGGCATCTATTACTACAAAATCTCCTTCAGTAGTGTCTTGATGTTAAATATTTTTTAACATCTACATAACTTCATACATGAGACCCTTTTCTATAGCTAGGAATGAGTATTTATCTTATTTTTCTTTCCATATTCCCTAGTTCTGAGGTATTTTTGGAGGAGAGAATCCTCTCTCTACATGTTGTTATCTTTTAATAGCATTTAGGAATGCATCCTTCTTAGGTTGCACATTCACCATATTAACATTCTTAATGGCCATGTCTTTTGTTATTTTTTCAAGACAAAAAATATCTTCTATCTTATGTTGGTCATATACTCTATGTTATGTGCAATAATAATATCTTTGGGGATTCAAAAGGAAATTTTTTTGCACATGATTATACTCTTCACATAAATAACATTTCAAAGGAGGGCATTGATAACCATTTCATTTACCACATTGGTAACCTCCTCTGTATCCACCCCTAAATCCTCTTCTATTCAATTGATAACCTCCTCTATACCCTCCTTATTGTTATGTATTATAATGCTAATGCTACTAGGTATTATCTCCAATTCCAAATTATTGTTGTTAAATTAGTGGGGTATAACCAGTTTTCTATTGTTTCATCATTACTAGACTCTTAGGTGATTCATACTAGTATCATGGTGATGGTGGTGTCCAAATCAGTGAAACAAGAGTCTAACTAGCTAGACCTTGAGGCTAGTACTAGTGTGAACTAGGAATACATTATGGATTTACTTGGGTCACACAACCTTTATCAACCTCTGGGCCTAGAATCATCTACTTTGTTGAGGACCCTTGTTGCATAGTGATGACAAATACATTTTTGGTGATGTCTTCTTTTAGATCCTACAAAGCTCTATAATTATTTTCATCTTGATTATGTGACTTATAAAAATTATAATATAAACATTTCAAGTTTTTGACATACAATTCTAAGAGATGGTATTATATTGTTTCATGCCCTACTACTCGATAAATTTCATAAAACTTTGTCTTGATCTTAGGATAATTGTTCCTATGATGTCCTTCTTTCCCACACTCCATGCACCATAGATTTAGCTTAGGTTTATTTTCCTCATGATAGTTCTCCATTATCTTCATAAAATCTTGAAATTTATTTTCAATCTGAAATGTCTTTTAAATCTTAAAACTTATGATGGGATCTTCCCCATAGTTTTAAATTTTATCCATTCACATGGAAGTAGCTCTAGCATCTACCTTAGTAGCATATTGAGTTTATGATATAAAAAATCTAATTTTGTAATACAATACTTCAAAAAACCATGCATCTTTATCTTTATCTTCTAGATTAAACTCCACCTTATTCATAACATCAAATAACCTATGATCATAGTCATAGACTGATTCTCCCAACTTCTACCTTATCTCCTTCAAGTCTTGAATAGTCTAACTTGTACATTTCTTTATCTTGAACTCTATGATAAGCCATTTTATTAACCTATTATAGAATTGCCTACATAATTTATATATGGTATATAAACTCAAGTTCTCTTCCATTTAGTTACCCTCTAACTCACATTTATTGATAGCCTCATTAGTAATACCCTTAACTTGCCATATCATCTCATAGGTTAGCAAGTATTGTTCAAGGTCTGTAGACCCATCATATGTCACTAGATTTATAAATTTTTATACAACACCCATGGTGTAAACTAGTCTTAAGGGGATATAATGCATAGTTTTTACAAGAAGAGGATCCATTATGTGTGATATTACTTGCTTATCACAAAGATTTATCTACACACTTGGAGATTTAACCTGTGCACTCTTTTTTCTATGTTTCCTTCTTTTCTCTGCTTGGTTTTAAAAAATCCTATGGCCTTTAAAGCCTTTCAATTGATGATATTTAAATTTTAGTACCCTAGTGATACACTTTTTCTAAAAATGGACCTTCTCAACTAATATCTTCCTATCTTTCTGATTGAAAACTTCTACTAGAATATAAGAAATTGGGTTGTAGGGATGTGTGTTCTTCTAGTGAATGATTCTTTCCTATGACTTCTTTTATACTTGAACCTATGATTAATCTTTGAATTTGTTCTTATTCATTTCCTAATTATTCATTCCCTTATTTTAATAATACCCATTTTTTTAGTTGTGCACTAAATCTATCATCCAACTATTCTACTTATAAAATATTCATGCCATCTTCTTTAAGCATCTCTTCTTCTTTTTGTTCTTCATCACTCTTTTATTTCTACTAATATTCATCATATTATTTCATCTAATCTTTATTCATCCTTCATTATTCATCTCTTTTATCTTGATCATCACATATCATTACTCATTCATCATTTATTTTATTGATACTCTTAACTCTACTTATAGTTACCTAAGTATTCTTCTATTTACTCCATTTATTTTATTATCACAACTCATGTTCTAAATCCAGACTTTTCTTCTAATTATTTTTCCCTCATGTCTCCATTCTAGATTTAGGTTCAAGCCTTATCTACTCATCTAATCATCATTCACTATCATGTTGAACACACCCCCATACCCCTAAAGCAACTACTACATATTGACTAGAGTGGGCATAATGGCCTTCTCTACAACAAACATCTTCATAAGGATATGTAGTCACTACAAAAATTTCCCTAAAATTCCTATGATAAAAAATGATTCATAGCCTCAAAATATATATATCCTTGTACTGTAAAATTAATTATATATTTGTCTATTGTATTATAAACCCAATGATTTATTGCTCTTGTCTAGTTAGTTTTTAATTTATACAACCAATCTATCTTTTATTTAGTCAAGATTATAGTTTATTCCATTCTTGGGTTAAAATAATAATAATAATATAATTGTGCCAACCAATTATCTAGTAATTTAGGCAACTTTCATCAAAATATTTCTTAAATCTCTCCATAAATATGTTCTTGAATGATTTCCTATATGGTAAGACCAGTTCTTTTTTATTATTTTTATGCAAAATTACATATTCTTTGGTATTACCATGTCTCAATATATCTCTACCTTGGTAACCATCTTAGCATAATTTACTCTATAAGGAGTGTTCCTTGATCATCACACCATTATTATTAGAGGTTATTCAAACATTAGAACATGCTAAAGATGATGATATCTAAGATATACTTTAAGTACACAAAATAGTGTATTGTATTCATACAAGAGTTTTGATAAAAAGATCATAGTAAACATTAATTATCTCATGTTATTTAAGAATTAAGAACAAAAAAATTTTCATAATAAAAATAAATTAGTTTAGGTTAAATTAAATAGAAAGTAACCAAACATTAGACATGAGAAATCATGAAAGAACAAGTAAGAAATCACACAGGTAACCATAACTAGATAAATCTCTATTGATCTCTTCAAAAAGTGGAACTCTATTTTTCTTAAAATCCAAAGTATATATAGACATATCTAGTCTATGATTTTTCATATTCTTCTCATACTTGGTGAGAAAAGTGGAGATTATTCATATTCTAACCTATAACAAGTCATGGAGATTAGAAAAAATAGACTTATACATGATAAAATGAGTACATAATACATGAATATTAGAAAAATATCCTGAAAAAATTTACAATTTGAATTATTATCCAAATAATTTATACATTTTTCACCTCTAAAGTTTTAGTGAAAAACTACTCCATTAAAGAGAAGAAACAACTAGTCATTCATGTTTCCCCTATCAACTTGTTGGTGGGGAATTATGAAAGCTTTGATGAGATGAATTTATGTATTGATACATGCTATATCATTAGTTATAAGGTGTGATACAATAAGGGCACAAAGGTATAGTTGGTGGGCATTTCATTGGTAAAGTCAAAACCCATCGAATCTTGCTCACATGCCTATTGTGGCCTAATTTGTTCAAAGATATAAAGGAATACACATTAAAATGTTATGTGTGTGATAAGATCTAAAATCATAATCATAGTGACGAGATGCCCCTAATCCCCATCATTACACAAGCACCCTTTGAAAATTGGGCCATATACTTTGTGGGCTAGATCTCTCTCATTACACATAGGATGGGCACACTACATCATCACTACAACTGACTATTTCAATAGATGGGTTGAGGTTGCACCAACAAAGAAGTGTATTACACTCACAATGATGTACTTTCCTTGGGATAACATAATCAACCAATATGGATGCCCCTAAGCTTGAATAACAACCAAGACACTCATTTCATCAATAAAACCATACATATTTTAATGTTTGAATTATTTATTACACACCATAAGATAATACCATGTCATCTAAAATAAAATGGAACTATAGAGGATTTCAAAAATATTTTGGATAATTACCTCACCAAGATCTATGACATAGGGCACAAATATTAGGATGACTGAGTCGCAATGGTCTCATGGGCCTATCAAACCACTTATAAATACTTGAATAAGTCCACACCATTTTAGTTGATGTTTGGGATTGAGGCTATCCTACCCATGGATTTCTTAGTGTATTATCTACACAGTTCTCAAATGGGCCACCTTGATGAAAACAAATCTCTGGTCACTTGACTAGATGACCTGATAGAACCAGGAAAATGGACACCATTATTCTAAGGATCCAAACTACATAGAAATCCCAATAAAAGGCATGGTATGACTTCTAAATAAAATTAAATATTTTTGTGGAAGGACCCCTATTATCCTCTATGACTCAAATTAGTTGAATCACCTTGGTAATCTTCAAATTTTATGGCTTATGCCCTATATAAGTCATAACATTTTGGATAATGGTGCATGTTAATTATGCATGCTAGATGGTGAAATTATTCTTAGGAATTTAAATGGGAATTATCTCAATCTATATTATTCTTAGACATAATTGATCAATGATATAATAATACATATTCCATTTATTTTTTACATTTTTTATAATATTAGAGTATCATATGTTAACTTTTGCACATGTTAATTTTTATGTTGTTGTTGTAATATTACATGTGTACCTCATAATGCCAACTTGGTTAGTTGATTGAGGGTGTTCCTCTTGGATCCTTATGTGAAATGTCTATTTTTTTGAGTGAGTGTCTTCACACTTTTTTTTATGAAACTCTCTCTAATTACATTATATATTTATTGTACAAAAAAATTAAGAGTACACAATGATATGAAGATTAAAGGTTTATTTATGCCTTGGTGACCATTGTAAAGGTAGATATAAGAAGATTTATGAGTTTTATGTTTTTTTTCTCAAAATTATTAACATAAAAATGATTAACACTTTTCAAACCCTTGGATTATATATTTTTTGCATTCAAGGACCAAACACAAAATTTTGTGTGGGGTGGGGGTAGTGTAAAGTGTTGCATAAAATAAACTTCAGAAACACACAAAGAGGAAATGAAATGAAGTCTCCAGGAATGTATAAGGTAAGAGTGAACATAGAAAATATTAAATCACTCTCAAAAACTAAAATATTAAAATAATAATGATAAATAGTTGGTATGCACTTATAATTAATGTAAAGGAAACAACATTGAATGCTTGAGCATGGGAAATGGAAAGGCCATTACAAGGGTAGAGACTGCATTGAAGGTAAGTTTTTGGAAAATCATAAAGTAAGATAAAAATGTTTAAAGGCATATTATTTCACCACTTTTTATTCAAGATCCCTAAGTGACCCTAAAATCCCAAGTAAACTAGAATGATAAATATATCTATAAACTAGAGACCAAAGCAACTACAAACCACTAATTGAAGGATAAAATAAAAAATTACAAGAATATTTTTATCTAAGTACCCCAATAATTGACTTTTAGTGAATAAGGGGGAATTTTATAGGTTGTATATTGCAAAAGTCACTAGTTTCCATTAAACTTCTATGGAGCTCAGATCCAAGTTAGATAATGTCAATCTATGAGTAAACTTCTATTGTAGCCAAAATTTGAGGATTCATCCAAATATAAAGGCTAAGAGTAAAATACAAGGGATTTAGGTCATTTATGTGACTAAGGGCCAATGAATGAAAGATAATAAAGTATATATGAGACTTGAGTGCATATTTTGGAATTCATATCATCAAATAGTTATAAGCGACACCAAACAATGAATGGTTCTAAGGACCACCAACTATAATCATAGATGAAATAGGGTAAGAATTTATAAGATCATCAAGTGAATATATATGAGGGACCCTACTATCTATAAGAAGGAAAAGGAAAAATATCCTATAAAGAGTGCACCCAAGGCCAAGAAAAGAGAATATATTATAGCCACCCTATATATAAGAAATAGGTCAAGGCTAGTGAGGATGAGCTTCATTAAGATGTGGTACCCTAATAGTGGTGTATAGTGAATAATCAAAGTCTAAGGTACATAAGTGTAGTTTGGATAACTATAAACACTAATAAGGAGGTAATGAAGACAACCTAAAAATGATTATATGGTAAACAAAGGGAGGAAAACCCATTATGGAAATGCAATTTTCATGACATCATCAAGCAAAGACTGAATAGATTGATAGTTATTAACCTTATGAACTCCCATTTTTTGGAAAAGTTGAGGAACTAATGTAGTTATTACTTTCACACATACATGAGGATTAGTTCTACTTCATTGGATGTAGAATTAATATTACAATGACCCAAAACCACAAGGTAGCCATAATATTCTATTCAAGTAAAGACATTAGTGAAGTATTGATCAACATTTAGGAGGTCGATTGCATGGATAAGGAGATATAATATAAGAAGGAAGGTTTCACCTTCCCTATTGAAAATATCAAAAACCTAACCACAAAGGTTGTAGCATGATTTATGATTACCAAGATACATAGATCACATTGGGTAGAGGTAAACTATAACTTTCATTAAATCGCACATGAAATGTCCTAAGGGGTAATATTAAACATATGTAAATTCCTATAAGATATAATTATTGAGGGCATGGAAAAGGCACATAGGACTAGAGAAAATTTAAAATATGGAATAATCCTACTATTGTTATTTTTTAATGATATTAGTGTATCTAAGAGTGTCAAAGAAGGATAATGGACATATCCCTCTAACAATAGGTCCTTAGTGCTCAAGTACCATTCATATACTCTCCCAAGGATGATATACCCTAAATATAAGGCCAATGTAGATAAGTGGATGGTAGGTCTAAAGAATTTCATAGGGGAGGAATGGTGTATGTATAGGATATTATTATATGTGATGGAGGGCTAGGACAAGTTTATAATAATGTAACATTTCTCACTAGCTCAAGTTAGGGTAGATGATGGAAACATGTCTAGATAGATGAAATTACCATATAGTTTTATATCATAATATTTTTTAGATGTAGTGGATGGTGTATCTGACACCCAAAAGATAATAATGTATGTGAGAAGACTAGATGCCTACACCCATGCCCTTTGCACAATATATTTACACCCCCTAAATATCACATATAAATAATAGGATGATGAATATATAAGAGGGTATGTCATTATACCAATACCAAAATTTTCCCTAAATGGATTTTTACACAACTTATATTATTACTTAAAAACTATGAAAAATGCTATTGGTGTGGATGCATAATAACCAATTATAAGGTTTCCACCATCATCATAGCTGAGAATTTCACACCTCTTCCTCTAAAAATATGGAAACTAAGGAAATACAGTTGGATCCACTCTCTCTTTAACATAAATATTCAAACAAGATAGATTCAAAAAACATGACCTTGAAGAGGAATAAGGTGGTAGGCTTGTATGTCGCTACCTCCAAGAAGATAAAATCTAAGAATAAATGTAAAACACCACCATATCCTATGCAAAATATCTCAAAATAAACCTATTCAGAACATGAGCCACCTATTAATAATAAGTTAAATAAAAAGGAGGTGGGGCCATCATCTCATATGCCACAAGAGTTAGTTAATAACTCATCATATTAGGATCCCATAGATAAAAATAGATAGAGGAATGAGGAGAATATAAGACCACTATCTGTAATCCTAAATAAATAACTAAAATAAGACATCAAGTAAGAAGTTCAAGGAAAAAAGGTAGGCATAGCCTGAGTTGCATAAAAAATACTAAACCCCACATCAAAAAATGGAAAATAGAATGGAGAACTTAGTATTCCCCACACATCACTAAATAAGGGCCTATAGTGGAATAGATATTTTAAGACTACCCCCATGCCAAAGAGAAGGAAATGGAAGCATAAAAATAAGGGTTTATACATCCAAAATCAATCTTAGAGGGAAAACCTTAGATATAAGTAATCAAACTATCAAAAAAAGTTAGTGATGGAAAAAGTGGTGGATACAGTAATAGAAAATTTCCAAGGAATGGACTCGATAATATATCCCTAAGGAGAATAAATCATTAAATAAGGGTTATAACAACATTCAAAGGACATAACAGAAGAATTCTAAACATAATATAAGAGGAAAGGGATATGGGAGGAAGGAGGACCATTATGAGTGGAGGAAGAGGAAAGAGAGGAAGACACCATTTTAACTAGAGCCTAGTGTGGTTGGAATGAAGAATATCTCTATGTGTGGTAATCCATGAGGCCTAATCTTGCTACATCCTTGACTATTAGCATAGGTTCCTAAAAATACCCATCAAAACATTCAGTTTTGTATTGTGAAACTTCAATTATAGATTTAGAATATTCAAACTAGAATATGGATCATTATAATCATTTATACAATTTATTTTTAGTTATAAATAGTTTATTATCCAAAATCTTACATCTTACCTATATTGAACACTCATATTTAAATTGAACTAGGAAACTTATATTCATAAAACAACACATAAAATGTTCAATGGAACCATCAAATGACCTACATATTATTATCTCTAAAATTCACTATTCCATTGATCCTAAAGGATTATTTCATTTTCTAAATTCTTTTGATATGAAATCACATGCTAAATTACATACAAAATATTATACATTTCACAAAATATTATACATCACACATGTCACTTATATAAACTCTATGATTTTACACATCATAGTCTACTACCATTAGTTTTCCAAACCTAAATTGTTTTATCATATTGAGACAAATGTCACAAGAAGTATACCTAAGTCTAGAGCTAGTGGAGTTTTTTATGCTAATATGAGGGGTTGTTAAAAAATCAATTATTGTGGTTATGAATTGAAGTGTCATTTACTAGTCTTCACCTTTTGCACACTATTTATTACCATTTTAGGTTTTCAATAGATTAACATGGCTAGGTAGCTACTTTATATGGGCTTTCAAACCTTCATGTCCCCATTCCTAAAGCTTATGGCCCTCCAAAATTATAGAATTTTCATTATTTTCCATTCATAGTACCTATCGAGAAGGTGGAAGCATGGACTATGAAGCTACATTTGAATTAGGATGTGATAATTATCATGTTATTGTAGTGATTATTGAATATAGTGTTGCTACAAAGCCAGTGCTAGAATTTTTTCTATCATGGAAGCACTTGTTATGATGATTGATAGGATTTTATTTATGACTATTCATGTATGATCTAATAAAGTGGGGTGAAATTTGGTTCATTAACAATATCTTTAGTTAAAGTGTTAATATTGTAAAATAATGCTTTAACTACCATCAATCCACTAACACATCTTGAACTATGTTGAAAAGCATGAGAAATCATTCTTGGTTATTCATGAGCATTTGAATATATTAATCATCTACAGTAGTGATGATTAGTTTATGTTGTTGTACCTTATTTCATATATCCTACCGAACAGGAGGAGTTAGGGAGGTTTCTGAGTGTTTATTGAGTGTTACAGTCACCGGCATCGATCAGGACAACCAACGTCGGCAGGGTACAGACAGAAGGCAACCGACGTCGGTCAGGAGTCGGTTGGCGTCAGCACCCCCAGGCAAATAGGGACCGATGTCAGTCACCTGTGTGGTTTGGACTGAGTATTTTACGGGTAGTTAGCTAACGAACCAAGTGTTTGCATGTCAAGAGCCAAATTTAGACTAGAAGCTGTGGATCTAATTATTGTAATTAGGTGTCTAATTATTGTTTTCATGAGATCTATTTAAGAGACTCATTGGTTGTATTGTAAAAGTGTGATAGAAAGCCATTGAGCTTTTAGAGAGAGCTAGTGTAGCTCCTCCTAGTTCCAAAGGGGTGCTGAGAGTGTATGATCAGGGAGAGTTGCAGGGTCTGCAAGGTCTAGGAGCTGATCCACTGGGGTACTAGTTGAAGAATCATAAGGACTTGGTGAGGCAAGGACAAGGGTTCTTCAGGGGTGTAGAGATATCTACATTGGTGAGTAAGGTCTAGTGATTTTAAGGTAGTAGCAGAGAGCAGGAGATCTACTTGGAGTACGTTGTGTACTTGGTGTACTGGCAGTGTGTTACTGACTGGTTGGAGAGGTGAACATCAATTCTATATTTGAGTTGATTGTTGGGACCGAGAGAGAGAGGGAAGAAGGTCTTGAGGCATGGTGAACCTTTGAGGTGGAAGAAGAAGTGGCATCTTCTTTATTGTATTTTCTTCTAAGTATTTAATACAATTGTGTATTGTCTCTCAAATCTTGTGTTGTTTCATATTTCTAGTTACTTATTGATTCTGGTATAATTTTGTGTTTAGTTGCTAATACAAGAAGTAATCATATGTGCTCTAATTGAGGAGCAAGATCCTGACAAGTTGGTATCAGAGCTTTTGGTTGGGTTACTAACAGGTGGTTTCAGATCTGGTAGTGTTTGTTGATTACAAGTTACTCACAGGGGTTTCTGATTGAGTGGGAGTATAGCAATGGCAGAAGGAAGTAAGCTACGAATGGAGAAACTGAATAACATGAATGGTCTGATTGATGGAAAGAAAGAGTAGGGAAATAAAGATTGTTGGTTGGTAGCAGATCAGTAGGGAGGAGCAGATGTTGCAGGGGATGTTGCACAGGATGTTCTGGATAAAGTGGAATCTTGGTTCACAGATTCTTTTGCCTCTTTCCATGCAGTTCAAAATAGAGCATCTTTTCATGGGTATGTCTTTGGAGACTTTGGAGAGATTTATTTAGGAGCTGGAGAGCCTTGTCAAATGATTGGCAAAGGGGAAGTGAAGCTAAAATTGCAGATAAATAACACACAGGTGTTGAATGAGGTTATGCAGGTACCAGTCTTGGAGATGAGTCTAATTTCTTTAGGAAAGTTAGGTGATGGGAGATGCACAATAACTCTCACAGTGGATGCACTTGAATTAGACGGTGGTAAGAAAGTAGGTATCCTTTATCTATCTACTTATATTACTGATTCACCTTCTGTTATAGAGATGTGGCTTTGTAGGCTTGGTTACATATGTAGGAGGGGAATGCATGTTCTGAAGTGGAAGACAGATGTTTTTGACAAGCTAAAGAACTGGAAAGCCTTAGTGTTCATGGAGGAGATGACGGATAGAGATCAGGTGAGGGAACTGAATTATTCTGAGTAGGGTTGTGTTGATTTGAATAGGGTTTTGATCCATGGAGAGCTCATGGGTAAAAAGTCATCACTCACAGGTGAACACAGATACCGGCGTCGGTCATTAGGAACAACATCGAACAGACAGGCACCGACATTAGTTATGTGTAGATCAACAGAGTCGTGGTGTCAGGAAGCAAGAACTGACATCGGCCATACAGTGATCGACATTGGCAATAGGTACACCGGCATCGGTAATGGGACCGACGTCGGTAGACAGGGTCAGTCGTAGAGAACCGACATCAGTCGGGAGTAGATTGGGAGATGGCCAAGATCGGTCACTGGAACAGATAGTGGGCAGATAGCAAGCTATCAACAAGTCTCAAACACTCATATGGAGGTCAAAAAGGGTAAGTGAACCTCATATTCATTTGTTCACCTTCTTTATATTGCTTACTGATGGTCGAGAACCAGGAAGATGTGAAGAGGCAATGCAGGTAGAATCCAGATATAGTGGGAGCTTGGCATGGATGAGGAGTGTGAGTCCTTGGAGAAGAACCAAATAGGTGTTTGTTGGTAGATTTGTCAGCTAGAAGAAAGCACTGAGAGATGGATGGATTCCCATAGTTAAAGAAGAGAGTGGATGGATACGTGAGACAGAAGGCCAAGGTATATGGTCTTGAGGAAGCTGCAGGACAGTGGTACAGGTTTTGACAGGTGGATGACAAAGCATAGCTTCAGTCAACTTCAGTGTAACTATTGTGTTTGTTCTTACCAGGTGGATGATGAGTCATGACATTATCCAGTTACTATATGTGGATGGTTTGCTAGCAGGTTTTGTACATACAGGGATTTGCTGAGCTAAAAGGTAAGGTTAGTTTAGAGGTATGTCAGGGGGAATTTGGAGCAGCAAAATTCTTTGGCATGAGAGACATGGAGATTTGGTCTCCAGTGGGAGCTAATGTGAATCAGGTGTTGGCGAGGTTCATGGTTGCAGAATCAGTAAGCACACCAAGGGCTGGACAGTTCAAGCGGAGCTTAGAATAGGGTTTGAAATCACATGAGGTCTAGTGTAGACCTGAGTTTTCCCAATCAGTGGGAGTTGTCAGAGAGTTTGGAGCCAATTCGAGGAAGGTAGATTCTTAGGTATCTGAGAGGGACTAGTAGCAGGTCGACATGCGATGTAGGGTCAAGGTCTTCACTACATGGATTTGTAGGTTCGGATGTGGCAGGGTACTCGGATGACAGGAAAGGCATCACAGGGTGTGTGATGGTTGGTCTTCAGGGTTGAGCTTGAAGAGGGATACAAGCCAAGAAATAGATTAGATGAGGTACAGATACAGGTACAGGTGTAGCTATTTATCTCCAAGTGGGAGATTGTTAGGTTGTGGAGCTAAAAGCTTCACCAGGATGCGAACAGGAGGAGTTAGGGAGGTTGCAGAGTGTTTGCTGAGTGTTACAGTCACCAGCGTTAGTCAGGACAACTGACGTCGGTAGGGTATAGATAGAAGGCAACTAACGTCAGTCAGGATTGGCCGGCGTTGGCACCCCCAGGCAAATAGGGACTGACGTCGGTCACCTGTGTGGTTCAGACTGAGTATTTTACGGGCAGTTAGCTAACAAACCAAGTGTTTGCATGTCAAGAGCCAAATTTAGACTAGAAGCTGTGGATCTAATTATTGTAATTAGGTGTCTAATTATTGTTTGCATGAGATCTATTTAAGAGACTCATTGGTTGTATTGTAAAAGTGTGCTAGAAAGCCATTGAGCTTTTAGAGAGAGCTAGTGTAGTTCCTCCTATTTCCAAAGGGGTGCTGAGAGTGTATGATCAGGGAGAGTTACAGGGTCTACAAGGTCTAGGATCTGATCCACTGGGGTACTGGTTGAAGAATCATAAGGACTTGGTGAGGCAAGGACAAGGGTTCTTCAGGGATGTAGAGATATCTACATTGGTGAGTAAGGTCTAGTGATTTGTAGGTAGCAGCAGAGATTAGGAGAACTACTTAGAGTACAGTTGTGTACTTGGTGTACTGGCAGCATGTTACTGACTGGTTGGAGAGGTGAACATCAATTCTATATTTAAGTTGATTGTTGGGACTGAGAGAGAGAGGGAAGAAGGTCTTGAGGCATGGCAAACCTTTGAGGTGCAAATCTTGTGTTGTTTCATATTTCTAATTACTTATTGATTTTAGTATAATTCCGTGTTTAGTTGCTAATACAAGAAGTAATCATATGTGCTCTAATTGAGGAGCAAGATCCTGACATTTACATTATATTATCTCTTAGATCAAGAGATTATTTTATAATATTGCCTATATAAGTAGGTTCAGATGTGTGAATCTCCATTATTGACATGTATTTGTCATACTTAGAGAGGTAAGGCTTTATATCTTTCAATGAATCCTGAAACTAGTTCTTCCAGTCAAGCATACTATAAGAAAATTATATCATTTGGTGAATTTTAGCATCAATGACTTGTTAATACTATTTGAGGAGTTCATGAGAGCATGAAATAATAATTTATTTTAATATAAATAAAATATTACATGGGATATTATATGATAATAACAATAACATAACTATATTCTAAAAAATAGGATAGTCAACAAACAATAAACCTATAATCAAAGTCATAGGTGTAACAATAATAATAAAATGAAATAATAATATTTTAAGGTGAATTAATCACTCTATATTATAATCTAACATTATACCCCTTAATTCAACACACTTTAAGTTAACATGAGATAAATTCTGTAAATGCATCAAATTTGTCACATGCAAGTGACTTGGTGAAGACATCTTGTTGATGTGGGTTTTATGCACACCACATAAAGTTCAAATGAGGTAGCCTCTAAAGTTGTGGGATATCTATGGAATAAGGTTCCTCTTTGAGGCATGAGTTTTAGATATGTGGTTAAGATAACCATGTGATGGAATAACAGGTTGAGCTTGTGGGTTGTTTAGCTAGGTTTTATGGATAGATTCATGGAATCTAATAGAAAGTAATCACTAGGTCAGTTATATAGGTGGATAATTATTCTAAGGTGGGTAGATCTCAAATTAAATAAAATTTTTAAAGAAGTTTAAGGAATAAAATAATGCTCTATGTTCCTGAAAGGTTGTTTCTAATATTTTTTCTTTGGTGGATAAGCATCTCCAAGACCAGTTTGCTCATTTTGAATCTAGTGTACACTCATGAACAAACATGATTATAAGTTTGGGATAGGAAATATAGAATAATAAGTGATGTAAATTGAATATTTATCTCCTTAGGGTTGTTATTTCACAAGCTTGTCTAAGAGATTACAGTTTAGATCATAAAGTTATCTAGGGTAGTTATAGCTCATGCCTAGATGACTATACCAAAATAGAAACCTTGGCACACCTCAAATTATCAATTAAACATGTATTAAATACTTA
The DNA here is from genome assembly GCA_037957365.1 of Torreya grandis. NCBI lineage: Eukaryota > Viridiplantae > Streptophyta > Pinopsida > Cupressales > Taxaceae > Torreya > Torreya grandis. The sequence continues at coordinate 545,438 of JARHVA010001282.1, read as the reverse complement.
AAATAATGAAACCTACCAATATTCAATTGATGTTACACATCTAATATTAATATTCATTAATTTAAATAATTAGATATATTTGTAGCATTAACATACTTCATAATTATTGAATTAATATAGACAAAGAAACTTTAATTTCATTAACACAAAAAAGGAAGAAGAAAGAATAAACACAATTGCATGACAATAAATGTCTTGATTTCTTCATGTATATTTATCCAAAACTTTGACCCTTTGAAAAGAGGGTTCTACATGTATATAAATATATTGGGGAAGGGGTCACCTCATCCTTCAATTACAGAAAATTTTCATTACATCCTGATTGACTAGATCATAAGTCTTAATTACATTTTATAACTTATATATACCTCAGGCATGCAATGTGTACATGATGGAAAAAAATTTAATTACAATATAGACGTAACAAAACTTAACTATTCATTTGTAATCATTACATGTAAAATTATACAAAAATATCCTTTGACTTAGGCTATATTATCTCCCGCTTAACACTTTTAAAAGTTATTATTAGAATTGTAGTTATATTTATTGTTGTGGACATGGTTACTATATCTTTACTTCAGGATACACCCATTTCTTAGACTAGAGTTATAGTTGGAGTTGAACAATGAGGCAACATTGATGTAGTTATTGAGATGTAAGGGACTAAATTTGATGGTAGTTTTATAACTAGCATTAATGGTGGGGTCTGAAGAATGGAATTGATAGGTGACATTGATGATAATTTATTATTTATATATAATTCTTGATAATATTTTTATTCTTTATCATGATACACATAAATTAAGTTCATATCAAGGAGATGAGTTTTGGTTACCCTACCTATTCATTCCATCAGCCTTGCATGCTCTATCTTAGTGGCTTAGAAGCCAACCTAGAAGACCTCTTCTTTTGTTACCTTATTCCTTGTTGTGATCATCTTTGCCTCAATAACCTATAGGATCAATCCTTGTAAACTATGTTTTAAACCATCTAAAACTTGTTTAATCATCTAAACAAAAATGGTCTAAGCTAATAGCTTCCCTGTGTTATCCTAAACTCCTATCAATTCAAGTTCACCCAAAATTTTTGATTTTGCTTTTCCTATCTACAAGCTTATTCACCAAATCTTTGGAAGTATACACCTAATCCAAAGCTTCCTATGTTTTGATGATATCTAAATTTAATGTATCATCATCCTCTAGAATGGTCATCAAATCTAGGTGGATGAATACCTTATTAGGAGTGTATAATACCAAGAAATTCAATTTATTTTCATTTTCTCTAAGAATATTAAACAATTTTTTTATTGAATCTACATGTATAGCCAATTGGACTCTCAAATAATTAATTTTATCCAAAATTACCTAAAACCTTAGTGTTGTATTTTGTACATCCTAATCTATACTAAAAAGAACTTGTATCACCTTTTGTTGCTCCCTAAGAGCTTCCAACTCTTCTTTTATTTATTTCCTAGCCAGATTTATTCCCTCATGGATAGCCAATACTACTTTAGTGTGGGTCTCCATATAGGAATTGAGGTCCTTGATGTATGGGGACTAACCCTTCTTCTTATCTTGCCTTTTTTGAAATATAATAAATTTATACTCTTTCCTCCAAAATCAACTACCTACCAGTGATATCATCAATCTTTATTTTCCTGACCCTCTATACTAAGGATGTGGCTTTGTCAAAAAGTTATCTTATAGTTGGAATCAATGTTATATTCATATTTGGACTCTTAGAAGCTGAGGCTCCTAACTCCTTGGTCTAGTTTAGAAGAGTGAGCTTTGATGGATCTAATGGTTGGGTTTCTATTTATGCATGTTCTTCAAGCTCAAGTTTAGAATCAATAGAGGGTTTGGGAATTCAGGGATAAATTATTTTGGACCATCCAATATTCCCAAATTATGTCATAGGGTGCACAACATAGACATGTTTCCTTTTTATATCCCTTTTAGTTGTTAATACTATTATGGTCTAAACTAGTCTTGAATAAGGTAGTCGTGAACCTAGTTGGGTAAACGAGGTAGATGTTTTAGTGATGGGTTGGTTGGTGGATGTGGAAAAAGTAGTGGAGCCTACACAATTGGGATCAGAGGTGTCTAGGATGGAAATAAAAATGGTTGAAGAGATGGAGATTGAATGAGTGGATACTGGAAGGGTAATGATTAAATAATTAAAAGGAGCAATTAGAAGAGTAGAGGTAGGAGAAATGAAAATAAGACAATTATAGATTAATTACATAGGAATTAAAGTGGAAACAACTAAAAAGGGCATGGTAGAAGAAAATGATAATGACATTAGAGAAGAAATGCCTAGGGAGGCAATGAAGAGAGCACCCTTACTAGATTTATCACTGCTAAGGGGTGTCTTTACTTTTAGTTCTTGAAAGCTCAAGGCCTTGGTATACTATAGTACTTCCTCATCCACCTCTTGACTTGGATCACCTTCAACTAAAGGTTATGCCTCTCCACTAGTTACTTCTATGTATGGGGTTTGAGGTCTCTCCCTCATTAGTTTCCTTTGATAACATAGTGTTATTTTCTCATTTTGTAGAGTAGTCACCTATTGGGAAAGAGGGGGGAGTGTCATATTAGATGTTAAGGATGTTGAATCCACAATAATAGGTCCCATTTCTTCCTCATCAAAATAATAAAATAAAATTATCTCCACCTCTTCCCAACTTGTGTTTCCCTTTTCTTATGTTAGCTCCTGTATTAGTTCTTATTTAACTATCCTTAGTTCAATAGTAGATGCTTGAACTAGAGGATTCTGTTCTTATTTTTATTATAGTATATCAACTAGTATCTCATATATATCTTCTAATCATTCATGTTTTTCAATAATAAGGTTTCCCCTACTAGATGCTCTTAATGTTGTTGTTGTTGTTATGAAGTAGTTGATGGTTGTTGAGGATCTTGACCTTGGTCCATTAGTTATTGGTAACACCTACCACTCTAGAAGTTAGAGGATCTCCATCCCCCTGATAGTGGGATCCTAAATTTATATTGACTAATTGTAAGGGAGGGATCAAATTATATCACCCTAAACAAGTATTTACCTAAGCCTACCATCACAACCTTTTACTTTACTTCCTCATCATATTTGGTGTTAAGGAATAGGAAGTCATGGTTAAATGGATCATCATTATATGGGATGCTAAGGTTATGAATATATTTTTGTACTCTCTTATGGGGGTCCCAATCCCTATGGGGAGAGTAGCTAATGCTTAAGTTTTCCTTACATTCCTAGCTTCCCTAAAATATCTCCTAAAAGTACATTGCTTCCTCCTAATAGTGATATAGAAGCCATGAAAAGCACCTTTCTTTTTCTTTGTCAAATATTCATCTATACCATTCCATATTTGGAAGGCAGTATATTTTTAGTGACTTTTTTAGGGATAATCTTTGGGATCCAAAGAGGGTCTACTCTATGCCCAACAACCATGATGACTATATAATTGGGGTAGAGCCAATAGTCACCCAAATTGGAGAGTGTTTTGGAAATGCTACTTGAAATCTTAGCCAAATGGTGGCCATGAATGTCCATCTAAACATGAGGGTATAGGTCCTCTAAAATTTTGGAAATTTTCCTTACATAGGCATATATGTGAATAAAAGAATAAAAGTCACATATTATGTTCTTGATAAAATCAGGGTTGAGACTCCATACAAACCCATTATGCTTATACCCAATTCCCATGACTATATCTAGAAGGTATGACATCATATAAAAATATTGCCCTCGGATCCTCTTATCCTTGTGTAGTATTTACTCATGTAGTTAGACACTGATGACCTCCCCCAATGCATAGGTTTGACTCTGAGGTAATGAGAAGCTCTAGTAAGGGTACCCATTCTATATGTAGGAATGGATGCTTAAGTGGCTAAAGAGTTAGTAAAATAATGTCGTGCCTATACAAATTCCCATTCTGAATCAAGTGATAGGGATGAGATTCTTGGTATGTTATTTGATAGTGAAAGTCTTACTTGGGAGAAGCCACTTCCCTACTATTCACTCCATATTGTTGTTTTTATTCCATGTGACTATAGTATGTAATTTTAATGTAACATCTGGAATAGGGAGATGTAAATACCTCATGAATACATCTCTAGATATGTATAACACAATTGTATATTTTTTGATGTAGTAAAAATAGACACCATCTAAAAATTTTCCTTTAAAGAACAGGCCTCACAGTAAGTCGATGCATGGCATAACTTTTGATTTGGCACTTGCGTAGTGAAGTGATTGTCATTTGAATGATAGTAATTTAGTTGAAAGTTTTTTCTCCTCAAGCAAAATGTCTTATTCTAATGTGTATGAATCAACATTATCTATGATCTCCCTTAAAGCTAAGTATTTTACATGGAGACCATCAAACATAGTTACATCAACAACCATTTCTAAAAATTTAGTGGAGTCTTTGATGGAAAACCTAGATGGTGTTGAGGTTCCCTTATATACCCTATATGAAGATGCCATTATTTTTTATGGATGGTGGTATAATTTAAGTTTGTAAAAATGGTAATGTAAAAACTAAATTATGTGAGTTACAAGTCATTATAGACACAACTAAGGATTTTGGGATTGTAGAAGGCTATGTTCACTTGAGCTCTTAGAAATCAAATTAGGTGAAATTGATTAGGGGGATCAATTTTATAGATTTATTCATTTATTATAGCTCATGAACCATTAATATTCAACATCTGTGATTTCATCACCTTCATTCAATTTAAACTTGACCACCTAGTCCTAATGTACATGCCATATAAGATGATTTCTCATTTAGGGTGCAATGGTGTTGATTTGTTTTTTCCCTTTTGACAATTTGCATTTTATGGTTTAGTTGGGGGAGCCAAGTTTTACCTTTGGTCCTAATAGTGTGATATGATGAGCCCATTATTCTATGTGAAATACCCAAAAAAATATTCTCTTTGGAGAGATTCGTTCAGAAAAAATTATCTGAAATTCATCAAAGAAATAGTTATTAAAGACTAAGTACTCTTAGAAAATATTATCATTTGGGAAAAAGTAACTATAGAGAAAGGTTCTGAGTAAAAAACATTCTGAAAAGAAAGTATTCAAAGAACTAAAACCTTCCTTAGACAAATTTTTTTTAAGACTAAGTTGTTGAAGACTAAGTTACCAAATAGAACAAAATTTAAAATAAATTTCCCAAAGACCAAGTTATCAATCAAAACAAATGACCCAACAAAAAGTCCTCAAACAAATAGTTTTTGAAGATCAAAAGTATTTTAAAAAAAACAATCCTAATGAAATAATTTGAGTCAGTCAATCTGAATACCTATCATACATAACAATTTGTCCCAAATTTTCATTAATAGATTAGTTTGAATATCTCCTTTCAAATGGAAAATAGGTGGACCACAACATGATTCAATTTCCAAAATATCAATCTTCTACAAAAAATAAGAACCTACAAAAACACATACATACCCAAATAATATATAAGTCCTCTAAAACAAAAGGGGTCCCCATTTTTCAAACAAAAAACTAAGGTGGGTGTGTTGTTTACAACAAAGAGACTCACAGGGGTGAATACTCCCAAGCTTTTAAAAACCTAGAATCCATGGTTTTACAATCCCAATATCAACCATGAACCTTACTATAATAAATGATTAAATTAGAAGTAAAAATAAACTCTTATTAATTCCATGTAACATACTGACTTTGATTATACCTTAGACTTGTGTGTGGGAAAGTGATGTTCTTTATTTTTTGTCAAAGGATTTTACACGAAGGCATGGGATGAGTTGTATGTTTCATTATGATTAGAGATTAGGTGCATAGACATTGGGAGCTCAAGCATTGCTCTACTTCTAGTTAGGCATCCATAGCCCCAACAAAGATACCTTTGATCACTTCTCTCTTTATTCATATTTTCCATGATACATGATACACTAATACTATTTCATCATGTAGGCTTCTAATCCTCTTTGATTTTATTTTAGAATTTTTGGATTATTCATTTTATTATTTTTTTTAATTTAATAATTTTTATTTTTTATTTTTAAATGAAATAAGAAAGAAGGTTACCACCATGAGTTGGTCATAGTAAAATTTTGGTTAATAAAAGTGTCCCTGTCAAATTTTACCCATGTTAATGGTCATCACCTCAAACAAGTATTATCATTTTATATGAATTTAACCCAAGGGGATAAGGAGACCTTTCTAAATTTACACAAAATTATGAGAGAAACTTTTACATAACTGATGGAATCATTAGTTTTGGGACATAGTCATAAATAACTCTCTCATTTCTTTCCTAGATTAAGAATTTTAAAATACAAGATGCAACACCCATCGATTTGAGTTTGATTCAAAGCACCCAAATTATCATTTTATTATACTAGGATTAAAAAATTTGATATTAGCATGGAATAAAAAAGACTACACTATAAATTAGTAAAATAAACTAAATCAAACACAATTGACTAAGTAAAACAAACTAGAGAAAGTAAAAGCATCTAATCTAGAAAAAAAAACTATTATAATGAAAGTAAATGACTAAAAGCATGAAGCTAACTAATAAAAAAAATATAACCTACTCCTACCTATACTATAATTATTTTTTTTACTTAGAGACTTATCTAGTGTTGGATAGTTGTCAATGATGTCATGGAGGTGTCCTGGTGAGTGGATGAAGTGCCTAGATAGACTATGTAACAATGACAAAGTGTGTAATGTGCTTGTTTTTATATGTTTGAAGGTGGCTTGGTTGATCTTCACTTTTGACATGGTTATATATGTTTAGAGATTATTATGGTGATTGAATCATGTGAAATATGTCCCTACAATTTTATCTATGTTTTGACATATTTTGTGCACAAGTGACATTCATCTAGTTGATCATAGTTCTCATCTAGACACTTTGGGTCTAGTGGCATAAAATATGAGTAGGTAGTTTGATGATGTCACCATTGCCACTAGGTAAGAAATAAAGGGGAGTGGGTCATATGGTTGTGATCACATTAGTACCTAATTTTTATGTACTATATCTCAATTCATGCATCAAAGCACAGTTAAATATATGAGGGTGTAAATTTGGATTCTCAGTCAAAATTCATTATTTTTCCATAGCCAAATTTGCAATGTGGTGAGAAAGAGATAAGTAAGCATGTTTATGAGGTTATCATTCACAAGTGTGGAGGTTTTAAGACAAAAATATCATATTGGTTTGTTCATTCTTGTTCCTAGTTTTTTTGTGTTAATTTTTAGATCATATGATGTAGTACATCAAAATATATGCATATGCAAAGTTGGGTTCCCAAGTAGTTTGACTATGTTTTACTATACTTAGCTAATTTTGCAATGAGGTAGAAAGAGATGAGTGAGAATTTTTATGGTGTTATATCTTTCACATGTGAAGGTGTCAAGAGAATCTAATCATATTATTTTGTTTAGTTTTGAGTATAGATGTTTTGTGTTTAATTAGAGATCATTTTTTGAAGTGCCATAAAATTTATGCTTGTTCAAAGTTGGCCTTTCAAGAAGGTTTTGACATGGTTAGCTCTGTGATAGAATATTTTAAGAAGGCATGTTGATGGAATTATACCTCACACATGTGAGGGATTTATGAGTAGTGTGTCACATGGTTAGATTCTCCTATGTGAGGAGATCATCTGGTCCAAGTTTGATATTCTACATCAAAGCACATACGAAGTTATTAAGGTGTAAAATTAGATACTAAAGTATATTGAAAGGGTTCCCATACTTATTCATTTATGTAAGTGTTAAATCTTGATCAAGATTAATTTTGTGCATTGCTCTAAGAATTTAGGAGATAGCAAGATGAGGATAGCTACATGATGTTTAATAACTAAGCAAAGGTACAAGAATGATCCAACAACACACAGGTGTTAATACAGTTGATTGAATGGTTAGAATTAATCATGAATGACCTAATTTATCCATAGATATCAATGAAGAGCATTGAGTCAAATTTTCCAAATTACATGAGATGAGGTTAAAGTGATAGAGGTTTAACATCTGACATTGATAGACTATTTTTTAAAGCTCAAAAAAAATTAATAGTGTGTATTTGATCTTAGTAGAGAGTTCATGAGATTTGATAATTATGTTTAAAGGTTAATTGTGATCATTTGAATTCAAATATTTGAATTTAACATAGGAAAAACTAAAGCTCTATATTTCATCCATATCTTTCAATAAAAGTTGAATTTGCTCATGCAATTAAAAACAAAGTGATAAAGAACTCCAAGGAACATCTAGATATATATATTTAAAGATATAAAAGTGAATACAGTCAAAGATATTGAGATTAGATGTTGATTGTGTGTTCATGTTTGTTCTGCAAGTGATCTAAAAAGGATATTCAACCTTGTATCGATGTTGTTTTGATGTCTCATGATGAATTAGCTATTTAATTTTTTTTTAGAATCCATGAGGGTGCTTTATATGGATATATGAGGTGTGATCAATCTATTAAAAGTATGAAAAATGCTTAATAATTTGATTATGTGTTCATTCATGGTGACTGTATACACCAAGTTAGTGTTTGAGTTGTTTGAGCATATATATAGGTGAGATAAGTTGACTGTGATCATTTTAAGATGTTTAAGGGGACATAAAGAGTAGAACCATCTATTTTAAAGTGGTCATATGTTATTTTTTTGCTTAAGGGAGTGTTATAGGAGTGAATGGGTTCACATGAGACCTATAAGGGCTACAAGGGTCTTATTAAAAGGTGTAGTTCCTTAAAGGTGACCCATAGATTCTATGGCTGACATATGAATATTGTATTGAGTTGTGTCTTCATGTGAGAGATGTCTTAATGGATAAGGCATGCCTAATAGATGACCAAGGTAGTGATTATAAATATTACTCTATAAATAGTGGAACCAAAGATGATGGGTTCTATACTTGTAAGTGAGATAATAATGAGCAATTGGTGAGAGGCTTGTGTGTGTTTTGTGGAGTGAAGGAGGGGTTGAGTGCCCTGAGAATGAGTTAAGGAGAAGAATAGATTTAGGACTATTTTTATGACTTGTTGGTCATAATTATGTTGGGGAAATAGTGTGCTTATTATTTGAGTGTGAGTAAAGGTGAAGTGTGTTAGTCAGAGGTCCATCATCAAGTGTTGAAGACATCAGTGCATAGGTGGATGTGTTTATAAGTGTTATGTGGTAGCTCATCATCTAAGGTGGTTATAGCCTCCTTTTAAGGTAAAACTTTCTAAAAGGTCTAGTTGTTGTTTCATCTCAACTAGATAAGTGTTGTAACACCTTGTGGGATTATAGTCTCATTAAATAGGGATTATAGTTCCTTGATCAATTAAAACTAGTCTAAATTGGATCTTGTTGTTATAAGATAGTAGTCCAATTTTAGGTTCTAGTGGTTTTATTCCCCAAGATGGTTTCCCACATATGTCATGTGTTATGTAATTAATCTTACATTGTCACTCTTACTCATTTCTATGAATGTTGTGTATACTTCATGAATGCTTATGGTAGCTGATTAAGTATTTATAAGGATAAAAATTGAGGTAGGATTATTTGGGCTCATTGATTCACCCCATATTAGTGATTTTACCTCTAATAATTGGTATCAAAGTGGGTTATTTTGGTAAAGGTTTGATAGCTTAAAGGTGATCCAAGGTATAATGCATAGTCAGAATATGCAAGGTGGTTTATCTACTAAGCAAGCATTGATGTTCAATAGATTTAATTATGTATTTTGGAGTGCTATGATGAATACCTACATTATATTCCTAGGGTTTGATGCATGGAAATCAATTTTGGATGGTTATGTTGCTCTTATTATTCTGCCATCTAGTGTTATAAATAAGAAGTTTGAGAACAACTTTAAGGCAATTAATGCCACCACTTGTGGTCTTACAAAAACTAAGTTCACCAAAGTAATTCATTACACTTATCCTAAGGAAATATGGGATAAATTGAAGACTATTTTTTAAGGATATTCAAAGGCTAATCTGGATAAGTTACAGACTCATAGAAGGTAATTTGAAACTCTCAATATGAATGAAGAAGATACCATGTCATCCTTTTTGTAGAGAGTTAATGATATTATGAAGATCATAAAAGTTATTAGAGAGAATATTGAAGAAACTAATATTGTTAAAAGGGTATTAAGGTATCTTTTTCCCAAGTTTAATCCAAAAATATCTACTACAGAAGAGATTCATGACCTTACTCAATTGAAGATGGATCAATTGCATGGCACCCTTACTATCTATGAGATGAGCAAGAATGATGATATACCACCAAAGAAGGAAGAAAATTTCAAGATAGAGATGAAGCCTAAGAAGAATTTTCAAGGTAAGAAATACAAATAGGATTACATATCTGATATTGATGATGATGAACTAGTTACTTTGATTACTAGGAAAATGAACAATGGCTCAGGGAAGTATAAGGGTAAATTACCCCTCAAATGTTTAAACTATGGAGAGATAAGACATTTTACTAAAAAATGCCCTCATAATCATGAGAATAATGATGATTAAGAGCATGGTGAAGGCCAAGATGAAGAAAAAAGGATATATAGGAAGAAAGGATTTAGAAATTTTAAAAATAAAATGAAGTTCTTCAAAAACAAGAGTCTTTACACCAAAGAAGATTACAACTCATCAAATGAGAATGAAGATAGTGATTTAGAATATGATCATGAAGATGATGGTCCTACTAAAGATGAATCCCTATTCATGATTGAGGAAGGAATTTGCTCACATCAGAAGGAGTCTACTTGGAGTGATTCAGATGATGATGAAGATGAGCTAGACTGTGAGACTATTTTGATGAATGCTCTTGAAGAACTAAAGATTGAGAAGAATATAAATAAGAAGATGAAATCTAAGCTCAAGGAATATGTTGATGAATTTAGTATATATGAGGTAATATTTAATGAATATTCCAAGGAGCATGAAGATATGATCAAGCATCTCAATTGTCAATTATAAATTCTATCTACAAGCCTAAAATCTAGAGAATATGAATGCTCAATGTATGTTTCTAAAAATGAATCTTTGAAATCTGAGTTAGGAAAGATAGATAGTAAGGTGAAGACATTTATGATATTTGAAAAGAGCTCATGTGATCTAGACAATATTCTAAGTGGTCAAAAGCATATTAGTGATAGAACTAGTCCTGGAAATGAATTAGAACAAAATAATGTTACTCAAGACAAGATGAAGACTAAAGTAAATCAGGGCAATCTTAATTTAAATACAAATCATAAATAAGGACTGAAGATGCTGGTATAATGAAGACAAATAAAATCAAATAGACAAATGTTATGAGGTATGAAAGATTCAATATTTACTATTATACATGTAATCAATTTGGTCATAAGGATAGAGAGTGTAATAGACATGTTAGAAATGAATTTTCATGGGACTATGATAGGGTTAATCAGTCAAAAGGTGTGAAAAAAATCAATTTATTTTATTGTATTGATGTGGGATACTTTGTAAACCATTTCCCACATAATATGAGACAAGGTGAGTCCTCTTCAAAAAGGGGAGGTTGTTTTGTTTGTCATGACATAGGACACATTACAAATTTCTGCCCAAATAAGGTAAGGCAAGATACATTTCTTGAAAAAGATATGGTGTGCTGAAATTATGAATAGAGAGGTCACATTTCTAGGTTATGCAAGCAAAGGCTTACAAGATAGAATATATTTAATCAAGCTCCAAATTTTCAAATAAGAAGGCAAGTTAACACATGGAATCTAAAGGTGATAAGTGTCATTCATGATAATATTGTAGGTCCAAGTAATCTATTTTATATGGTGGAGAATGCTTAAAAATTTGAAGATTATCGAGAGGTCTCATTGTCTACTCATGTTGAGAATGAGGAAATCAAGCTCAAAGAGAAGACCAATGTCGTAATTAAGGCCATTCCTAAGGTATGTATGAATCCAAGTGAACATCTTACTATTGTTGAGCATATATCATGTAAAAAACATTAATTTTTTGTGCTTAATGATGAGGTTCCAAGATACAAGCAAGATTATTCAGATGAAAAGGTATGTAATTAATCTATATTATTTCCATATATTATCAACTCAATCAGAGAAGAAAAGGAGAATATTGTAGTGGATGAGGAAGTTATTTTTCCTAAGCCAAAAAAGAATAAGAAGAAGAATAAGTATCAATTGAGTAAGGAAGATATGGAATATGAGGATTTGTTTTTATTTTAAAGCATTGAGGTATAAAGGGTATATCTATCTATGCTTGTTAAGAGACTCCTTTCAAATGGAGAACCAAGTGTTGTTGTAGTATTTTTTAGTTAGAATAGTCTACAAAGTCAGTTTGAAGGTTCTCAGATGACAAAGAAGGATTTATGATTTGTCAAGATGATATTTTTGCATAGAAAGGTCTATTGACCTTATTCTAGCATGCTCTAGGAGGTTTTGTGATCTAAAGGTATGTTAAAGTCAATTTGGATATTTTTGTTAGCTCTCAGATTTCTTAGTTTGTGCTTAAGAACTTATAGGTCCTAAAATGGGTTACAAGAAGTCTATGTTCCCAAAGTTTTTAAGGATCATTTTTTGGTCCAAAAGTGTGTAATGGTTGTCTCTAGGTGTTAAATTAGTTTTATATATGTGCATTAACTAGAAGGAGGTTTGTTGACCATATTTGTTTTGAGTTTCTAGGGTTTTAGGATTTGCTAGAAAACTGGTTTTCTTTATGAATTGATCTCTAAAGCTTATTAATATGTTGAATGGGATGAATGGGTGGTAAAATAAATATTTATAGATATTTAAAGTTTTATGTTTCTCTAGTCATTCAAGTTTTTGCCAATATAGAGGGCTAATTAACTAGTAGGTTTGTTTGAAGGAAGTATATTGCATAGGATGAGCTTGGTGATGGAAATTGGTTTTATTGAGGGGGAATATGAGAGTTGTCAAGATATGAAATTTAAGTTCTTGAAGAGGTATCTACTAAAAATTATGGATTCTACAAGTTTCAAGTAGGTCTATAAGTAGGCTAGACAGGCCTACTTTGAAGAAGAGTGTTTTTTACTTAGTTTTTCCAAAAGAGCAAGGTATGTGCATAAAGGTAAGTTATAAAGTTTTTTGAGAGAATGTTTCTTTTATGGTGAGGGACATGAAGTTTTTTTGGTGGTACTTATGGCAGCTTGAGAGAGAAGGCTAGTAAGCATATGTGGTGATTCTTCATGGTGTGAGGAGATCTGAAGATGCTCAAAAGGTGAAATTGCTCAGAGTTATTAGGGGGAGTCCCTATAAAATGTTTATTTATGTGTTCCATCATATTTATTTGGTTTTGTGTGTTATTTATTCATTAGTTTTAGTGCTTGATTGAAGAGAGTTTTGGTATGGAGCAAGAAGATGTTGTTAAGGCAAGCTGAAGTAGGCTCAAGATAAGGGGGAGTTTGTATCATATTTATAAGGTGGTCATTTCCTATTTGATAGTATTTTTAGGTCCTCATGATCATATTGTGTCCACTTTTTCATTTTTTCAAAGGGGAAGAAATTTCTTATTGGGGATAAAGTTCCTATTATGGGAATGCTTTGAAAAAAGAAAAGGTGAGTTGTATATTTCTATATTGATAGGTGTTGACATCAATGAAAAAGGGGGAATTGTTGGAGAGTTGTCATTGATGTCATTTTGATGTCATGGGGGTGTATTGGTGAGTGGATGAAGTTCCTTAATAGTCTATGTGATAATGACAAAGTGTGCAATTTGCTTGTTCTTGTATGCTTGAAGGGGGCTTGGTTGATCTTCAATGTTGAAAGGCTAGAGATGTTTAGAGATTAGTATGGTGATTGGATCATGAATAAGAGGTACCTAAGATGTTGTATATGTTTTTAGAGATTTTTTTCACAAGTGGAATTCATTTGGTTGATCATAGTTCTCATCGAGACACTTTAGGTCCAATGGCAAAAAATCTAAGTAGGAAATTTTTTGACATCACCATTATCATGTGGAAAGGAATCAAGGGGAGTGGGTCATATGGTTTTTATCAAATTAGTCCCTAGTTATTATGTGTCAGATCTTAAGTTAAGAATTAAAGTGTAGCTAAAGATATGAGGGTGCAAAGTTGGTTTCTCAGTTAGAATTCACATGTGTGGAGGTATCAAGACAAAATGATCATATGGGTTTGTTAATTTTTGTGCTTTTTTTAACATTCATTTTTAGATCATGAAATGTAGCATATCAAAAGATATGAATATGCAAATTTGGTCTCCCACATAGTTTGACTATGTTTTCCCATAACTAATTTTGCATTGAGGTATAAAAATCCAAGTGCACATTTTTATGGTTTTATATCTTACACGTGTGAAAGTGTCAAGAGAATATAATCATATGGGTTTGTTTAGTTTTAAGCATAGACATTTTATGCTAAATTTGAGATCATCCACTGAAGCATGGTAAAATTTATGCTTGTTCAAAGTTGGCCTTTTGGGAAGGTTTTGACATGGTTGGCTCTATGATAGAAGATTTTGAGAAAGCATGTTTATGGAATTGTATCTCACATGCATGAGGGATTCAGGATCAATGTGTCACATGGTTGTATTATCCTATGTGAGGAGATCATCTATTCCAAGTTTGAGATCCTAAATTGAAGGGTGGAAGAATTTATTGAGGTGTAAAAATGGCTACTCAGGCATATTGAAAGGGTTCTGATACTTTGTCATTTATGCAAGTGTTAAAGCTTGAGTAAGCTCAATGGTGCACATTGATATAATAATTTAAAAGGTAGTGACATAAGGATAGGTTCACAATGTTTAATGATTGATAAAAGGTATAGGATAATGATCCAATGACAAGTGGGTGTTCATATAGTTGATTGAATGGTGAGCATTGATCATTAATGACCTAATTGATCCATGGAGATCGATGGAGTGTATTGAGTCAAAGTTCCCATATTATACAAGATGAGGTCAAATTAATAGAGGTTTAATGTCTATCATTAGTAGATCATTTGTTAAAGATTAGATAGGATGAATGGTGTGTTTTTGATTTGAGTATCAGGTTCATGAGATTCAATCACTATGTTCAAAGGTTTACTATGATAGTTTGAATTAAAATATTTGAATTTAACAAAGGCAAAACTAGAGATCTATATTTCATCCATATCTTTTGATATAAGTTTAATTTTCTCATGTAGTGAGAATAAAAGTGGTAGAGGAATCCATGGTGAATCTAGCTATATAGATTTAAAGATTTATAAGTGAGTAAAGTCAAAGATATTGAGCCTAGAAGTTGATTGTGTGTTCGTGCTTATTCTGTAAGTGATCCGAGAAGGATATTCGAGCTTGTATTGATGTTGTTTTGATGTCTCACAATGAATTAGATATTGAAACATGTTGTAGACTTCATGAGAATGGTTTTTTATGTATTTAAGAGGTGTGATAAATCTATCTTGAATATGAAAAATGCTTAAGAAGTTGAGTGTGTGTTCATTCATGGTGACTATGTGCACCACGTTAGTGTTTGAATTGTTTAAGCATACATAGAGGTGAGATAATTTAACTATGATCATTTGAGGATGTTTAAGGGGACATGAGGAGTGGACCCATGTATTTTAAAGTGGTCATCTATTATTTTTTTGATTGAGGGAGTGATAAAGGAGTGAATGGGTTCACATGAGACCTATAAGGGATACAAGGGCCTTATTAAAAGGTGTAGTTCCTTAAGGGTTACCCATAGATGCTATGGATGACTTATGAAGATTGTATTGAGTCATGTATTCATGTGAGAGATGTCTTAAGGGATAATTCATGCCTAAAGGCTGACCAAGGTAGTGATTATCAAGATTTATCTATAAATAGTAAAACCAAAGATGATGGGTTCTAGACTTGTAAGTGAGAGACTAACGAGCAATTGGTGAGAGGCTTATGTGTTTTTTATGGAGTGAAAGATGGGTTGAGGTCTTGAGGATGATTTTAAGAATATAATAGATTAATTACTATTTTTATGACTTATTGGTCATAATTATATTTGGAAACTAGTGTGCTTATTGTTTGAGTGTGAGCAAAGGTGAAGTGTTTTAATTAGAGGTCCATCATCAAGTGTTGAAGACATCAGTGCATAGGTGGATGTGTTCATAGTTTTTATTATGAAATCTTAGAATTAAAGGTGATTTTATCCTCCTTGTAAGGTGAAACTTACTAAAAGGTTTGGTTGTTATTGAAGCTCAACATGAAAGTGTTATAACATCTTATGGGATTATAATCTCACTAAATAGGGATTATAGTTCTTTGATCATTTGTAGCTGGTCTAAATTGGATCTTGTTATTATAAGACATTAGTAAAATTATAGGTTCTAGTGGGTTTTATTTCCCAATAAGGTTTCCCATGTATGTCATGTGTTATGTGATTGATCTTGTATCATCTCTCTTGCTCATTGCTATGAATGTTGTATATGCTTCATGAATGCTTGTGGTAGTTGATTAAGTATTTATAAAGATCAGAAATAAAGTTGGACTATTTTGGCTCACTAATTCACCCCCCCATCATAGTGATTGTACCTCTAAAATCTAGATGGATTAGCCATGAAGTAATGATTCAAAAACTATCCATTCATTGGATATGTCAAATCATTAACTTAGAGATCTTTCAAATAGAATGCACTATTACCCAAGATCTTAGAGATCTGATAGAGTCCTATCCATAGTAGGGTGAACTTTTCATTCATTTTATTTTTTTCATGGGCTTTATCCCATAGAAATAATAGATCAAAAATCATGAATGCTTTAAATTTCACTCTCTTATCAAACCATCTCTTGACCACATCTTGATGTTTTTCAATGCTTCATTCCTAAAGTCTTCTATTTTGATGATATCTATTAATATAGTCTCTATTTTGTCATTGGGATCCTTGTATTCCTTCACATATCAATATGTTAATAGCTTATGATTGGGAACACTAGTTGTTTCCCATAAACTAGTAGATATGGTGAGGATTTAAGGGCCTATTTATACTGAATTTGGTCTTCCTAGAGTGTATATTTGAGTAAGAGATACCACTCCTTGGGCTTATCTATAGCTAACTTCTTGATAGCATATATGAGTTTCTTTTTAGTTGACTCAACCAATTTGTTCCCTTGTTGGTAGTGATTGGAGGATGATCTGATTATAATCTAATTATCATCATCCCATTTGATGAACTCTATTGATTGAAACATTGGTCCATTATCATAAACCAAAGAAATAAGTGTGTCAAACTTGGTTGTGATATACTCTTCAAGGAAATTGATTACATCTTAGGCTCTTGAGTTTTTGGTGGTTTTTGCCTCAGTCCATCCAATGTAATAATATGTGGTAATCACAAATTTATGCCCAACTAAGGAATTTATGTTTATGACACTAATAAAATCCAAGCCCCATTGGGTGAATGACCTATGTAGGATGTAGTGGCACTGCTATGTGTACCTCTCCTTTTACCAAGACTTAGCATTCATGGCATGTCCTCACATGTAAGTGAGCCATTTTAAATATTTTTAGCCAATAATAACCCATTTTGAGTATTTTATGAGCTATAATATTTCTAAAAAAATAGCCATTGCCAATCTTCTAGTGCAGATTTATTAGGATCTCCTTAGCTTCTTCATGTGACACACATCTTAAATAGATGCTTTCATAGTTATTCTTATAGAGTATTCATTTCCTAATCACATAATGAGAATCTTTGAATCTTAAAGCTCTCTTTTAGTCTCTCTTGAGTTCTTGGGGGCATGTTCCAGTCAGTAAGAACTAGATAATACCTAAATACCAATCTTCTTTTAAAGCCTATGTTTGGAAGACCTCTTTGATGGTGATGTATAGGTCTAGTTTAGTCATCAAATAAATAATTCCTTGTTACTTAATGATCCTACTAGGTTTAATTTCAATATCAAACTCCTACAACTTCACCATCCATTTACCTCTATGCTCTCCCAATTCATTTTTTCTTAGTGTAAACTTGACAATATGATACGATAATATGTAAGTGGTCTTTTCTTAGAGAATATAGTTCCTAAACTTCTTAATCACTTTGAAAATAAAAAAAATATGCTTGTTAATTAGAGATTATCTAAGCTCTACATATTTTAAGTTAGTGCTCATGAATGTGATAAGATGCTCACTTTCTCCCTTTTTTTGCATAAGTATGGCATCCATAGTATGTTCTAAAGTGAATGAGTACAAGAAAAAGTCTTTAGTGAAATTTGGGCTTACCAGCACTAGGTCCTATGAAATAGCCTTATTTATGTCTTGTAAATACTTCTTAGCTTTAGGTTTCCACTCCACTTTAGCTTCCTACTTGATAATTTCATTCATGGGCCTAACAATCCTTGCAAATATTGATATAAATTTACTTATGAAATTAATCTTCATAAAGGACTTGAGCTCCTTATTGTTTGGGAACATTTTTTTTGAAATCCCTTCAATCCAGTCTAGGTCAATAGTAATATTGTCTTTAGTAATAATGTAGCTTAGAATTTTGCCTTTGGTAATGTCAAATATACTCTTATTGGGTTTCATTGATACACCAAACCTCCTACACCTTTCAAAAATGAACTAAAGATGGTTAATATGATCAACTCTATTTTTTAGAGAAAATAGTGATATCATCCTTGTATATGATTATGCACTTACCTATTAGTCTTTGGAATTCATGATCCATCACTCTTTGAAAATTATCACTAGTTTTAATCATCCCAAATGGTATTCACTTGTATGAATATGTTCCTCATTTTGTAGTAAATGTTTTTTTCATCTTATCCTCTGATTCGACTAGTACTTGATTATATCCTAAAAATCCATCTAAGAAAGATATCATTCCAAACCCACTCATAGTTTGTAGTACCTCATCTAAGGAAGGGAGAGGATAATTATCATTCTCAAAATATTTATTCAGATTCTTGAAGTCAACACATAGTGTGATTTCACCACTATTTTTCCTGACTGAAACTAGATTGGCCACCTAAGTTGAATGATTGATAGGAAAAACTATATTAGTACTTATAATCTTCTCCACTTCCTTATAAATTAATGGTACCAAGATAGGATTAACTAGCCTTTGCCTTTGCCTAAATGGTTTATGATTAAGTTTGAGTGGAATTGAATGGGTGATGACTTTAGAATTGAATATCCTTAAGTTGTCATAATTCTATCAAATTACATCTTTATACTTGATAATTAGTTCCTTAAACCTCTACCTTTATTTTAGTGTGCATCTTAAGACAATATTTATGAAGTGTGTGTTCTTCTCATCACCTATGTTTTCCAAGCTAAATTTAGATTCATTACCTTGATTTACCTCTATAATTGTGCTTGAGGATCCATGTCAAAGATATTTTACAAGGTGACCATCCCTAATAGGAGATTATTCTCCCTTAGATGGATAATATCCTCTTCATACAATTCTATGTGTTATTTATGGCTTCTTTCCTCATCATCAATTATCTGAGACTTGACCTATCCTTAATTTGTCAAAAACTAAATGATCTATTGGCCATCGTCAAATACTTGAAAATTTTCAACATTGTCTAGTACTAAAGGATAAGGTACCAATTTAATGGAGAACTTTTGAGCTTTTGACTCCTATACGGGTGCCAAATTTGCTGTTGAGGTAGCCTATGAATAGATAGCTTAGTTTTGTTCTCTTGGAATGGCCAATATGTTGAAAGCTTCAAATGATTCAATAAGATACTAAACTATATTCTTATACTTCTTTAAATACAACAATTTACTTTGATATTTGTTTCTAACCTAGTTAATCACAAGTTTAGATTCTTCATATACAAATAGTTCCTTAACATTGTTCTTAAGGGCAAATTTAAAACCCAAAATTAGGGCCTCATACTCTACTTTATTATTGGTGAATGCAAATTATAGTGTGTATGTTTTGAATAATTTATTTCCTTCTAGATCATCCATATTAATACTAGCACATGATCCTTCATTAGATCTTGCTCAGTCAAAATAGAGGGTCCATAATTTTGAAGGGACCTAAATTTATTCTTGTGTTTCATGACTCATAGTAAATGTATAAATTCTAATCCTATGAAACTTATAAATTATTCATTAGTGGTGTTTTAATATGTAATAGGATGATTCATTATTGACTCTTGATTGATCTTAATATGGTTATTAATACCTCTCCAAGGTATCTAAGTATGTAGTAAATCCATGAAAATATATAAATTTAAAAAAATTCACTAATCTCTACTCAACAATAATCCATATCCTTCTGGAATATCCACTACCAATATGTTTATAGTCCTATGTAATCTAGGTTATAAGGCAACTTAAATTCTTATGAGTTCTCAAAAAATGGGCACTACTATCTTATCCATCCTTGACACAATCTTATTGGATGTATTTGGGATCAAACCAATCTTATAGAAAATGGAATTTGACATTACTATTGCTAAAGCTTCAAAATCTACCAGACAGTTGTGTATATTCTTACCAAACACTTGAATGGTTAGTAAGAAAGAGAGAAACTCATGCTTGATTTTGTATATAATGTTTATGTTGGATATTTTGGACTTTTCTACAATAAACTTAATTGTGATGGACCTCCATAAGATCTCTTTTTATTCTGTGATTTGTGTTATTTCAAGAAGACTAATATTGGCCTTAATTTTCTTCATATCCTCAATAATATTATATCTTCCTTTATTTTATTACTCTCTATATTGAATCTGGTCATTCCCTTTTGGGGGAGGAGGATTACTGTCATCTTTGGGATTTTGAGGAATAATTGTATTATTGGGAGGAGTAGAAGTGGTGAAAGGATACTTATTCCTTAGGTTATAATTATCCTCATTAAACTGAAAGAATGCTTACATTTCATCATAATTATCCTCTGGAACATTGTCATATTCATTAGGGAAGGGAGACTCATAACTTTCAAAGACTATATATGAAATTGAAGGTCCATATTAATGAGTGAGATATAGAGGATTCATCATATAATCTTATCTAATCATTTCCCTCTGAAAGATTTCAAAAGTTACATAGAACTTAATACAGTCCAATTCTCTATGATGTGATGTGTTGTGAACCCTACAACAATTAGGTAAAGTTGTCTCCACTATATTGAATTTTTTTAGCTTATTAGAATACTATTGTTCTAAATTATTGGTGGGCCTATTGAAAGGTCTATTGTGTCTTGGACATCTATATTTTTTATTATAATTTTGATTAGTGGTATTACCCATTATTTTTTGCATATCCAAGAAATCATTACTTAGCTTATAGAAAATTATTATATAGAATCTAATTTAACTTTAGTAAAGTCACAACCCTAAGTGATTAATACATTGGTGTGATCCTAATGTTGATTCTAATGGTGGCCATTCTATTGTATATGATTATTCAAGAAATCATAATTCTAATTTTTTTTGTTTCTTGCATCATAAGAGGCAGAGTGTATAACTAATTTTGGTTAAATGCAAGGGCATTATGATTAGCATGTAGAATTGGATTAAAATATGGGAGGCTATTGTTGAATATTTAGACTCCCAAATTATGAGGATTAAGATACAAATTTATATGCTTATCAATATTAATATCTTCTTAAAATGTCAAAGTTAAAGTATTGATAGTGGCAACTCTTTGTAATAACACTATAATAATGGGATCTAGGGTGTTCTATATATCTCGAGCATCAAATCCATATGTATTATATGTAGTATTCAATCCAATGTACATATTTTGAAATCTTGCATTGAAGGCCTAGATTAACTCATTAGGTTATCTCTTCATTCTAGTGAAATGTTGATATACCAAACTTAGATTTGTCACTTGTTTGATTCATGCAAGGAATGTATTTTGACACTCATTCTATGAGGCAATAGAATTTTCCTACAAATTAAGATACCAATAATAAGAATAATATTGTAGATTAAATGGAAAAATCTTGCGTGCAACATACTCATCGATGATATTCATTATCCTCAGAGTGCCCTTGAAAGATTTGATGTGTTCTTCTATCATCCTCCCATTTGAGGGGGAGATTGTAGGCAAATAATTTTCCAAATTCTTTGTCATTTTGTGTTGGTCCCCAAAGTTGTAAATATTAGATCTGGGTAACCAAATTTGATTCATAGGAGGATTGATAAATTTGATGATTCTTATAGGGGAAGGTATCTTAACTCAATGTATCTTAGGGATGAAAGGTATGGGTCTACGCCTCCTAAGGTTTGACAACGATGAAATCAAAATGCTAGTTTGGGCTCTACAGCTTATTAATCTCCCAAGTGTCTATAGTGTAACTCTACATAGTGACTAACCTCTTATTATTGAGAAAACATAAAAGTATGCCCTCCTTCTAGTGTTAGATTTTTTTGTTCTATTGATGTGGATTTTATGTACACCATATAAATTTTGAATGAGGTAACATCTAACATTTTGGGGTATATATGGAGCAAAGTTCCACTCTAGGGCATGATTTGTAGGTATGTGATTAATAAAACCATGTTATGGAATAATGGGTTGAGCTTGTGGGTTGTTTAACCAAGTTTTATGGATGGATGCATGGAATTTAATAGAAAGTAATCACTAGGTGAGTTGGATGGGTGGAGAATTATTATAAGATGGGTATATCTCAAAGAAACTCAAAAAAGGAAAGAATGGTAAGGCAAAAAGGAAGGATATGTTTTCCTAAAAGGTCCCTTTTAAGACAATTTATTTGGTGGATATGTATCTCCAAGACTAATATTTATCATTTACAGCTATTTTACACTCACAAACAAGCACGGTTAATAGTATGGGATATGAAATATAATATATTCAATGATCTCAAAAAAAAAATTGATCTCCTTAGGTATGTTATTGCACATTATTTTCTAGGACATTACAACTTAGACTATAAGTTTATCTAAGGTAGTTATAGTTCACCCTAGTTGACTATACCAAAAGAGATACATCTACATACCTCATATTATCAATTCAACCTATACTCACCTCTTAAACTAATGGAACCTACCAATCCTCAATTTCTGTTGCACATCTAAGATTAATATTCATTAATTGAAAAAAATAGATCCATATGTAACATTAGCACACTTAAAAATTATTGAATTAATACAGATAAAGAAACTTCAATTTCATTTACATAGAAAAGGAAGAAGAAAGAATAAACACAATTTCATGACAATCAATCTCTTGATCTCTTCATGTATATTGATCAAAAATTTTAACCCTTTTAAAATATGGTTTTACATGTATATAAATATCTTTGGGAAGGGGTCACTTCATCCTCAAAGTATAAAAAAAATTTATTACATCTTGAGTGACTAGATCATAAGTCTTAATTACATGTTATAACTTATAGATACCTCAGACATGTAACATGTGCATGCTATGAAAAATAATTTTTTTAATTATAATATGGATGTAAAAAAAATTATCTATTCATTTATAATCATTACATTCAAAATTGTAAAAAAATAGCCTTTGACTTAGGCTAAATCGGCTAATGCTTAACACTTTTTAAAGTTGTTATTAGAAATGTAGATGTGTTTATTATTGCAAACGTAGTAACTGGATATATACTTGGGGATGCACTCATCTCTTGGACTTGAGTTATAGTTGGATATAAATTTTGAGGTAGTGTTGATGTAGTTTTTATGAGAGAATGGACTAAAGTTGATGGTAGTTTTGTAATTAGCATTATAGGTGGGGTATGTGGAGTAGAACTAATAGGTGGCGTTGATTCTCCTTTATTATTTGCATCTAACTCTTGATAATATTTGTATGCTTTAGCATGCTATGTGTGAATCAAATTCATATCAAGGAGATAAGGTATGGCTACCCTAGCTATTCATTCCATCAGCCTTACATACTCTATCTTGGTGTCTTGGAAGCCAACCTAGAAGACCTCTACTTGTGTTTCCTTCTTCCTTCTTGTGATCAACTTTGCCTTAATGTACTCCATGCTTAGTCCTTGTAAACTCTATTTGAAATGGTTTACAACTTTTTGAATCATTAGATCAAAATTGGTTTGTGATACCATCCTCCTCATGTTATCTTGAAATCCTATCAACTCAACTTCACCCAAAAATTATGTTGCTTACTTTTCCTATTTTGCAAGCTTATTTACCAAAGCTTTAGAAGTAGACATCAAATCTCAAGCCTTCTGAGTTATAGTGATTTATAAATTCAATGCATTAGATACCTTTATAGGGGTCATCAGATCTAGGTGGATAAATGGCTTATTAGGAATATATAATACCAAGAAATTCAATTTATTTTCATCTTCTCTAAGAATCTTTAAAAAATTTGTTATTGAATTTACATGCAAAGCCAGCTAGACACTCAAAAAATAAATTGTGTCTAAAATTTCATACAACATTAGCATCACATTCTATACATCCTTATTTATAGTGAATGAAATTCATATCACATGTTGTTTCTCCTTAAGAGTTTCCAACTCTTCTTCTAGTTCTTTCTTGGCTATCTTCACTCCCTCATGGATGGCCAATACTACTTCAGTATGGGTCTCCATATAGGAATTAAGGTCCTTGATGTATGGGGATGGACCTTTCTTCCTATGCTACCTTTTTGAAAGAGAGTAAATTTCTTCTCTTTCTTCAAAAATTAAACCCATGCTAGTATTATCCTCAATCTTTATTTTCCTAACCCTCTGTGCTGAGGTTGTGGCTTCATCAAAAAGTGAGCTTATAATGGGAAGTTTGGTAATATTTAGTTTGGTTTTATTATAATCTAAGGCTCCTAAATATTTGGCCCAGTCTAGAAGAGTAAGCTTTAAAGGATCTAATGGTTGGGTTTTTATTTTCACATTCTCCTTAGGCTCAAGTTTAGGCTTAATGGAGGGTTTGGGCATTGAGGGCCAAACTATTTTGGACCAGTCTATGTTTCTAAATTATGGCATGAGGTGCACAACATAGATAATATTATTTTTTGGATCCCTTTTAGTTGTTACTATTGTTGTGTTTTGAACTAGTCTTGGATAAGGTAGTGGTGAACCCAGTCGGGTAGAGGAGGTAGTTGTTTGAGTGATGGCCTAGTTGGTGTATATGGAAATAGAGGTGGAGACTACAAGAGTGAGAGAAAATATGGCTAGGATGGAAATAAAAATGGTTAAAGGGATGGAGAATAAAAGAGTGGAGATTGTATGGGTAACGGTTGAATAAATGGAAGGGGTAATTAGTAGAGTAGAGCTGGGGAAAAATAAAAAGAAGACCAATAGAGAATTATTACATAGGAGTGGAAGTGGAAACAACTAGAAAAATCATGGTAAAATAAAATGGTAATGACATTATAAAATAAAGGCCTAAGGTAATAGTGAAGAGATCACCCTTACTATATTGATCACTACTGAGGGGTGCCTTTTATTTTAGTGCTTTAAATCCTAAGACCTTGTCTTGTTGTAGCTCTTCTTAATCCACCTTGTCTTGAATTGGCTCATGTTTAACTAAAGGTTATGCCTCTCTTCTAGTTACTTATATGGATGGGGTCTTAGGTATCTCCCCCTTGGTTTCCGTTGATAACATAGTGTTATTTTATTAGCTTATGGAGTAGTCACCTATTGAGCAAGAGGGGGGAGAGTCATACTAGATGTTACAAATGTTTAAGCCACCATAATACATGCCATTTATTCTTCATTAGAAGAATATAAGGAAATGATATCCACCTCTTCCCTACTTGTGATATCCTTTTCTTATGTTATCTCCTCTATTAGTTCCATTTTAACTCTCCTTAGTTTAATAGTATATGTTGTAACTGGAGGAGTTTATTCTTATTCTTCCAATGTAGAAGCTAGTATCTCTTTTATCTCTTATAGTTGTTCATTTTCTTCAAAAACTAATGTTTCCCCTTCTAGCTTATATTGATGTTGTTATTCTTCAACATCTAATGGTTGTTGAGGATTTTGTCCTTGTTCTACTCACTATTGGTAAGGTCTACCACTCCATAAGTTAGAGGATCTCCATCCCCTAGTAGCGGGATCCTAAATTTAGGTTGATTAAGTGAAAGGGAGGGGTCAACTTGTATCACTCTCAACAAGTCTTTGCTTAATCCTATTGTCACAAACCTTTGCTTTACTTATTCATAATCTTTGGTTTTAAGGAATAGGAATTCATGGTCAAATGGCTCATCTTTGCATGGGATGATAATGATGTGAATCTTTTGTTTTACTCTCTCATGGGGTCTCAATCCCTATGGGTGAGAGTAGTCAATTCATAAGTTCTCCTTACTTCCTAGTTTCCATGAAATGTCTCCTCAAAGTATATTGCATCCTCCCAATAGTGATATAGAATCCATGGAAAGTGACTTTCTTATTATTTTTCAAATCTTCATCTATACCATTATATATTGAAGGCAATATCTTGTTTGGTGACTTTATCTAGGAAAAACTTTGGGAGCTGAAGAGGGTCTACCCTATGCCCAAAAATCATGATGACTACATAATCATAGTAGAGCCAATAGTCACCCAAATTGGTGAATTTTTTAGTAATACTACTTGAAATCCTTGCAAAGGCTGTCCATGAATGGCTATTCAAACCTAAGGGTAGAGGTCCTTTATAGTTTTTGTAATGTTCCTTACATAGTTATATATGTGAATGAAATAATAAAAGTCACATATTTTTTTCTTGATAAAATCAAGGTTAGGACTCCATACAACCCCATTATACCTGTACATGGTTCCCATGAGTGCATCCATAAGGTATGACATCATATAAAAATTTCCCCCTTAGGGTCTCTTATCCTTGTGTAGAATTTGTTCATGTAGATGGGTAATAATGACCTCCCCAAATGTATAGGTGTACTCTAATGTAATGAGTAGGTCTAGTATGGGTACCTATTCTAGATACAAGATGTGGATGTTTAGGTGTCTAAAGAGTTGGTTTAATAATGTCATGCTTATGTGAATTCCTATATTGAATCAAGTGATAGAGATGGGATTCTTAGTATGTTTTTTAATAGTGAAATTCTTGCCTGGGAGAAGCCACTTCCCTAATGCTCATTCCACATTATTGTTTTTCTTCTAAGTGACTAAAATATGTAAGTAAAATGTAACATATGGAATAGGGAGACTTAAATACCTCATTAATACATCTTTAGAGATGTATGACACAATCATGTTATTATTTATGTAGTATAGATAGACACCTTCTATAATTCTACCTTTGAAGAACAAGCCTTGTAGAAAGTCGATGCATGGCATGAATTCTAATTTGGTAGATGTGTAGTAAAGTGTGTGTCATTTGATTAACATCAAGTTAGATGTAAGTTGTTTTTCCTCAACTGATATGTCCTCTATAAATGTAAATGAATAAATGTTATTTATGATCTCTCATAGAGATGAGTAATTGGTAAGGAGGCCATCAAACATAATTGTATCAAAAACCATGTCTAAATATCTAGTGGAGTCTTTAATAGAAAACCTAGATGGTATTGAGGCTCTTTTATATACCCTAGGTGAAGACATCATTATTATTGATGGATGATGGTATATTTCAATATTTTGAAAATGGTGGTGTAAATACTAAATTATGTGAGTTATAAGTGATTTTGGACATAGCTAGGGATTTTGGGATTACAAAAGGATATGTTCACTCAATCTCTTAGAAATTAAATAAGGTGAACTTAGTTGGGGGCTTGATGTTATAGATTTATACATTTATTCTAGTTCATATATCATCAATCACCATCATCTACAAGCTCATCACCCTCATTCAATTCAAACTTGACTAGCTAGTCATAGTGTACATACCATGTAGGATGCTTGCTTATTTGGGATACCAAGGTGTTATTTTTTTTCCTGTTGACACTTATCACTATATGTTTTAGTCATTGGATTCAAGATTTTCCTTAAGGCCTAATAGTATGATATGGTGAGCCCAATATTCTTCATGAAAGACTCCAAACAACAAAATGTTCTTTAGAGAGATTCATTTAGAAAAATTATCTGAAAGCCATTAAAGGAATAGTTTTCAAAGACTAAGTATTCTTTAAAAATATTATCATTTGGTAAGAAGTCACCATAGAAAAAGGCTCTAAATAAAAAACCTTAAAAATAAAATCTACCAAAGAGAAAGTATCAAAAGAACCAAAACCATCCAAAGATAAAAGTTTCCAAAGACTAAGTTGCCAAATAGAACAAAATTTGAAATAAAGTCCCCAAAGACAAAGTTTCTAACTAGAAAAAATGATCCATAGAAAATTCCCCAAATAAAGTTACCAAAAAAATATTTTTTGAAAACTAAAATTATCTGAACAAAAGTATTCTAAATAAAAGAATCTAAATAAGCCTATCTAAATACCTATCATACATAGTAATTTTCCCAAATTTCCATTAACATATTAGTTTGAATAAGTCATTTCAAATGGAAAATAGGTGGACCAAAACATAATTTAATATCCAAAATAATAATATTATATAGATAATAATAACCTACACAAACACATACATACCCAAATAATATATAAGTCCTCTAAAATAAAGGGGGTCCCTAGTTTTCAAATAAAAAACCAAGGTGGGGTGTGTTGTTTACAACACATCTATGTGTTGGTCTTCTATCGAATAATATTATAGCTAAATGTTGTGCTATTGTACATGTTCACTTATGAAATGGACTTATGCCTCAATATGCTTTGTGCATTCACAAAATACTATATTGTGAACAAGTTTTAGAACACCCTCATTGTCATAGTACATGATGGTATGTTTATTATATGGTACTCTTATTCCTTCTAGTATGTGATGTAACCATATCTCTTTTTAGATAACTCCACATGTATCATGATATTCTATTTCAATGGAAGATCAAGAAATAAATTTATATTTCCTACTCCCCTAGGATATAGGACCAAATCCCATGAATAAAATATATCCAAAACTAGATTTTCAATCATTAATATTTCCTACATGATCTAAGTTTGAATATCTTATCAAGGAAAAAGTATCTTTATTCTTGTATTTTAGGTTGAAATCCATTGTAACCTTTATATATCTCAGTATCCACTTTTTACTTTCTAGTGACACATCTTCATCGCCTTTAGGAACCATGAGAGATTGTTTATATCATAACTGATGTCTATCCTAGTATATTTTAAGTGAATAAGAATCCCAATCAACTAACAATAGATAATTGTATTCCCTTGTGATGATAGATCTATACGAGACAACTAAAGCCTTATCTCTATAGGTGTAGAAATTGGATTACTATTAATCATCCAAAATTTATCAAGTGTCATTTTGGCATATTTCACCTAGGACACAAATATGTGGTTTTCCTTTTACCATACTTCTAATACAATACAATAGTGTATAAGTCCAAGATCTTTCATGTTGAATGATTGATTAATATATTTCTTAGATGCACCAATCAACTTCACTAAACTGCCAGTGATAACTAGATCATTGACATGCATAAAAACAATAACAATCTATCCCTTTGTTATTTTAGGTAGAGATTTGGATCATAGGGATTAGTCTAGAATCCATGTTGAATGAGATTCTCATTAATTTTTATGTATCAAGATTAGGGATTCTATTTGAGTTCGTATAAATATTTGATGAGTTTACATACTTTTGCTTCATTACAAGTTGAGACTAAAACTTCTATTTGTATCATGTAAACTTCCTCTTATATATCCCCATTGATAAAGGCACTCTTTACATTTATTTGATGAATCCTTCATCCAAACTATTTAACTAGAGAAAATATCATTATGATATCCTTGATCTTACCTATAGGATCAAATTTATCCTCATAATTTATGCCTTCATTTTATGCATACCCTTTTATATGCATCATGGATTATACTTTTCAATATTTCCATATGCTTTATATTTAATTTTGAAGACCCATTTATAGCGAATTAACTTATTCCATAGTGGAAGATCTTCAAGCTTCCATGTTTTATGTTTGATTGATTATTGAAATTATTCATTCATGGCATCCTTCCAAGGTTTAGACTCTAGTGATTCTTGAACCATAAAGGGCTCTACTATTTCTAAAATTATGCTCATTATGGTTATATTAACCTCATTTTGAGTTATGTTATGAGTCCTTGGTATAGTAGTCAATGTGTCTAGAAATCTATTTAGTTTAGCATCTCTTAATATACTTATACACCATTTAGTCATATGTTGCATTGTTCTTGTCAATGTATTTGCATTATCTAATTGATCATTTCCATAATCATAGTCAACATTAGTGTTGTCATGACCTTATAAATTATCTAGAGATCTGATTACTAAATTAGGTGAGTTTGTGGAAGGTAAACTAGTTTTACATTCCTCATAAAACTATACATTTATGCTTATGGATATTTTCCTTGTTTTAGGATCCATAATTCTATAGGCTAATGACTCTTCATTATACCCTAAGAAGATGTAAGTCATGGATTTATTATCTAGTTTATTTATCTTATTTTTAGGAACATTCATATAAACCTTACAATGAAAAGCTTAAAGATGATCAATGGAAGGTTTATGTCTTGTCTAAGCTTCATGTGAAGTCATATTACCAAGAGTTTTATTGGGTGTCCTATTCAACAAATAGGCTATTATTTTTTATACTTATTCCCAATATGTTTGTGACAAACCTAAATCTTCAATCATTTATCATACCATTTCCATGATAGTGCAATTTTTTCATTCTATAACACCATTCTACCGAGGAGTTTATGGTGGAGTTATCTATTAGTGAATTCCATTTTATTTAAAATAAATATAAAATTCATTACTAGCATTTCAATCCCTTAATCTAAGTGGAGAGACTTGATTTTACAATTGGTTTTAATTACCACCACTGCTTTGAATTCTTTGAAGGCTTGGTTTTTAGTCTTTAGATAGTATACCCACATTTTTTTGGAGTAGTAACCAATAAAGATCATGAAATACTAAAAACCATAGCGACTATGTCTTATTAGTCCACATAGATTAGTATGCACCAGTTCTATATTTATGGATGTTCTTAAGAAACTTTAACAAAAATATGTCCAATGTTTTATTCTAGTGAGACAACCAGGGTAAAATTATATATTTTTATTCAGTGGAGGATGTCCATGGTCCATGTTATGATGGCTTAGTGATTTTTGGTATCCAAAACTGAAATGACCATATCCACGATGCCATAAATTGGCTAAGTTTGGATCCTTATATAGAAGTGATTGATTGTTTGACTAAACAAAGTCAAGTTGGAACATTTTCCAACTCCTGAGGCTTGTGTAAGAAATTTCAAGCATCTTAACTTATCGTTGATCAAACACATCCTTTTATAACATTTTCTATCAAAATCAACCTTTAGGTTGTGCTCAAGTAACTGAATAATAGAGAGTATATTCTTGGTGAGTCTGGGAACATATAAGACATCAAAAATATTACAATAATTTTGTCCAAGTGGTAAATAGATATTACCTATGCCTTAAACATGATAAAATGAATCATCACCTAAAAAAACATGATTTTTTGGAGATTTCATTCATAATATAAAAACAATCTTATCTTCTATTCATATGTTGAGTTGCACCTATGTCAACATAGCTAATAAAACTTTGTGATGTTTATTCTTCATGAGACTGAAAGGCATAGAGGAAGTCTTCATCAGAATGTGTATATTATTTATTCAATAATGTTTCCTTTTTATTATATTTATTCTTCCAATTACCTTTATTTTATCCTTGGCATTTGTATGGATGTGATGATGGTTGATTATTAGGATTTTTATTACTTCAAGATCCCTATGTAAATGAGTTATACCAATAATAATTTAGGTAATGGCCTTCATTTCCACAAATAAGGCAAAATTTATGTTGTTTATTCCCTTGGGAATGTTGTTTATGACCTTGATTTATTTATAAGACTTGATTTGAATATTTCATTTTTGTTGATGAGAGGTGAGAGCATGTTCTTCTAATTCTTCTTCTATATTCATAGACTCCTCTTATTGCAACATGTTTACCAACATGTCAAAAGATGGTTTATATTATGTGATAATCAAATTAGTCATGAATATCCTATAAGAAGGTGGTAGTGCTCTCATAAATATGGGTATAATAGAGGCATTTATCACTTTCTCACCTAATGCCTAGATTGAAGCCCTCAAGGTTTCAACAGGTCATAGAAAAGATTATACTTTTTCTCCAGACTTTAATATGAGTGAATGAAGTTGACTCTACACATAGAGAATGGTGCCTTAATTTTTGGCCTCATCGATTATTTGGAGTATATCCCAAGTGTTTTTTTTTTTATGACCTCATGTATATGATTTTGTACCTCATCTGCTACCTTAAATAGTGTTATCAACTTTTCCTTCTAGTTTAATCTATAAAAATTATGCATATGATCAACATCAGTGGCATGTCAGGTGAGTGCACCATTTATAAAATGCCAAATATATTCAAATTAAAAATGTTTCTCAATTTTTTTTGTCCAATCATCATAGTTATCAGTGCATATAAGATGTGATTCTAGCAAAAATAATTTTGGGCCATTTCTGGCCATTGTGTATAATTTAACTAAAGGTGATGGATTGGTTCCTTATCACTCCAAGTATCAAGGTCTCCCTTACTATATACCATCAGACCGATATACCAAAAATTTATATATAAATTCACTTCATATAGACCTAATATTACATGTAATAATATTTCCATTTATATATACCTGGTAGTACATGAAATAAGTGTAAATGTAAATGAAAGAGAATAGTATGTGGTATATGTTGACAATTTTACCACCATTGATCAAAGTTGCTTATGTGTAGGTTTTAAATAAGAATAAATTCATTTATTAAATGTAAAAAAAGGTATTAAAAACATAATTCAACATTCATCAAGCTAGAACCATGCTTAGGAATACCTCACAAGTCCAAATTTGATAGAGGTTTCTTTTATTCATCTAACTAACTATTTGCAAACTAGTGAAGGCAATTTTTAGATGTTTGATACATGAAGGTGAAGATATTTGGATAAAATGTTAATATGGGTGTTTTTTTCCTATATTTAATAAATATAAAATACATTATTTTTATTTTATATTTGCTTAACTTTGTTAACAATTGTTAACAAGAAAATGTGCTCTTAAACCTTCATTTGCTTAGTTTTAAGCAATATGTTTGCATTTTTGAGTTATTTATTGTAAAATAAATGTTTTTTGAGATATTAAATGGAATATAATACCTTTATAAAATAAATAAAAAATTTATGGAAAATGAAGGATAAAGGCAAAGGATCAAGCATCAGGGTTTTAAGCAAGCAAGAGAGACAATCATAAAAGTCAAGTATGAGTGGTTTAAGTGATTGTTTGAGCACACAAAATTATTAAAATATAAATATTGGTTATTTAATGTCATAATTAAAAAATAATTATGTTTTTATGCCTCATAAAACTCACTAAAATATAAAAACATAGATCTACAGGTGTTCAGAAAAGAAATTGGGCAAGCTAGTCAACACCAAAAAGTGCATATTTTGAGTTTTTTAAAAATGAAAACTCTTAAAATTTTACATGGGTGTATGTTTTGATTTAATTTAATGTTTAATTTTTTTTAAATATATAATATACCTTATTATATATAATAATGTCAATATGCAGGTCTGATTATGAAGGGAATGAAGGTTTTCTCACTTTTTTTGCTAACAAATGTAGTAATAAATGGGTGTTTTAGGTTCCTTCAATGAAAAACATTGATTTTAGAGTGTTAATAATAAATTTAAATGTATAAATAAATTATCATGAAATGAAAACCAATTAAAAATAGGCTCATCTCTTTGAAAAATATCTCTAGGTCATCTCTAGGGCAACAAACATGCACTTTTTTGTAAATTTTTCTTAGGGAGTTTGGTGAAGAGTTTTTGATATTTTAAAAAATTTATAGGTTTTGACCATTTATAAATATCCAAAAATAATATTATGAGTGTTATTTTAGGCCTGGAACTCACTTTAGACTCCCTAATACAAATCAAGGTTTCTTGAGAACAAGAGAGCATATGAGAGCATAAAATGGTGTTTTTTGGAGTTGTACATGGATTTTGGAGATGAATTTTATTTTTAAGGTATATGAAACCATGTTTATTATGTTTAAATCATATTTTTTCTCCTTATATATTCTAATTATTAATATCCTTCAGGTTTTTGGATCTCACATTACATTCAAGAAGCTTGTCAAAGTTGCACAAGATAGGCATATGGAAGAAAAACCAATTTAGAAAGCTGATTTTGTCATCATAAGTTTAATAATTATAAATGGATAATTAAAAATATAAATTTTCCCCTCTCTCTAACTTGGGTGCCATATTTTAGGCTGATTTTAGCAACTACAAGCCAACTTCAAAGAGCCTTCAATTAGCCCTACAAAAGTGGAGTTCCAAAACATGCAAGGGTGGATAAGTGGAGTTAAGGTCTTGATAGAGTTTAGATACATATTTTTATTTAATATATCACTCTCATAAATATAAATGCATCCCACTTCTACTATGCCCCCCTTTGGGCTATTTTTAGAAGAGACATGAGTCGAAACATGCATGCAAGTTACATGCAATATAACTTAAGTTGAACTCCAGATGTGAAGTCAAGATAATTCCAATAAAATCAAGATTAAAGTAAGTTAAATGAAGTATAAATTTAATATTCATGAAATACCAAGAGTATAAAACTTAAATATTAAAAATATTTAAATAAAGTAGATCAAAAGTTGCATGCAAGATCACAAGGAGTTAACTCAGGATTCAAGATACCTGAATAGCCCTTTGACTTGTCAACTCTCCATATCTCCCATAAAATGATATTTTATAGTAAATAAGGTTTAAAATAAAATATGTTACATTTTAATTTTTTTTAATTAACATTGGATTTAAATTTTGGGTTGAAGTTGGAGTTATAGTGAAGTTAACTTGACTAGCATGTGGAACTATTTATTGTTTTGGAACTTCTTATCATCTCTCTCTCTCTTATTATTTTATATATGTAAATTAATTTTTGAATGATTATTGGGATATTATTATTTTTTATTAATTAAAATCTATCAAAATTTATACTACCTCAATTTTGAAGCAATAAAGAGCTAAATTTTTCCTCCATCTTGAAGTTATTTATGAAGTGTGTTCTTAATTCATTGATATAAATTAGTGAATGATTATATATGTTTGTCTTAATATTTCACCTTTATGCAATAAATTAACATTATTTAAATTCATATAAATTTTCTAAGTCTAATTTATGCCTAATCTGGAAGTGAACTCAACCATTTTTCATTCCTCCCAAGCTAGTCTAGTGGTTTGTCAAGACCTTTATGTGAAATACTTTTGCAAGAGTCATTTTATGAATATGAAGTGAATGTATGAAAATTATTTATCTTATATAATGTGTATATTATAGGAATAATTGACCTTAAAATTTGTGCATCACCCCAATTTTTAGTTTTCAATTTAATTTTCAGCTTTAGCATTACTCTTTCTATCATTTTCCTAGTCAAAAAAGCATAGAATTATATAGTTTAGATATAAGTAGGTGAGTTTACCAAAAGAAACTAGGAATTCATATAGATATTCTATCCAACATAATTTCCCATACCTTGGATATTTTCCATTGTATCAATGAAATTTAATATAGGCACATGTTCTTAACATGGTGCACTTCTAAGTGATAACAATTTATAGCATGCCTGGTGGGACATACATTGAAGCTAAAAAAAGACATATGAAGCAATAATAAGTATAAATTTCATGCCTTAAATCACTAAAAATCAACATGGAAAAACTAAATAATTGGGTATGCATTCAATTTAATGATGTAATCCCTCTCAATTTGGCCCAATATGATGATATTCCAACCTCAACCCTCAAAAGTCTACCATATTTCATAGATGAAGATCAAACTACACCCATCGAGCATATCAAAGATGTGGAAAAGTTCTATTCATTAAAACATCTTACCAAAGATAATGTTTTTAATTCATTTACTTTATTAATCCTTCAAGGGAAAGGAATTACAATGGTATAGGAACCTTTCCTTGAACTCCATAGCCTCTTGGGATGATTTAGGTGAACCATTATATAGGAAATTTGAAGATAAATCAAGTCATCTATCCCTTGTTGAGCATATCACTGCCATTAAGAGAGCACCATATGAATTTATGAATAATTTATTTTTTATATTTTATAAAACATGGAAAAAAATCCCTCCCATGATAAGGCCATCTCCTAAACATACTTTCCTATACTTTTTGAGAGCCTTAAATTCTGATATTTTAATTATGATTCAGTCCATGGGTAGTAGGACACTCTTAGATGCCTATGAGGTTGCCATTAATGATTAAAATAGTCTAATTCAAGTTGGTAAATTTTTACCTAGGCCTCTAATTCTAATTTTTATATAATTATAGCCTATTCTACCTCCTCAAGCTCCATCAATAGCCTAAATACCAACCCCTCAAGGTCAAGTTCAAGATTTTCATAGTCAATCTAATGAGCTTGGTGAAATAAAATGTATTATTTGATATTTTGGTAATGATTTAGTTGAGTTTAAGAGGAAAAAATATCAAGCCAATAGGCCTTCATATCAATCTCAAGTATACATTATACTAGCCAAACCATATGTTAAAATTAATCCTAATGTTCCTTCCTCAACCAAGGCCCTTGTTACAGTGAAAAATAATTTGATACAAGATACAAGTTGGAAAAAATATAACATAAATGATGTGAATAATCAATATTTAGTATCATAAAATATGTAAATTCTTTAAATAACACAATAAGAAGCAAATCATGGACAAGTACGACTGGATGCAATCTTGTTGAATTTTCAGGTTTATGATCATGTGGTAGTAAATCAAATTGATGAACCTAGTAAATAAAATATCTTTATTTAATCCATTAAAAGATCCAAGATAAGGGATATAAATGATCTAAAATATTTAAACCATGATTAAAATGTTCTTAATATGGTTCCTAAAAGTTATAATGATCATACTGTTGCCCCTTTAACTCAAAAAAATCAGCATGTTGAAGAAAACAAGCTTTATCAAGTGCCTCAAGTTCAAGAGAAGATAATAATGACTTAAATTATTATTATACAAATTTAATATATTTCCCTCCCACCATATCCATTTTTTAAGGATTAAATATTATATGGAAGTCAAAATAAGAACATCTAGGTGAAAAGGAAAATTTGTCCAAAGAGGATGATCAAGAGTTATTTTGGTTAAATGAGTTTCAATTTTACATAGAAATATATCATGTGGAAGTCCTTTATAATCCATTAAAAATTAAAATTATAGTAGTAAGTGATCCTAAATAATCCTATAATGAGTATGTTCTAGAAGAAATGGTAGCATCTAGTGAGATTTTAGTAGTGGTTTCACAAGGTAATAGTCCTAGACATGAGCTAAATAAAGATACAAAATAAAATGTAGTGACACATAGTGAACCTCAAGAAGCTACAAGTGAGTAAAAATAAGGTATTTATGACTTATGGAAATATTAATTTGAGTTGATTCAACACTTTGATAATCTTTGTAGGCTTATATCTCCTTTTGAATACATTGATAAAGTGGTTATGAAGGTAAATTAGAATGTGGTTACATTGGAAATATTTTTTTCATGTGAAATAGAAATATGAGGTAAGTATTGAAACACATGATGAGTTTGTTTATATTGTAGATATGTTTACTTCATTTTATTAACTTAAATATAAGCCAAAGAGGTTGACAATAAGGAAAAGATCTGATCCAACTAGAATGGAACTCACATAATAGTTTGTTAGTCATCTTCATCAACCACATGAAAAGGACCTGATATTTTTTTTTTGTGATCCAGGTGGATCTTTATTATTTTATATGTTGTTATTAGTTTTATTTCTCACATTCCTCTAAGTGTTATCTTGCACATTTTTTAGTTGGTATTTGTTCGAGTTTTCAATTCAATAAGTGATTATGGACAAGTATTGTAATTATTTGAGGAAGACATTTTTAGCCTCATATTTATTGATATTTTCATGACTCCATAGATAAATGGATATATCTACTGGTATTGAGTGTTTAGTAGGTAAACATATCAATAAATTCACCAATAATGTTGACATTTTTGCCACCATTATGTTTGAAGTAGCTACCGAGAGGGGGGATGAATTAGTTGCTTAAAAATATTTATTTAATTTCATTCATCATTAAATGAATAATTAAATTCACAAAAAATATAAATACATCACCTTATGATACCTATTACTAACTATAATGTAGATGACAACCTTCTTTTTCGCTCTTTACCCTTCAATCTCACTCAAATAGCCTCTTAGGCCTTCCTGCACAAATAACCCTCTCTTTTGAAGAAAAAGGTCAAATGACCTTTATTAAAACCTATATAAAAATATTTATATACCCATGTAATGTAATATCAGATCTATGATTATCTTAAAACCCTTAACCTATTCTCCAAAACACTATATCCTTCGCTTAATAGCTCAAATCACTCAACTAGTCAATTAAGGCCTATTACACCTTCTTAAGTACTTGAATCCACCTCTCACCCATATTATTAATAAATTAAGATTTAAATACATGAAATACATTTTTAATATATCACCATACACGTTTAAAAGGTGAAAAAAACATTACATAAGTTGGTCATAGTCCATAAGGACCAAATTCACCATTATGCCTAATAGAGACCTAATGCAATTAGGTCTGTCCTAACCACACATTACCATTTTGACCCTTAGGAAAACTTCTTTTCTTAACAAATATATTAAAATCTTAATAAATTACTCTAATATATCCTTGATAAGTTCAACTTTCCTCAAATTCATGTGACCCATTTCACACCTTGAACTTACCAATTAGGTCTCATCACAAATAGACCTTCTCATTACTTGAAAATTTATCTTGAAAATTTGAGTCATATACATAATTTTACCACATAAACAAATAATTAAATAATATGAATATTATATTAAAGAATTAAAAAATTCCCAAAATTATTTGGTCTCCACCACACAAGCTAAAAGGCTTACTCAGAAATACCAAACACTGTCAACACATAGTCAAAATCATTTCACTTTCCAAGATTGAGAACATAATTATAATGATAAAAAATTAATTAAATTGATAATATTATTTATTTATTACATATTTAATATATTTTTATCATTCATATTAGTGAAAAACACAATCAAGAAAATCAACTTATAGAGCACTTGTGAGAAAACTTATGTGATATTCAAATGGATTTGTGTGAAAATTTATAATATATATAAATATATATTTCATTTTCATATATAAATATTGGGCTTACAAACCAATCTCACCATGTCATTCTATAAAAACTTCATTATGCTAGACAAACCAATTTGATGACAACTTTTTACATAGGTGTGAGCATCATCAAGACTTATAAACCAAGGGGATAAGAGTGATATGTATTTAATAATTAAATAATTAATTAATATCCATCCCTATTTCTCTTTAAATAATCCCTAATCTCATTCTCATTCTTGCCTAGTTTTCTCATTGTTCTGATCATTAGGCCAGTTTAGAAATAGGCTAACTTTTATGACCAGTTTTGCACAATTTGGATCAGAAACCTAATAAGAAACTTTCATGAGAATATAATAGATTTTTTTCACATAATCCTCCATCCACTTTCATGATTTTAATGGTCAACCCTACCTATAACATAAAATACCCTAAAAATAAGGGTTTTCCTATAACTTCTACTCATGTCAAGTCAAACAAAAACCACTTGAGGAAATACTGAAGAGTTATTTAAATGTTAAAAAAATAAAACTAGGTAAAATATACCATTATAATCCATGACTAATTATATATTTCCTATTAGGTCTTTGTTAGTGTTTTAGAAGGGTTTTGACTACCTTACCTTCTAAGTAATCATTCATAAAGGATTTCCTATAATATTTAGCACCAATGATAAAAAAGTTAATTTATGGACCTTAAACAACTACTATGAATTACTTAGGCTCTCATGAAAAGGTTTCACATGCCAATGATCATGAGAAACTTATTCTCAGGTTTGTAACACCTCATTATATTCACATAATCAACCTTAACACAAGTTTTCATGATTTCTTCTTTAGGTATTGACTTAAAACTTTGTCTAAATAATTTTCATTAAATATAACACCTATTTAAATTCTATTAAGATATATTCCACCTTTAGAAATTATCTTGACCCCTTCTTAGGCCATTATAGGTCACTTTGTACAATAGGCCTTATACTACTAGTCATGCTTAGACTATGATCATGCCCTAAAACCTCTCAATCTATCTTAAAAAATTCATACCCATGTCATAAATAATCATAAAATTTTCTCAAACTATCAAACATTCTTACACAAGTCTCATATAGTTTATCTCACTTAAGGCACCAAGCTTGTATCTTCTAACTAGATCTCTTTATGTAGGAGCTAATTTTTAAGCTTGCCTTTTTAATCCATTTGAAGGCATATTTGTATTTTAACCATGTTAAATCAACTTATAACACTTAATCATTCATTTAACTTCCTAAATCATAGTTTTTACCATGTATACATATTTTTAGAACTTAGACAAAGTTACTCAAGATACCTAGCACTTAGAGTTCACAATCAAGCTAGATTTCAATGATATCATTCTTTAAACATGTTTATTTTGAAGATAAGGGTATTATCAATAAAATTTATGAGATATATCACATCAAAACCTTGTACCAAGGCATCATATAGGATATAAGGACTTGCTGACCCATGTGCTTGTTTTGTATGATCTTCAATACTTAGAGCTCAAACAAGATGCTTGCCTTATGTCTTAAACATGGTATTGATATGTCATCAAACCTTAGAAATAATACCAGGTTGACTTCAAATTTTCTCTCAATATAGAAAAAAAACTTGTTATTCACACACCACTTCACCAATCATGACATCAACTTTGACTTTTGACATGAAAGATATTCAAATTGACTTTCACATCAATGATAAAATTAATGCCTTAATGTCAACACTAGGAACATACCTCAACAATATCCCCCTTTTTCATTGATGGCAAACACGTTTAATAATAGTAGATCATTCTTGAATGCTTGATATTGAAACAAGAACTTTCTCCCCCTTTGATATTAATGACAAAGGTTTACCTTATTAATTATTTGATCCTTGGACCTGGGGTAACATACATTTTATTTTAAACAACCTCATCAATCCTTTAAAAAAAATTAGTCTCACATTCCTACTCATTAGAAATGGTTGACTCCCTTCGTCTCCATGAAAATTTAAGACATTTTCAAAATTGTGACTTAGTTTGATCAAGTCATCATAAAAAATTTCATGATTTGTCTTTTATGATCACATTTGTAGCAAAATTCTTTATTTTAAACTTGAATCTAAAACTCTCCTAAGACTAAAAAAATCCCCTATGACTGAGCATCCTTCATTCTTCTTGCTTTCTATTTGAGTGCCACCATGAAGCCTAATGGAGTCGCCTCTATTCTAAATAGATAGAAAAACATAAATTTAAGAGATTCCTAGATCTCCACATCCTTGTAAGATTGAATTTCCTTCATAATATTTTTATGCTTGATTTTTCCTTCTAGCTTTATATCCTCAATCTTTGTTTAGGTACCATTTTGGATTGATTTATTGGTCTTGAATCCTTCATCAAAAAGCTGAGCTAATAGAGAAAATTATTAACATTACTTTACATCTTGGTTTTGCTCTTGCATGATAAAT
Organism: Torreya grandis; assembly: GCA_037957365.1. NCBI lineage: Eukaryota > Viridiplantae > Streptophyta > Pinopsida > Cupressales > Taxaceae > Torreya > Torreya grandis. The sequence goes on along the minus strand of JARHVA010001282.1, from coordinate 503,775 downwards.
CGACCATTTGAACTTGTAGACTGGTTATCAACCTTAGTGATCTTGTTTTTCCACTTGGTATTTATTTCTTGTGTTTTATAAGCCTAAATTATTGTCTTGTCTTGAGAAGTCATGCTTATAGTACTTTTCAATGTGACCAACCTTATGAAAATTAAAACATGTTATTCCTCTAGATGGAAACACACCATGGCCCATACCTCTTGACTAATGGTTCTCCTCATAGTTACATGCACATTCATTATTGAAAGGCCTTTTACAATGCCTTGATCTATGACCAAATTGGTTACATGAATAACAATATCCATTGATCACATTAGGTCCTTCTCTTGATCTCAAATGAAACTGAGGCATGTCTTGTCATCAACAATATTTTGACTACTCAAAAGGTTTTCTAGATCATTGGTGCTCTTTTAAAACCTTGAAAAAGACTTGAATTTATTTGATGCTTGATTTAATTCATCTCTCAAAGAGTTTACTTTGACTACATACCTTGAACATTCTTCTTCTTTTGCTTCTAGGCTTGCAGTCACAATTTCAAGTTGACTCTCCACCTGTTTGACTATTTCCTCTTGCTCCTTGGAGTTGTTGCTTAGTCTAACTTCAAACAAGTTGATTTTCTCCTTATATTCTTTGATAAGGGACCTCATCACCCTTTTCTTTTTATTGACCATATTTATCTCTTCTAGAGTATTCATCAACTTAGTTTCAAGATCCACCTCATTTTCTTCTTCATCTAAATCACTAATAACACCTCCAATACATATGGATTCTTCTATATTTAAGTAACTTGATTCTTCAACCATTAAGAGAACCTCATTAACATCAAGACCATCACCTTCATTATCACTCTCTGAATCACTTATTTCACTATAATTAGATGACCTACAATCTTCCTTGGTATAAAGACTCCTTTTGTTTTTGACCAACCTTTTCTTGTTATCGTATCTTCTAAAGTCTTTATTGATCTTATCATATTTATAAAAATTTTAATCATCATCATGATTTTAATTATGTTATACATCATCCTTTGTCTTATTTTTGTGAGGAAATTTATTGGTAAAGTGTTCAACCTCTCCACAATTAAAGCATTTGAAAGGTAGCTTGCCTTTGTATACCTAAACTTGTCTTCAACTTTCTTGCAAACATAGCTATTAACTCATCATCATCAAAATCAGATTCATCATTATTTATGACTTTATTACCTTGTGACTTCTTCTCTTTTAGCTTTTTTTTACCTTTAATGCAACTTTCTTCTTTTTAGGTATTCTTTAACTTGTCCTCATATCATAGGCTATTAGGGTTCTATGAAGTCCATCCATATCTAGTTTTTCTAGAACTTACATCTCTTCAAAAACACATACCTTGGAATCAAATTTGTAAGTTAGAGACCTTAAGACATTTTTAATAATAGTGGTCTCTTTTAAATCTTATCCTAAAACTCTTATGATGTTGACCACTTCATCAACCCTAAATAAGTAGGCTACAATGGTCTCATCTTCATTCATCCTTAGAATCTCAAATTATCTTCTATGGGTTTGTAACTTGGCCAAATTGAACTTTTAATATCCCTCATGAATATTTTTTAACTTATCCCACATTTATTTGGAATATATATATATATATATATATTGTATAACCTTCACAAGTTCTTCTTTAAATAGACCACACATAATGTCATTCATTATTTTTGAATTGTTATCACTGGTCTTCTTATCTACTGCATCTATAGGATGAATAGTGGGTACAATATACCCATCCAAGACTAATTATCGAAAATCATGACCTTGATACCTCAAATATGTCCTCATTATTACACTCTAAAAATCATAATTAGATCCATTTAACACTGGAGCTTTGCTTGTATAGAAACCACGATGTGCTTGACTATCCATCTTAGTTTGTTTATAATATCCTTTAGGTTTTAAGACCTCCTTAAAATAACTTGATATAATACCAATTGTTGGAATTAGATACTAAGAGGGGGGTGAATCAGTTGCTTAAAAATATCTATTTAATTCCATGAAGCATTCATTTCACATAAAATATCAATACATAAGAAAACAACTACACAAGCATATCATGAGAGAATATAAAGGATATGTGGGAAAACATATTTGGGGATAAAACCCACTAAAAAATTCACATGTAATAAATTCTTATAATATCAAGATCTAATTTTTGGTGAAACATCAAATTCACAAGGAGTTCTAACCCCTATCTAGATAAGTACTAACTTAACTAGTCTTCTGCAAGCTTTATATTGCAAGAAGGCTCCAACCCCCTAGGTAACTTAGTAACAAATAAGTCACTTATGATATTTTTTCACCTTATAACACATATTTATAACTCATATATATATCACAACTTTATTTTTCACTCTTTACCCTTCAATCTCACTCAAATAGCCTCTTAGGCCTTCTCACACAAATAACCCTCTCTTTAGTAGAAATAGGTCAAATTAAATAACTTAAAACATGTATAAAAATATTTATATACTCATGGAATTTTCATCTAATATCTATGATGATATTCAAACCCTTAACCTATTCTCCAAAACACTACATCCTTTGCTCAATAGCTTAAATCACTTAACTAGTCAATTTAGGCCTATTAAGCTTAATAAATTACTTGAATATTGCTCTCACCCATATTATTTGATAATTAAAATTTACATAGATGAAATAACATACACGTTTAAAAGGTTAAAAAAAATTACATAAGTTTTTCATAGTCCATAAGGACCAAATTCACCATTAGGCATAATGGAGACCTAATGCAATTAGGTTTGTCCTAACCACACGATACCATGTTAACCCTTAGGACCAATTATTATCTTGAAAAATGGATGAAAAAATTAATAAATTACTAAAATATAACATTTATAAGTTCACCTTGGGTCCCTAAGTTAATTTGACCTATTTCACACCTTGAACCTACCAATTAGGTCTCCTTATCAATAGGCCTTCACTGCCTAAAAGTTTGTATTGAAAATGTGAGTCATATACACAAATTTACCATAATAATAGGAATAAAATAATATTTATAATATATTAAATACTTAAAAAACTTCCCAAAATACTTTGGTATCCACCACATAGTCCAAAAGGCTTCAAGAACACTCTTGTAGATGGCTTACTCAGAAACACCAAACATTATCAACACACTATCAAAATCATTTGACTTTACAAGATTGAAAAGAGACTTATAATGATAAAAAATGAATTAAAATTGTCATATTATTATTTTATTACATATTTAATATCTTTTTATCATTCATATTAGTGAAAATGACTCAGGGACATCCTTTTCACACATACATAAAAGTTGTTTGTAGGACCAAAAACATAGTCAAGAAAATCAACTTATAAAACACTTATGTGATATCAAAATGGATTTTTGTGAAACTTTATAATACATATATAATATTTATAAATATATATTACATTTAAATATATCAATATTGTTATTATAGACCAATCTCACTATGTCATTCTTCACAGACTTCACTATGTTAGATAGATCAGTTTGATGACCATTTTTTCCACAAGTGTAGGCGTCATCAACACTTATAGACCAATGGGATAGGAGGGATAGGTATTGAATAATGACCCAATTTATTAATATCGATCCATATTCCTATAAAACTAATCCCTAATCCCATTCTCATTTTCACCTAGTTTTCTCACTATTCTGCTCATTAGGCTAATTTAGCGATAAGCTAACTTCCATGACTAGTTTGCATATTTTTGGTTAATAACATACTTATAAAATTTCATGAGAATAAATTATAAGTATTACACATCATCTTCAATCTACTTACATGATTTGACCTATTCAACCCTACCTATAGCATAAAAGACCCTAAAAATAAGGGTTTTCCTATAGCATCTACTCACTATCAAGTCAAACAAAAACCACCTGAGGAAACCTTGAATAATATTTTACATGTTAAAAATATAAAAATATGTCAAATAGACCATTATTATCCATAAATTATTATATATTTCCTATTGGGTCTTTGTTAGGGTTTTAGAAGGGTTTTCACTACCTTACCTTCCTAGCAATCATTCATAAAGGATTGCCCCTCATCTTCAAAAAAAATGCCAATAAATTAATTTTAGGGACCTTACCTAAATACCATGAATTTAACATGATCTCATGAAAAGTTTTAACATGCCAAAAATCATGAGAAACTTCTTCTTGGGTCTGTAATACCCTATTTTATGCACATAGTGAACCTTAACATAGGTTTTCATGATTTATTTTTTATGTATTGACTTAAAAATTTTCCCACATACTTATCATGAACTATCACACCTATATAAATTATATAAATATATATATTACACCTTTATAAATCATATTAAACTCTGTTTAGGCTATTATAGGTCACTTTATACAATATGCCTTATACTGCTAGCTATGCTTAGACTATAATCATGCCCTAAAACCTCTTGATCTATCTTCAAAAAAACCCTGTCATAAAAAATAATAAAATTATATCACACTATCAACCTTCCTTACACAAGTATCATATAGTTTATCTCACTTAAGTAACCAAGCCTGTATATTCTCACTAGGTCTCTTTATGTAGGAGCTAAGCTTCAAGCTTGCCTTTTGTCCATGTTTAATCAACTTAGAACACTTAATATATTGGATATTTTAAAATTATTTCATGGTTATTTCATTGAGGTTCCCTAGTGAGTGGATGTAGTGCCTTGATAGTCTAATTGACAATGACAAAGTGTGCAATGTGTTTGTCTTAGTATGATTGAAGGATGTTTGGTTGATCTTCAGTTTTGGCATGGTTTAAGATTATTAGGGATGATTATAAAGTAGTGATCATGTGCAAGGGTTCCTATTAATGATAAAGGATTATTGGATATCTTGTTTGCATGAGTCAAATTCATCAGGTTCATCATTGTTCTCATCTAGACATTTTGGGTCAAATCATAAAAAATTTAAGTAGGTAGTTTTATGACATCATCATTACAACATGTAGATGAGTCAGGGGGAGTTGGTCATATGGTTGTGATTAAATTAGTCCCTAATTTATATACACAAATTCTAAAGTCCAATGATGAATTGTGACAAAATTTATGCAATTGCAAAGTTGGGCTCTCAAGCATTTTTATAGTGTATTCCCATAGCCAAATTTGCAATATGGAAAGAAAAGTTGAGTAGGCATTTTCATGATGGCATATATTACACGTGTGGATGTTTTACAAGAAATTTATCATATGGGTTTATTAAATTTTATGCCTAGTTTATTTTTAATAACTTTTAAGTCAAACACTAAAGTGAAATAAAATTTATGCATGTGCAAATTTGGTCTTTACAAATAGTTTTTGACATAGCTGGCTCTATGAATAGATAAATATGAGTCAGCATTTTAATTTCATTATATCTAACACATGTGAGGGTTCCAAGATATTATTGAAATATTTTTGTATTATCATATTTGATTATATCATATGGTAAAATTTTTAGAACATTCTCTTGAATGAATAAAAATATATGGAGGTGCAAAGTTGGCCCTTCAGGCAGATAGCAATGGTCCCCATGCTTAGTATATTTTGGATGATGTTAAATATTAGGACCAAATGAAGATCTAAAAATTCATGAGAGTTAATACATATAGATCTATGATGAATAGTAATTTAAATGGGTCAAATTGTTCTTTGGTTAATGAAGGTAAAGATCAAGCTCCTTACAAAATGATCAATGGAGCATGCTTTTTCCAAGATGTCAGGATGTTGTGAGATGGTGCCAAGTGTTTGTTGTATAACATGAGCAGAGATAAAGATAAAGATTATTCTTAGGATAAATAGTTATTAGGTGATCATAAAAATATAAATAAATGGTGTGCATTAAATTTAAGGGTTCAAAGTGATAGATATTTAGCATTGTTAAAGACCAAGCTATGTATAGAAGATCGATGGTGCACATTGAGTCAAAGTTTCCAGATTACTTGAGATGTGGTCAATTGTTTGAAGTTTAAAATTTGAGAATTGATTCACTATTAATTAAAGGTTAAATAATGTCAATGTTTCATGATCAATCTGAATATGTGAGAGCATAAGATATGAACATATTGTCTAAATTTTAATTATGATTGTTTACATTTGAGTATTTAAATTTACGAAGAAAAGACCAATTTTTGGTTACTAGGCCATAAATTTCAATCAAAGTATAATTTTAGCATGGTGTGAAAATTGTCAGGATCTTGCTCCACCAAAAGAGCACAATATGATTACCAAACCAAGCAACTTAATATGCGGAAATTAACCAGATTCACCAAGTAACTATAATTCAGAATAACACATGATATGAGAGATAATACACAACTTGTATTAATACTTTACAGAAAAGAATACAATAAAGAAGATGCCACTTCTTCTCCACCACCTCTTCAGAGGCTCGCCACACCTCAAGTGAATAGTAATTCTTCTCCCCAAAGCTCTCCCTCTCAGGTCCCAACACCCAACTCAAATACAGAGTTGGTGTTCACCTCCTGTGCTCCACGCACACCAAAAGTGCTCCACGCACTCCACAAGTACTCCACGTACTCCACAAGTACTCAAGGTACTTTAAGTAGATCTCCCATGAACCTGCAATAAGCTGCAATTCAACAGACCATACTTATGGAAGGAACTCCCTTGCCTTCCTCTTTGCTCTATCCGAGTACACACCTATACTCCAAGTAGATCCTGCCTGATCCTGCTCCCTGTTGTGTTGCTGTCCTATCTGATCTTGTACACCTGCAAATCAACCCAATTCTGCACACCTGTGAACCTTGACCTTGCATACACATACACCTACAGATCAACGATCTTACTTACCATGTAGATCTCCTATAGAGGCTATACTCACTGTGACCAAGATCCTACGCACCTGAAGAATCCTGCTGACTCTCCAAAACCAGCACCCACCTTGGTACTGCTGTGGAACTAGGAGAAACACCCTTGCTCACCTCACACATAGAAGGAGCAAACTTTTCTCAACTCAAACTAGAACACCTATCCAATACAACCATGAGTCTATTATATAGATCTCATCCAAATAATAATTAGACATCTAATTACAATAATTAGATCCGTAGCTCTCAGTCTAAAAATAGCTCTAATCATGCAAACACTTGGTTCGTTAGCTAACTACCCATAATAAGCTCGCAGTTGAACCACATAGGCGACCGACATCGGTCCTTGTCTACCTGGAAGTGATCGACGCCGACTGACCCATGACCAATGTCGGTTGCTTCTCTTCACTATCCTGCCGACATCAGCTGATCAGACCGACGCCAATTGCTCTGATGCTCAGCAACCTTCAGCAACCCCTCCAATGGCCTTCTCCATGTCTGCATCAGTGAAGCTTTTAGCTCCACAACCTAACAAAAATATATTTTGTAGAGGAATCCAAGGTACATCTATAAATATAAATTTTAATGTTTGAATGTATTTATAGACAAATATATTTATCTCCAAAGTTGACTATGTGTTTGATTGCATTTTACAAGTAACTCAAGAAGGGTAATTGAGCTCATTCTAATGTTATTTTGATGTTTAATTATGAATTATATATTTGATAATGTTATGTACTATATAAGTATGATATTTATTCATTATTAAGGTTTTATCAATTGTATGTAGTATTAACAAAGGTTTACAAGTCGACTATGTATTCGATCATGGTGATTGTATGCACAAAATGTTGATTGAACAAATTATGCTTAAGAAAAAAGGTAATAAGATGGTTTTTGGAACTTAATGAGGACATATAAATCATTTGGAATGGGTTGATTCTTTTTTAAAGTGTTTTTATGTTTCTTAATTTACTCATAAAAGTTTCAAAGAGATGAATGGGTCTCCATAGGACCTAAAAGTGACTTAGGCCTATTTGAAAGTGGATTGTAATTAAGTGTGACCCATATGAGATGCCTTAATGATGAAGGAATGTATTATGGCTGAAAAATAAATATTTTTATCTTGTTAATTCATCATTTATCTATAAATGGTCAAACCAAATGTGTTAGTTTCTATATTGTGAGTCAAACTTGTGCAAGGTGTGCATGTGAGAATTATAGAGTGAAAGAGAAGTAGATGTGTCTAATGGATGGGTTGATGAGAATATTAGATTATTGAATATGTGTATGACATTTAGGTCATATTTTTTGTCTTGATAGTTCTATTATAGTATAAGGATATGAAAAAATTTATGAGTGTGCATATGAGGATAGTTTGAGTAAAGAAGGGGAGAGATTGTGGCATGCCTATGTGAGAAGCATAAATGAGAAGAGAAAGAGTTTTTGTAAGGTTTATATAATTAGAGATCCATCATTATGTGTTAAATACATTAGTTCTAAGTTGAAGGTATTAACTTTATGGAGGGTCTAAAGGACTTAATATCCATTAAGGGTAGTTGATATTTGTAAAACAGGTGTAATAAAACATGAAATAAATGCTTATGCATTATAATATTCCTTAAATAAGTCTAAGCAAGAAAGTAAATCAAATAATTCAGAATTAAATCACATAATGCATAAACAAATCAAATATCATTTTTAGCTATTAAAATAGGTTGGATTGTTGTTGTAAGGCTTCCAAAGGGGCCCTTAATCCTTCCATCTTCCAGCTTTAAGACTTCCTCTCAAAACACTTAATTTAACTCATAAATTATTGTTCATATTAATCTAAACTACAAAAATGAATTATTATAGGAAGTTACAATAATTTATACTTGACAAAATGTACTTATGATAATATGTAATCAACATCTACTACATCTCAACTCTATTCCTACATATTTATATACCATAGAGGAGATTATTTTATGAAAAATAATATATATATATTCTATTCTACGAAACATTCAATTTAGGATAACTAAAATTAGTTCCTTTCATTAAAGTCATCATTCATGGGAATTTTAAAATATTGTTACAAGACAAACAAGGTTGTTTTTTTCTTCAACTAATTCCTTATTGAGCTCTATGGAGGTTAGAGTTGTTTCTACAAGTCAAATGAAAGAGAATCAAAATCTATTCATCTGTAACTTTGGCTATGTAGTGGTTGCAAGATGGTCTATATAGTGAGAGTCTCTTGCTATTGGATGCTCTGTATTATATACCTATTTATCCAAAACATATTTAAAACACATTTATAGAAAAATCATCCTAAATCAATAGACAACCATCATATATTTATTTCCAATACATAATTTTAAATATTTCAAAGAGTTTGAAAACATAATGCCATTTGGCTATATGTAGAAGAAAACTTGTAGAAAAGTGTTCAAAATCATGGTTAACAAGCAAGATGAGTAAAAAAAATGGACAAGAATAGGATATTTATGGTGCTCATCACACCCCCGAACTTAATATATTTCTCAACCTCAAGCAACAAACTTGTTCATTCCCATTTCACAAAGAACTCTAAAATCCATGTGATCAATAACACCACTAGAAAGGTGAGTATAGAATATGTTCCTATATTCTAATATTGTCATATTTTGACTTCTCTAGCTTCATCCATTGGGGCCTTATCCTACCAATATGTAATAGGATACTAGAATAGGGTTGGCTGGAACTTGAGGCTCAAAAATTAGGATCCCATTTTATTTGCAAGAATAATATATTTGGTGTACCTATCAAATGTTGCTTTCAAGTTAAAATGGGAATAGGTATCCCTCTTTCTTAGTATTGGGATGAGCTCATTCCATCATTTAGTGCATGATTATCTTGTATAAATACAAATATAAATTCTTAATCCTAAATAAATATCTTGGACCTTATCACAATTCTTACCAAAATAGGTTCTAACTTCTTTATTCAACATGATATTATCCCATTCTGCTAAAACAACATCAGGTGGCATTGAATCCCTTCTGATGAATATCTAGCTTTCATTTTTATTTTTCTTGTATTCATCTACTTCTCTTCCTCTTCTTTTTTCATTCAAAAAATATGATGAAAATGCCTATAGTTGGACATATCTAACATGTAGATTAGGGTTCCACTCTTTATCATATGGAACAACATCATTGTGAAGGTAGAACTCACATAATTATGCTTGTTCTTCCTGTGAACTTACTTTATAGATAGAAAAGAAGGAGAAGGGATAAATAACTTCATGGGGCATATCATAATACATTCTCATAACAATAAACTTGTGTCATTATTCTTTAAGGTAGATTGAATATAATTTGGAAGGAACTCTATAGTCTAAGAACTCTTAGGTAAGACCAGCCATATTTTCAATTTTCTATTTTATTATAGTGATGCTCTAATTCTTCAACTTATTCTCTTCATTCAATTTATTATTTTCTTTTCTTAATTATTTTATAATTTTAGATTGATTATCCATCCAATTCAACAATTTAAAATATATTGTAAATGAGGAGCGATACCTAACTTCTTGGGAAGCTTTAGGTTTTTTTTGTTGATTTACCTATACATAAGGTTATGGAATGTTGACTATAGGATGGTATTTAGTAGAGGGATACCATTCAAAATTTATTACAACAAGTGCATCTAGTCCTCCACCAAATTAATCTTATAGCTTCTTTCTTAGTTTTTCAATTTCTTGTAGGGCTTGATCAAGAGTGGGAAATTTCATTTTTATAGTAGGTTGCTCCAATTGTTCAGCTTCTTCCTCTATGGGTTGCTCATGAAACTCCTCAAAACTATGATAAAATTATTCTAATTCTTTATTCAATGGTTCCTCTTATAATTATTTATAACTATGATTTTCTTGTTCTAATTCTTCCTACATTGGTTCCTCATGTAATTTTTTAAAACTATGCTCTTCTTGTTCTGCTTATAGATTGAATTATAAAGAAAATTCTTCCCTATCTATTTTAGTCTCTAAAGATTCATCACTATTAGTAGTTTATTCTTCTCAAAATTCTTCATTTATTTCAATAATATAAGGTTTAGTTCTCATTTTTCTTTTCAATCTATGAGATCTATGAGTAGTAGGGGTTACCTTGGCCTTTTTGGGAGAAGGTGGAAGTTCCTCCTCAGACTCATCTAAATCAAGCCAGAGAATGAGTTTCTTCTTTTTCCTTCTAGATTCCCTACCTATGGAATTCCTTTCTTTAGTCCTTGCTATAGGTTCATATGTTGCTAAATGAAGACCTTCATCAGAAAGTTCTTATGTGGTTATAGGAAGGTTTTCTACTATAGGTTCTTATGGATTTGTAGAAAGGGATTATTTTGATCTTTGTTCTTCAACCTCCAATTTATCTTCTATTTCATTTCCTTCTCTATAAATTTTTAGATTTATTGGTTCTTAGAGAATTTTTTCCTAATTGATGTTGGGTCTAATTCTTTGCAAATAATCTTGAATAATTAACCAAATTAGGAAGTGATGGGAATGAGCTTTAGAATTACCTTTTTAAAACACCTCTAACATTTTTATGATCATGTACAACAAGAATTTGGTAAGTTTATCTATATTCTATGCCATAAATGATTTATGAACTTGAATTGTAGACCATGTAGCATATAATACCTCCCTTTGCAAATGAAATATCTGGATATAAACTCAACAGCTTTAGCCCATCTTCCTAGTAGAGATAACCTTATAGTAACCTATTTTGAAGTTTATAGGCATTCATTTCCTCTAATAAATTTTTATCTCTCAGCCTTGACATCAAATTTGTCTTATCATTCCTCCCATATTCTTGGTAGTCCCTTTACTCTACTTATGGAAATTTTTGTTAGCTTTATTTCCATCCCCTTTACTTTTGCCAAGATATTATGTAATATACAAAAAAAATATTCCATAATCCCTTCATCTAGGGCCTATATTTTCTCAAAATTATACAACCATCCTATATGCTATAATAGATCCAAGATTTCTAGGCTATTGGTTAAAGGGGTGATATCAAGTGGTTCATGTTTCAATAAATCTCATCCCATATTATGTGAGTTATAGGTCTGGGTGTTTTTAGTAAGGGTTTTGGGCTATGGTAGAATTATTTGTGAATTTTAATTTGGGAGAAAAATAATCCATTTAAATAATGGAAAATCTCTCCCCTAACTTAAACTGTCACTTATCCTAAAGGGATGAAGCCAACATGCACAAAACACTAATGGTAAGAGTAGCAAATGGTAGTAGTAGTAGTATGTGAATGGTCACATCAATCAGCAAAGGAGATGGTAAGTGGGTGTGATAAGGAGAGGATATGGTGGTTCATTAAGAGAATTAAGTCCCATCATATTTATAAATAATTAAGATGTATGATAGGAAATAAACATAGAATAATTATTGTGTTACTTATAGACATACCTTTCATAAATGTGAAAATGATGATTTGAAATGGTGGTCATGGTGTATGCCATCATTTGAGTAGGAGAAAACACTTTATATAGGATGGAATGTAGTAATATATCATATATCAAGATATGTTTCCTATAGTAGTAATTTTTATCCTACAACATCAAGTTTTATCTTATAATAGCAAGTTTTTCATCTTATAACAAGAAGAAAAATGTATTTTTACTCCAACGAAATGAATCTACAAGTAGAAATAGATGAAAACAATTTTTTTTTATTTATATAGTACCTTTTCTCTTTTTCACTTTTTTTTTCTTTTTTTTAATGAATGTTGATCAGCCAGTGACTTGGTTTTCTAAGACAACATTCGTCAAAAATGTTCAAAGTTTTTCATTTCTAAATTTTCTGATTTTTTTTTAGATTTTCTAGTCCAAACTCAACTAGAATCATAAGAATCTAGAAGGTAGGATTTTATTCAACTTGAACCAAACCATTGTGAATGACTTATTCTTGGATACAAGAAGATTTATTACTCTTGGAAAATATTAGAGAAGGGTTGATAGAAATACCCTTCAACTATAGGAATTGATTGATTTGCTTCATGAAGAAGAGATGGATGTTATTCTTCAAGAATTTGGTGAGTGATAATTTCCTTAGAGAATGGTTTATTATACATATTGAGCCTATGTCAATTAAAAAGTAGTCAAAACTAAATAGAGTCAATTTTCATGAGCTTTATAGCTCTATTGTAAAAAATGTTTTTGATCTCATAAGGTCTAAGGCATCTAGACTGCAAATTTCCTTTATGATATTTGTATTTATAGTCAAAAAGTAGTGCCCAATCTCCTAGCTAGAAATTCTTAGTCTTGATTTTCCTATTATGCCATCCCATACATTATATTTGCATTATTTTAGTATGTTAAAGTGTTTATTTTCTTAGTTCATCAAGTACATTCAATTACATGATCCTATCTTGTTGAGCTTGGGAAAGATCCAAACCCAAACAAGCTATTATCTTTAATATCTTATGTTCAAACTCAATGGGTAGAACAAGCTTCTTACCACAAACTAGCTCATATGAAGTGAGACCAGTTATGGTTTTCTAGGTGATTTTGTAAGCCCAAACTATTTCTAAGATATGAGTTGACCAATTTTCCCTCTGTAGGCTAATAGTCTTAGTGAGGATATTTTCTAGTTATCAATCTATCACTTCTACCTGACCATTTGATTGAGGATGGTAGGGGGTATATTTCTTGTGTCTAATTTTATATTCCTTGACCAAGGTGGTTTTGAGGTCTAATGTGAATTTTTGGCCTTGGTCTATGACAATATCTCTTGGAATTCCATAGTAGGTGATGATTTATTCATAGAGGAACTCATCTACCTTCTCATCTTGGGCATGGGTTAAGGCTTTGACCTCTATCCATTTTGTGACATAACCAGTGCACACTAGTATGTATTCCTTGTTGTTGGATTTAGGATCAATGGGACCTACAAAATCTAGTCCCCATTTGTCAAAGGATTCTAGAACCATTTTTGGCTATAATGGCATTTCATCAAAGTGATTGGGCTTTCTTATATGCATTGATCACATCTACGGGTGTAGATCATGGCATCCTTATATAAAGAAGAAAAATAATATCTGGTAGTAAGTACATTCATGATAGTCTATTTGGTAGTAAAATGACCCCCACATGTTTCATCCTAGTAAGCTCTGAGAATGTCATAAGCTTCATATTCTCAAATACATCTTCTCATAACTAGATCCAATCTAGTGATAAAGAGATATCCTACAATCCAAGAATAATGTCTGCTCTTTTGGATCAGGTGTGGTTTGTCCCTAGATGAGTGTTGACCAAATTTGACTTATAGTCAAATGAGGTCAACCCTTATCATTTTAAAATTTTCAATAAGGTTTATACACATCCTATGGGGTCTCATATTATCCTATATATCTTACTTGGTCTAGTCCTAGTCTTTGTCTAAGTTCATTCCCCTTGAATTGGCCTAGTCAACCATAGTTAACTATGGTCAAACCATAGTCAAACTTGGTTAAAGGTATATTTGTGTCCATTTTGTCCTAATATGGCATTTATCATATTTTAATGTCTTTACAAGTCATAAGTTGGTTATTTCCTAAGTTTCATGTGTAAAAAGGGTCTTTTGGCCACTTTCTATCCCATTAATGGACTTATATGAACTTCTAAGTGGGTAAATATGTAACCAAGGTAATTTTAAATGTGGAAGAGGTTATAATCATGTCATAGATAGTTAGATGTCAGCCAAGAAGTAGTTATATTAAGTGGATGGTATTTTCTCCTAAATTTTAGGGGATTTTGGGCACTTGTATGGACTTCTCAAGTCCATCATCAGCTAAAAACTTGGGTGGGGTTTCTCTTCACCTCCCCACACCCATTTAAAGATTTTAATTCCAAGTAAAATGCAAAAAAATTCATCTGCAACTCATTTTCCTTCTTTCTCTCTTGGCATGCAAAGGAAGGCAACTTCAAGCACATGGTACAGAAGGTATAGGTGGAGTTGAGAGGAGTGATTATATAGGTGTATTTTTATATAAGTTAAATTTATTTAAATAATAATAACTTGAAATTTTGTGGCTCCTCCTTCATGAACAATCGTTGATAATCTAGGTAGCCTTTTATAGAATTACATCCAAGAAGGGTATATTTATGCATATATTTATGGTTTTTAGAGATCCATGGAGCTGTTTTATCTTTGTGGGATGTTTTTATTATATAATAAATCTCTATCTATGATATTTTAAACATTTAACACTTCACTTATCATTTTTTTTTGAAGGAGATCTCAAATGGTGCTTGTTTTTTGAAGTTTCCAAAGTTGGGTGCAGGACCTATGTTTTTCCAATGTCTAAGAAGATTCATGGTGGTGATAATGTGTTTTAGGTTCATGTATGAATATATATTTCAGGTAATAATATTTTGGGAAGTCCAAATAACACCCTTTCAAAGCCAAAATTACCCATATGTACCTTGTTTGTTGCTTTATCACTTTTAGTCAAGTTTGTGCTTAGTTCAAGAAGTTGTATGGAGGTGAGAGAGTTTTAAATACATGTTGGTATCCATTTTTATCTTTAAAACTCAAAAATATTCATTATTATCATGTCATGAATACCTAGGATGGTATATGAGCAATTTTTCACTTCAAGGAAGGTTATCTCCATTTTGGGCTCTTAGTCCCCAAGTGTGGACAATAAAGATCCTACAGTTTTTGTTGATTAATATTTGACATGGTAGAGGAATATTTTAAAAAATTATTGATTTTTTATTGTATATATATTCACCTAGTATAAATATTCCAAATTTTGGAGCCAAAGGGTAAGTGTAAGATGGACTTTGAACTCTTCCAAGTTGTCATGAAACCTATTGAAAACTAACAGTGACATCTACAGGATTCTCAAGGAGTGTTCACCATATAAGACATTTAGTAGGTCATAAATCATGTATAACAATGGAAAAATAATAAAAAGGTTCCAAAAGGTAACTATAAGCAAATTTTACATGATATAAGACACAATTGGGTGTAATGACCTACTAAACCTATATCATGTCTGTACAATAGGGCAAGGTTTGTACCTATAGCTGGGTTGTTAGGAAATGATCCTATTTTCAAGTTTGGACATTGTTTGAAACTTTAAAGGTAATTAATGTGAAATTATTAACAAATATAGTTATTATATTAAAGGATTAAATCCTCAAAGAAAGGTCAAAGACTCCATGGTAAGTTACAACCACTATACAGGTTGAGATAGGGATAAAACAAAAACAAAAAGACTGAGCATGAGTTTGATGGTTTTAACCACACAAGATGGTTTAAAGGAAAAGATTATTTTTGACCCATTTTTTTAAGACCTTTATAAGGTTTTTTTGACATTTTTTCCCTAAAAAAACCTACAAAACAACCTACAACAGCCTTAGGATCCATAAAACATAGTCAAGAAGGGTGTGTTGATTGTAAGTTGAAGGTTGGGTTATCCTTATATAAAATGAGGTTTAATTAGTGGAGTTAGAATATGTGAATGGAAAATGACCTAAAGGGACTCAAGATAAACATAAATCACCATGAGATATGCCTAATTATTTTCAAAACTAACCTACAGGGGCAGAGCATGGTGATTGTGACAGTTACGCAAGGTGTTCTAAATCAAGCATGGAATTGATGTGGTTTAGAGGATTCAAAAGTGAAGTAAAATAAAAGGATGGAATAATGACATAATAATAATGGAAATGAGGTCCACAATAACCAATAAAAACTTATATCTAAACCTACTATTAGAGCCTAAGGATGTCTCAATCCACACAAGATGGACTAATCTTGGGATGTGGGATGCATTAATGCAAAGGAGTGAATTTTAGCCTTGAAAAATAGTGTAATATCACTCATATGAGTTTTTTTAACATAATATTGAATTTTATTGTGCTCCTAAAGCATCAACCAAGCTCAAAGTAACCTAAAACTACACCTAGAATAGTGATTCCCCTTCTAGGTAGCCATAAGAGTATCAAAGTTGTTGCCAGAATTCAGATAATATGAATGCAATGGAGACATGATCACATGAGATGAATCAAGTGCACACCACATAGATGATAAAGTAATTTTAAATTATATAAGAATATAAATTTCATAAGACAAAATAGGAGAAAACTCAATATCTAATTAACATGAGATGGTCAAAGTGAAGAATACATATAGGAGAGCACGTAAGTAACTCCACAAAAGGTGGTGACAAGGTGCTAAGAATAGAGAAGTAACTCCCATCAAGGGAGTTACTTATGACACCTATGACACATATCCACATAAGATAGCCTATCCCACAAATGTAAAAAAACTCCATGTATGCATAAATATAATTTTCCTAATTAATAAATAGGGAAAAATAAAAACCTACACTAATAAATAGCTAGTCTAGGTTCCCAAAAGCATCAAAGATGTTTACAGGGCCAATAAGATAGGAAATGGTTTGAATATATTATTTTAGGTATGAATTATTTCTAAAATCCATGACTAATCTCAAAATAATCTCCACTTTTCTCCAAATATAGCTTATGCCCTATCTACCCTCAAATGATGCCTTTTCAAAAGTTTACCTTGGAAAAATGGAGAGTTAGAGGAAAAAGTGGATGATTTGAGAGATAAATTTTCATAAAAATTACCCTTAGGACATATATAACACTCTCTAATAATAATATTTGATCAAAAAATAGTTCAAACCCTATTTTTTTGTTTCAGAGTAGGGGCTATTTTAGCTTGCATAGAGATAAATATTTTGGGAAAAGTGGTGAAATGATGAACAAAAAGGATATAAAAGTGTAAATTATGATTGGATAAGCTATAGGGGACCTAAAAAAACTTAAAAAACCTTGCTATAAAGTTTAGAACCAGACAAGGTGCTCTAACTAAGGAGGGTTGCAGTCATGCGTAAAGAGAATCCTTAGGCTTAAAAGACAAATTGGGAGTAATATACATTATTGGCATTTTAAATGACTTATAAATAATTTAAAATTTTTTTAATGGGTATATAATATGTTTTGGATCCATTGAGAGTCAAATGGCAAGCAGGCTTACTGGCAAGGTCTAGGCTTAGTGTCAAATAAGGGTAACTTTTCATTTTGGGATCTTGAGGAGATAATAAAATTATGGGAACATGTTTTTCAATTGAATATATATGTTTTGAGCCATTTTTTTGTAAATAAATTCACCATAACACCAATTCTTGGCTTAGAAGCTCCTAAACCCTCACAAAATGCCCAAAATAGCTCGAATGGTCAACTTCAATTACTCATAACTTTCATGAACTGATGCATGGGATCTGAATACATTTAGGATAGTTTGATAAGGTCCTATAGAAGCCAAAAGTGTAATTTTTAGGAAATTACAATGTGACATATTTATGAACAAAGGTTAAGAGGGTTGGTCGCTCTAAAACCCTATTTTGAGACCTAGAGGTGAAAATGAGCCTAAAAGTGCATCCAAATGAATGAATTTGATCCGTAGTGATGAATATAATTTGTTTAAAACTCCATTAGGATCATATATATGGCATTTTATTGTACATAAATGTATGGAAAAGAGGAAATTAGGGCTTATTTTGACCATTTTTTGTGTTGTGTAGGCATGGTGAACTTTCAAGAGATAAAATCACTTTTGAAGGGAATATTTTTACTTTTTATAAGTCCCTATGATAGTTATATCAATTTTATAATCTTATAATGGTTCCTACTAACACCTTCTTTTCAGCCAGTCCAGTGAGACAACTAGTGAGGACTTAGAAAAAATGATGAATCTTCATTTGGAGAGCCTTTTAAGGCCAATTTATTGTAAATGATGGTATATAACTCCTTAAAACTATCATTTATCCTATTTTATATATTATATTATAGGTTTAAAGAGCTTAAAGGTGCCAAGTGTGAGAGGTGAAGGGAAAGGGGATATTTTAAGACTACCAAGTGTGATCATGCATGGCCAAGATGATAGTAAGGGACAAGGGCATCCACAATGAATGTGAGGGATTATTAGTAAGACCTCCTACTTATATTAATCATCAAATTTGATCAGGTGTAGATTTTGGGTAGTTTTGGAAGGCTAATTATGAGAGATAATTTTCTATGCATAAAAAAGTTCTTGACTATTTATAGGTCTTAGATGATTATAAATGATGTTTTTAACTCTTAAAATGATATGTCTCACCCAATTAATCTCTCCCATGCATTTTTAATTGATATTCACATTGGTGACACATGTCTTTGTTCCTTTCCAACTTTTTTCTCTCTCTCTTCTTCTAAGTTCTATAAATTGGGCCTTCTTGGCCATTGTATATATCTCTCCACTTGGGTATGGTGAAGCCCTTCCAAAATTGTGCCTTGAATAAATAATTAAAATTAATTTTACCTCATTCAAATAATTCACTAAATGTAAATGATAGTGTTTAGTCTTATGCAAAAGTGATGTCTATTTGCCTTCACATACTATTCTAACTAATACCTAGTATGATATGTTATCTTTCTTGCAGGTCAACAAGAAGTGTCAAGTGATGTTGTAGTTATAATTAAGATCTCATTTATATTTTCCTATCATGCCTATTACCTAAGTCTTCCTAATCTATGTTATCTCCTAGATCCCATGTTGAAGCATTTATGTGAGAGAGAGTTGATATGGAGTGAAGTACATATGTAACTTGTTCTTAGTTTTAAGTGAATTTAAAGGGTATGAGTAGAAAAAAAATTTGGTGTATCACCCCCCATATATTAGGCTTAATTCTCATGATATTCTTAACCTTTTTCAACCTCAAAGTGATATTTTTAGGATATGTGCTTTAGTGATGCATCAAGGGGAGCTAGCCCTTAATTTAGAGATCCATCCCCCAATAGGGATACCCATAGCCTTGGGATGGTTCCATTGTTTTACTTGAATGAAGATAATATTGTCCCATCTCCTCATTTTTTTGCAATTTCAAGTGACAATAGTGAGAAATGTTGTGGTAGTGATCCTACAGTAAGATAGTTAGCAATATCTATGAACCAAGGAGATTGAATTGTTATAGTAAATAAATGTTCATTAGGAAAAGAATTATCAAAAATAGGACTGCGCTCATCATTTTGCGACTAAGATATAAAATATTCTACTACATTATTTCTTAGTTTGTGCATAATGGTAATATCAAAATCTTACAATAAAATCAACCAATGAATTATCCTGCCTTTTACAGTAGGTTTGTTCATTAGATACCTTATTATTGCATGACCAGTGTGGATGAATACTTGGTAACCTATAATGTAGTGTTGAAATTTTTTGATGGCATAAATGATAGAAAACAATTACTTCTCTATTATAGTGCATTTAATTTTAGCCCCTTGAATATTCTTATTGATAAAATAGATTACATAACTTAGAGATTCATATTTTTTGCCAAGGATAGCTCCTAAAGTGGTGTCAGATGCATCTTTATGAATGTAAAAAGGATTCTTCTATTCAGACCCTCTCAAAATAGGAGTTTTTATGATAAGGTCTTTGAGTTTTTGAAAGGCATTTTTATAATCATTAGTCCATGTAAATTCAACATCCTTAGTAAGCAATCCAAATAACGGGGTGGCAATTTTACTAAAATCTTTGATGAATCATCTATAATAAACAAAATGTCTTAAAAAACTTATAACATTTTTATACTTATTTAGTGTGGGTAGATCTTCATTAATACTTATATTTGTTGGGTCAACTTGAAGTCTTCTAGGGGATACATGATGTCCTAATATAATCTCTTCAGTCATAAGCATGAAACACTTTTCATTGCTTAGAGATTATTAATGGTCTTGGTATCATTGAAGAACTTTCTCTAGGTTAGTCAACGTTTATTTGAATATAAACCCATCTATAGTGAAATCATCCATGTATATTTCAACACAATCATGGGAGAGAAAAAAATATGATCAACATAGCCCTTTGAAAAGTAGTTGGGGCATTGCAAAAACCAAATGGCAAGATGGAATAGGCATAGGCTGCCCAAGGGAAAATAAAAGTTTTTTTGTCTTCATCTTATGAATAAATTTATATTTGATTATAATCACTATATCCATCTAACAAGGAAAATTACTTCTTCCCTACTAATGTATCTAACACTTGATCAATAAATGGAAAGGGAAAATGATCCTTCTTGGTAATAGCATTCAACTCTTTATAGTCAATGAAAATATTCCATTTTACCTCCTTATTAAGGATAATAACAAGGGTTAAGACACACTAGATATCTAAAATAGGATAAACAAATCTTGCATCCAGGAATTTTTTCAACTTAGTTTTGATAATGTCTTTGACTGCATGATTTATTCATCATTGGGGTTGGTGAATAGGTTTGCATTCTTATTTAATGTAAATGTGATGCATGCATAAATCTTGGGGTATTCCTCTCTTGTCATAGTAATTCTAGGAAAATTCTAATGTGTGCATTATTATCATTATAAGTAACTAAATTTCTTGCTAGGGTGTTAAGGAAGTGCTGATGTTGAGAGGTTTGTTTGGTAGGATGTCTACTTTCTTTGTTAAAGAAAGCATGATCTCTACATTGGTGGTTAAAGGAGAATAATTGAATTGATGGGGAAGTAATTGATGGAATTTCCAAATGTCTCTTTCAATTTCATTAAAATAATTCTCAATAAAGGTATTCTTAAGAGGGCATGGTGTACATTCCAATAAGTTGGTGATTACAAGATCCTATCGATAGGTGTTTTATAGGATACCAATAAGGATAATTTTTTCTTGTTGGGCCTATAGAGCTAGACTCTGATCAATTATGCGAAGAGTCTATAAGGAGATAGCTTCTTTAATGTCATCAATCCAAGGGGTTGGTCCATCATTCTAGGAACGCTGAGCTGGTGGATACAGCACCAATTTCTTGGTATCATTTCCATTGGAAATTAGCATTTTTCCTGCACTATAGCCAATAAAAACATCAATGATAGCCAACCATGGATGACCAAGGATGAGAGGATAACCCCCCAAATTTATCTTTGGATATAGTATAATAAAATATTCTAGATATTTCTAATAATCCATAGTGATAATAGGGTCCTCAATAATCCTCTTAGGATTAATAGTTAATCTATCAACCATCTAGAGGATGATGGGCATTGTACAGAGAGTGGTAAGTTTCAATTAGTTCATGGTCTCTATGGTCATCACATTGATAGTTGCACCCAAGTCAGTTAAATTATTGGAGATGGGTTGGTTTTGGATGTTAACATTAACTATAGGACTTCCTAGATGAAAATATTCTGGGGGAACTATATTTCCCAACATGATATCTACTAGTTGGCCAATGACCTAGACTATTTTAGGATCTTTTTTATTTTGTCCTAGTTTTTTCAAACATGGTTCTCATATAGATTTATTTTAGATAGGACCATCCTTTATTTCTTGAAAGAGTGATATTTTTATGCACACATTCTTTATTTGTCCTAAAATATTAAATTCAGGATCTGGTTTAGGACGTGATATGTTCAATCTCTCTAGAAAAGGAGGATTGTCATTTTTTCTTTGATTTTTAGATGGACTTGGCTCAGGATTGGCCATGGTTGGCTATGGATTAGCATGGATTGGAACTAGTTCAAAGTGTTTTATGATTATGGGTAAGGTGGGTTGTGGAAGAACATGACCTGAGTGAACTTGAACTTGATTAATATCCAAGGTATACGTTGGATATTGTATTATTTCAATGGATTGAGTCAGTTGAACTGACTTATTGGTAAGATTAGGGATGGGCTAGGTAGGTAATTAAATGGTTTGAATAGTTATTGAGTGTTTTTCATTATGTCATACTATTGTTTTTGTTGTTGCATTTTTTGGGAAAAGCCTTGATTACCTCTCCATTGTTGTTTCCATGGGTTAGAGGGATAAAACCATTGCTAGTTTTGGAATTGCCTAGGTTGAGGTTGTTGGCCATCATGTTGCATCCATAACTAATTTTGGGGTAGTTGTCAACTTTTTTTAGACCAATTTTGATTCAATACATTAATGTAAGAACCATATTGAGGATTATTTGAGAATTGATAATTTTCAAACATAGAGTTTATTGGCATACCTAATCTTTGTACCCATGATTTTCATTGAGCCATAAAAAACACCTAATTCTCATTTTATCTTATAACATGTAGCTCCATTGTTTTAAGATTCTCCTTAGTTATGCTAGCTACCTAAGCTTTCATAGAATGGCATGTGTAATCTAGATTCTTCTTTATACATTCAAGGAAATAGGTGGCTAAGGCTTTCTCAATTTCTTCTTGCTTCCTCCATGTATATAATGTATCAAGCTAAGTAGCTAGGTGACTGATGATGTCCTAATTCATGTATTGGATCATGTTTCTAACTTTACCTTTAAATAGTATTGTAGCAGATGTTGTAGGAAGGGTTTTGTCCCTAATTTTTTTCTTGGTTAATCTAGAGTAGTTTGTACATAGAACTGTTAGTTCATCAAATGGTAGTGTAGAAACATCACCACTAGACATTAGATCTAGTGCCTCTAGATAATCATCTCAAGTTCCTTTCAAGAATATCAGATTGACCGATTCCTTTCCCATTATTGTTTGCTTGAATTTTTACAAGCTGAAAAAAAATCTTTCCATATATTCCACTAATGACTCATGATCATCTTGTGTCATTTAAAAAATTTCATCTCTCTTATAGTTTTTGTCCCTACAATAGTCTTGGTATTTCATTAAAAACTTATCCTTCATTTCTTCCCAAGTAGAAATGACATCCTTTCTAAGTCCCATGAACCATATAAGTGTTGCATCTTTGAGGTTTTATAGTAATAGTTTGATTTTTTGAGTGTCTTACTTATAATCATAGTTATGGCACAAGATGTCAAACTCAAAAAGAAATGTATCTAGATCCTCAAACATTTTTACTCTAAATGTAGGGAGGGTAGAGTGAGGTATATTCTTCATGGGTGTATTTCCATCAGGAGTAAGGATAGGAAATATGAAATTAGCAAACTCATTGGTAGTGTTATCTTCCTGGTGATCCCCCATGAATACTTTTTCAGTTGGTAGACAGGAGGTTGTTGCTACCCAACCCTCAAAATTCTTATCAATTCTTTTATTTTCTAGGGTTTAGAATATGGAGACTTTATCTTTTTCCTTAGTAATGTATGGATTCCTATATAATGGGGATGGTGTGGAGGTTTTAGAATATTCTTCTAGTGTCTTGATAAATATTCTCTCTAAATTGGAATATTTTATTGGCCTAGTGTTTCTTCTATGGGAGATAATAGCTTTGAATGCCTCCTTAGCAGGAAATTTGGGTGACGTAGGGAAGTGAACTTCAGATTACTAAGTATGAAGTGATAAGGTGGGAATTCTTAGAGTTGGTACATTTAGGTCTCTTTTAGTGGTATGAAACTCTTCAAGGTCTCTATCTTATGCTACTAGTCCAGCTAAAAATTCTTCCTTCTCTACCTCTTCTATTCACAATTGTGAGTGATTTTCAAG
Organism: Torreya grandis; assembly: GCA_037957365.1. NCBI lineage: Eukaryota > Viridiplantae > Streptophyta > Pinopsida > Cupressales > Taxaceae > Torreya > Torreya grandis. Next base: position 479,483 of record JARHVA010001282.1, on the reverse strand, counting down.
AATTCCTTCATGTTCTTCAATTGTTGTAGGATGAATATCTAATCTTGAAGTAAAGATTGATGGTTTAATAAAAAATATTCCTATATATTCCCCTTCACTTTTCATATGTTAACCACTTTTTTTTACTTTTTGCCCACTCTAGCTGTACAGGGTTACTAATATGGGTTTTTTTTGAAATTTTCACTATTCTACTTGCAAAATGGAAATTTAAACTATGAAAATAGGAGATATTTAATCTAAATAAAATATAAATATTTTGAAATAAAAACAATAAACATCAATAAATAATTACTCTCAAGATTGAAGATTATAAGTGTGTGACATCCTTCCCTAGCAAGGATGCCAAAAATGACTAGTAGTTGATTCAAAATTAGATATACTTATCTTAACCAAAATAGACAAGGAGATTCACCATGGATCTGTACCTTCTACCTCATTTATATGTCAACCCAAGGATGTAGACTTGATAGGATGATGTCACTATATGTGCACACTCAATATCTAATTTGACACTCTATTAATTGTATCTATGATGTTGAAATGTAGTAAATGAAATGCTTTAAATAAAACATGAATAAAATATTGTGAAATAAATTATTATGCATCAAAAGCTTCCTTACATAAATCTAAGCAATAATGTAAATTACATAATTTAAAATTAAATCACACAATGTATAAAGAAATCAAATACTATGCTTAGTTATTAAAATAGGTTGGATTGTTGTTTTAAGGCTTCCAAAAGGGTCCCTTAATCCTTTCATATTCTAGCTTAAATCCTTCCTCTCACAACACTTAATTGAATTCAAAAATGCTTGTTGATAGTGATCAAAACTGTAGAAATGATTTACTACAGGAAGTTACAATAATTGTTGCTTAACAAAATGTACATATGATAATCTCTAATCAACATTAACTCTATTGCTAAATATTTATATAGCATAGAGGATATTTTTTTAAGTAAAACAATATCTATATTCTATTCTAAGAAACATTTAATTTAGGGTAACTGAAATTGGTTCCTTTCACTAAAGTCATCATTCATGGGAATTCTACAATATTGTTATATGACAAACAAGTTTATTTCATTCTTCAACTACTTCTTTATTGAGATCCATAGAGCTTAGAGTCATTTCTATAAGTCAATTGAAAGATAATCAAAATATTTTCATCCATAGCTTTGGTTATGTAGTGGCTATAGGATGGTCTATGTAATGAGATTCTCTTGTTATATGATTCTTTATGTTATATACCTATTTATCTAAAACATATTTAAAACAAATTTATAGAAAAATCATCCTAAATTAATAGACAACCATCATATATTTAATTCCAATACATAATTCTAACTATTTCAATGAGTTTGAAAACATAATGCTATATGTCTATATGTAAAAGAAAACTTAAAGGAAAGTGTTCAAAAACATGGTTAACAAGCAAGATGATTACAATAGATGGACAAAAATAATATATTTATAGGGATCATCAGATATGATCAAGGTTTTTTAGTCTAAAGAATTTGATCGGTATCTTGTTTTTAATATCTTATAGGAAAATTAGTCCATATGTTATGGGCTTGAGAGTGGGTTTTATTACCCATGAGGGTTTCCCACAGGAACTATGTGTTATGTGTTTGATATTATATATGCATTAAATGAATGAGCTCTCTTGTTAATGTTCCTTGATCAATTTGATATATGTTTATTTTTTAATAGCTTGAAAGGACTATAATTGAAATTAAAATATCTAGGCTCTTGATTCACCCCCTCAGTGATTGTACTTCTAACAATTGGTATCAGAGTAGGTCCTTTGGTAAAGGTTTATATATCTTGAAGTTGATCTAAGATACAATATGGGTAGTCTTCAATGAGGTTTCTCTATGAAGAAATCAATGATGTTCAATGGATCCAATTTTTCATTTTGGAGTGATAAAATGATGACATACATTATGTCCTTAGGGTTTTATGTATGGAAATATGTTGTGGATGGCTATGTTACTACTACTCCTCCTCCTTGTGATGTAAACAAGAAGTTATTTGAGAATAATTCTAAGGCAATGAATGTTATCACTTATGGTCCTTTAGAGACTGAATACACTAAGGTAATCCATTATAAATTTTATTAAGAGATATGGGACCTTTTGTAGATAATTTATGAAGGAGATTAAAATGTCAAACTTGCTAATTTGTAGACTCATAGAATGTAATTTTAAAGTCTCAAGATGAATGAATAATATTTTTTGGTATCCTTTCTATAGAGAGTTGATGATATTTTAAACATCATCAGAGGTCTTAGAGAGAACCTTGAAGATGATATTATAGTTTAAAAGATATTAAGGTCTCTATCCCTCAATTTTGATCCAAAGGTATTTGCTATAGAATAAATTCATGATCTTACTCAGTTGAAGATGGATCAATTTCATGACACTGTTACCACCTATAAGATGAGGAAGAATGACGATATACCACAAAAGAAGGAAGTAACATTCAAGATAGAGATGAATCCAAAGAAGAAGTTCCGATGACATTTTTGATATAGATGAGGATTAACTAATTGCTTTGATTTCAAGGAAATTGAGAATAGGTTCAGACAAGTATAAAGGAAAACTACCCCTCAAATGCTTCAATTGTGGTGAGATAGGATATTTTACTACTAAGTGCCCTCATAAATATAAGAAGGATGATGATGAATAGTATGATCAGGGTCATGATGATGGTAAGATATCATTTAGGTGTAATAAAAGGAAAAGGGGATTTAGAATGTTTGATAATAAGAAGATGTATTTCAAGGATAAGAAGAGTCTATATACCAAATAAAATTGTAGCTCATCAGATGAGAGTGAATTCAATGACTCAGAGTATGATCATGGATATGATGTTCATATTGAAGATAAAGATATGTTTATGGCTAAAAAATTTATTTTTTCACATAAAAAGGAGTCTACTTGGAGTGATTTAGATGATGATGAAGATGAGGTGGACTATGAGATTGAATTGATGAATGTTCTTGAAGAATTGAAGATTGATAAGAAGATCAATAAGAAGATGATATCTAAACTCAAAGACTATGAGGAATAACTTAGTGTATATGATGAAATAATAAATGAAGACACCAAGGAGCATGAAGATATAGTCAATCATCTTAGTTTTCAATTAGAAGTCATGTCTACAAGCCTGAAAGCTAAAGAATATGAATGTTTAAGGTATGTAATTGAAAATGAATCATTGAGATATGATTTAGAGAAGAAATATAGTAAGGTGAAGTCATTTTTGATATTTTAAAAAATATCAAGTGATATAGACAATATTCTAAATGATCAAAATCATGTAAGTGATATAACTAGTCTTAGATACAAATAAAAACTAGAGAATGTAACTCAAGACAAGATGAAGACTAATGTGAAAAAGGATAATCAACCTTTGAATATAAATCATTAGACAAGGAATGAAGGTGTTGGTAAAATGAATACAAAATATATCAGACAACCAAATGCCATGAGGTATGCAAATTTTAATGGTTACTACTATACGTGTGATCAGTTTGGGCATAGAGATAGAAAATGTAGAAGACCTATTAAAAATGAGTTTGCATGGGACTATGATGGGGGTCATCAGTCAAAATGTGTGAGAAAGGTTGAGTGATTTGACTATAATGATATCAGATACTTTGAAAAACATTATTTGAACAAGGTAAGATAAGCTAATTTTCCATTAAAGAGTATGGATTACTACAATTATGAACAAATAGGTCACATTGCTAGATTCTACAAGCAAAGGCCATTATGTCAAAATAAGTTCAATTAGGATCCAAGAATGCAAGGAAAAAGACAAGTTATTTCATGGAAACCAAAGTGATTCATGATGATTCTTCAATTCCAAGTAATATTTTTTCTATGGTATAGAATGCTATAAAAGGTAAAGAGTGTCAAGGGCTCTCATTGTCTACTCATGTTGTGAATGAAGAGACCAAGCTCAAGCAGAAGACCAAGGTGCTAGTTGAGGCTAGTTCTAAAGTGAGTATGGATCCAAGTGAACATCATATTATTATTGAATAATATTCATATAGAGAACATCAATTATCAGTACTTAGTGATGAGTTTCCAAGCTACAAAGAAGATTTTACAAATGAAAAGGTATGTCATGAATCTATGTTGTCTCCATGTATTGTCAATCCAATAATATAAAATAAGGAGAATGTTGTAGTGTATGAGCATGTTACTTCTCTTAAGCCTAAGAAGAAGAAGGAAAAATATAAGAATAAAATGACCGAGGAGAAGGAATATGAGGATTTGTGGGTAACTCATGGTTTCACATTATTCTAAGACATTGTGAAATAAGGTGTCTTTGTCTATGGTTATTAAGAGACTCCTTTTAGTGGAGAACAAATTATTATTGTGGTGTTATTAAAATGGTACTAGAAGGCTAGATATGAGTGTTTTTTAGTTGGATAAGGTATGTCCACATGGAAGAAATGTTGTGGTGATTTTAGAGTGATGTTATAACTATATATGGTCAATTTGTAGATTCAGATTGAAGGTTTTCAAGTGGAAAAAGAGGATTTTTTTTTCAAGATGATATTTTTGCATAAAAATTTATTTTGATTTTATTATAGCTTGTTTTAATTGGTTTTTTGGTCTGAAGGTATGTTGAAGTGAAATTGGATATTTTTGTTTGCTTTCAAGTTTCCTAATTTTTACTTAAGAGTATGTAGGTCCTAAAATGGGTTATAGGATATATGAATTCCCAAAGATGTGTAAAATCAAATTTGGTTCTATAAGTGTGTGATGGGTGTCTCTAGGTGTACAATAATTTTTAGAGGTGTGCATTGACCAAAAGGAGGTTTGTTGACCCTATTTATTCTGAGTTTTGAGGGTTTTTGGCTATGTGAGAAAATTGGTCTACCTTATGAGTTATGATCTGAGACTTATTAATAATATTAATGGGACAAATGTGTTTTCAAATAAATCTTCATATATATTTGAAGGTTTGTGGTTCTCAAGTTATTCTAGTTTTTGTCAAGTTGGAGGCCTAATGGGGCATTAATTTTATGAAGGAATTATGTTTTAGAGGATGATCTAGGTGTTGAAAATTGGTGTGCTTAAAGAGGAATATGAGAGTGATATAGATATGAATTTTTAGGTCCTAAATATGTTTATATTAAAATATTTGGGCTCTATAAGTTCTAGGTAGGGCTATAAAGAGTCTAGATATGCCTAGTCTTGAAGATGTGTTTTTTTGTTCAATTTATCCAAAAGAGCAAGTCATTGGTATTTAAAGGTGAGTTATTAGGTTGTTTTAGAGAATGTTTCACATTTGTTTTATGTCATGAATTTATTTTTGTGGTCCTTGAGGTGGTTTGAGAGAGAAGGCTAGTAAGCCTATATGGTGGTTCTTCATGTTGTATGGAGATCTGAAGATGCTCAAGTGATGCAATTATTTACACTTGGATTTTCACCCTTGAGTATATGCCTATCTCTCCTCATCCAAGTGTCACAATGGATACATCCATATTTTTTTGGGTGACAATGTTGAGAGATGAATCTCTAAAAGGGCTAGTTCCTTTGATGCACTCTTTAAAGCTCTTCTTTACCTATCAATTTATGGATGAAAAAGGATTAGGAAAATAACTAATAAAACAAAAAATGGTTATGTAAAAATGTTTAATATCCTACAAATTGACTTAAAATCTACTACTTAGAGACAAACAAATCCTCTCTCACACAAAACTCACAACTTAGGATGCATTGTCACATCAGTGGTTCATATGTTAGATTAAAGAAGGTATTTGATACTTAGGAGGGTAATGAATGATTACATGAAAGGATAAAATAAAAATATATATATAATACACCTATAAACTTAGGAATTAATACTAAAAAATACATATAACAATACCCTTTTTGCAAATTGGTAGGCAATCAAGAGTAACATGCTAGAAAAGAAGATCATTCACTAGACAAGACCAACAAGGTTACAATAAATACTTAATAGTATAGCATGTGAATTAAAAAATAACTTTTATATTTCTTCAATAATATTTCAAGTTCAAATTTGGCCAGATTTTCCCCATTAACCGATAGAGGCTACCAAAAAGGGCTAAAAGAATGCATATTTATAACTTTTGAGAGAGAAGCAAAGCAAAGGAAGTCCAAATGTCACTTAGACATGTGTAAACTTAATAAAATTAGTTAAAAATTCATGGATAATATATATAATACTATCCATGATGTGTTAGGAGGTCCAATTATCCATACAGGCCATGAAAATTGTGAAAAGTGGCATAAAACTCCTTGTTTATGCCTAAAAAACTGCCTTCATAATTTTCACCAATTTGAAAATCCCACCACTGACTATGGATATGTCTGATGATTGGTATGAGAGGGAATTCCTTCAATCATTCAATTACATGCATTGGTTCTAATCCTACTCATTTAGAAACTCATAAAATGAAGTAATCATTATTTATAGTCTTAAAACTCCTTGTTTCAGTTACCCCTCACACTTGGCCTCAAAAAAGTATTCAATTTCCCATGAAATTAAATTTTATGTAGTGAGTTACACTTTTAAATATTATCCATGGCCTTAGAACACTCAATTTCACCTTAAAATGGCACCTAATTGAAGTTTCCATAATTTTTCACCTTTGTGTGCATCATGCTAATTTTGATTGGCTAGAAGTAGAGCTTTATTTTGGACACTTATAAAATTTTAAATATGATAAAATGACCATAGGGAGTTATAATAGGTCTTGAGCTTCCCATAAAACTTGATTTCACCTTATGAAACATCATAGACCCTATAAACCACAAAAAATGGTGATAAAAACCATATTTTGCCTATTTTCTATATACTTACATATATATCCTTTCATGTTTGAGATATTTAGTGCTTCCTCTAAATTATTTTATATTTTTCCTTTCCAAACTATGCCATTATAATGGCTCTCCAAGCTCATTTTCCTCATCGAGTCATAACTAGAGTTTTAGGGGTTAAGATTTGTTCATAAAACTTGGATGTTGAACCTTCCTCCAAATTAAAAAATATTTATTCCAAGGGACCTTAATAAATTCCCTCAATCCCTTTGTTTCCCATTCATATCCCTATAAAATATATGAGTATTTGAAAACACCCTTCGAGCTTATTTTCCTCTCAGTTTGCATCCTTTGACTATGTCAAGGCTATAAATTTCTCTCATGTAGGTTTATCTACACTAAAATAGCTCAAAAATGTTTATTTAAATCTTATAATAATGTTTCAATCAACCAAATATCACTCCAAGGGTTATAAATGAAGATAGACCTCAACATGGTTCTAGGTCTCTTGGAAGCCTAGTGGGTTTAAAATAATCCCTACTAGTATGAGCCACTTGATCTGATATAACATGCTTAATATGGTTTATTTTGAGTTATTAAACTCAATTAATGATTAAAATAACACAACCTCTCAAATATCCTTTCATCACCTTTCCTCTCTTTTGTCAACTTGGCCTAGTGGAACCATGCCAAATTGGATTGTATGCATGCACAACTAGGTCACTCTAAGGGATTAGAACTTGTGTGAGTGTTTTTAAGAATTATTAAACATTATATAAACATTAAAAAAAAAAATTATTGAAGATCATAAGGCCCCATATTATATCATTCACTCATTTTCCCATCTTTTTCTTGGTAGACCAAAGTTCTAATTTTCCTGAGTGGATGATCTCTAAGACAAAATAGAGAGATATATCCCTATTCCTTATAGAAAAATGAGAGTTTTTGGAGTTTTATAAGGTCATAATTAGGTTCTTTAACAAAGGATAAGTTTATAATCCCTCATTTAGGTACCTAACCAACTCAATCTTCTCAAAAAAAGGGGTGAAAAAACCTTGTTTTATTGCATTTTTGCACAAATCCCCCTGTAGGTGACCTTTCCAATCCAATTTAGTTCCTAAAAGTTATCTAAACATGTTTTTCACTCTCATTTCATGCTTATGAATCTTTTATAACCATGTATAACATTATTTTCTCCATATTCTCTATGCTTACCCTTTGAAGCAAGAGATTTTGTAGCTTACTTGTACGGACTGATGTCCATTTGCTAAGTGAGGAAGGTGTTTGAATTTTTTTAAAAGTGTTTATCATGTTATTAAAAATTTTAAAACATAATTAATCCTTCCATTCTCATTTAAACTCTCTTATCACATGTAAACCAATCTATGCTTCAGCTTCCCTTGTCAAAGCATACCTTGTTAATTGAGATAGTACCTTTTGACCTCTACCTATAGGTGATTATCACATATTGGCTATGACCTCAATATAATTTTATGCCTCCTTGATATTTAACCTTCCTATATAATATATTTTTTAATCCATATCTCACTTTGGACAACACAAGGGAAGCAAAAATCCATGTCAACACCATAGTCTATATCAAATCCTACCTAAATGACCTTTAGGTAAGTTTTTAGGCATGAGAGAGGGTATTTACTTGATCATCATGAGTACATATGGTATTTATAACTCTTATTCCTTGATACTTTATTATTCCAATTCAATCATGCTCCTTCCTAACCTCAAAGGTTACCCTAACCTTAGAAACTGAGTATGCTCCCTTTGACTAGGACAATGTTTTTTCTTACCCCTACTTATAGGTAGAAAATAGGGGTAACCTTCATGTATTATTATGTTTTCAAATTAATTATACTCTTTATGAGGTTAAAACTCATGATTTACACTTGTACTTTATGAAGAAGCTTCATTGGAGGCCAAACAATGTTTTAACTCCTTGATTGAGGCACTTTTGTTTCTTAGGACCCTGTTGTAGGTTATTTCACTTTGTCCATAGTGTTTATGATAGAGAGAAACATTATTAAGCTTAATTTTCAAGTAAAACTTATTTTATCAACCTCATAACTCATATAAGGTGTCTAAATGAGAGTTTTTATTCATTTTTATGGATTTTTCCTTCATTCCACTTGTTTAACCTCTGTCTCAATTTATACAGAGGTTGTAGGTGTACTTAGGGTCCTTGAAAGGTCTGTGAGAGTTGGATTCCTTTGTTCATAGGTCATGAAGTTGTCAAAATTCCATTACCATTGAGGTGATCACACATCACTACATCACGTTTGAATTTACCATTTCTCATTTGTAATGGAACTGCCAAATTGAGTATTATACTACCCCTACCTGTAACTTATTTCCACTTTTTCAAACTTGAAACAAGGTTAAAAAATATATTCAAAACTCCTTAGGGTCACTTGAGGAATTAATTAAATCATTTGAATCACCTCTAGTGTATTTCTAACTTCAAAAGGTGATATACCTTGTTCATTATCTATCCATAATCATCCATTGTAGCTATAGGTGTAATCTTTAGGCATTTCTATAGACAATGAGTACATGAAATGTGTCATGGAACTTCTTATCCACTTCATAGATAGTCCTCTAAGTTATTTACATGTCACTAAACTCATCTAGCCACCTATACAAGTGTAGATTCTTCATCTTGTTAAGCATGGAATATACTAAGAGGGGGGGTGAATCAGTATATTATATATCTTATAAAGATTTCCCTTTATCAAATTCAACTTAATCAAACATTCAAGATATGAAATAAAATTCAAACAATAAACATCACACAAGATAGAGAGACACACCAGATATAACATGGAAACCCAATGTGGGAAAAACCATGGAGAATCAATCTCAAATATATTCATGAGAACAAACCCATAGGAGCACCATACCCCTTTGCCAAGTATAAACCTCAGCTATAATTCATGAGCACCAACCCATAGGAGATTCAAACCCCTTTGTTGAGCACCAACCTAGCACCTATTCATGAGCACCAACCCATAGGAGCACCAACCCCTTTTCCGAGCACCAACCCAGCAAAAATTCATGAGCACCAACCCACAGGAGCACCAACCTCTTTGTCAAGCACCAACCCACAGGAGCACCAACCCCTTTGTCGAGCACCAACCTAGCAACAATTCATGAGCACTAACCCACAGGAGCACCAACGCCTTTGTGTATACCACACACCTATCTCTCAATGTTGCTATCTCAATAAATGATAGATCAATACAACATCTCCTTCCTCTCTCTCACCTTTGATCTTCTAAGCTAGATATAAAAAATACAAATCATATTCATCTCTCACAATTGCTCTTCTAAGCTAGATATTACAATATCAAATCAACCTCTCACTCACATATTACAAATGGCTACTCAAGCCTTTATTTATAGCTTTCCAAATGACCTTTGGCCTTCCCCCTTTGTGACCCTTCAATCCTCATGGAAAATGGTGCCAATCTTGGATGACCCTTCATATTCGATCCTTTGAAAAGTCATGTGCTGACCCTTCATGACTAAAAATGTCCTTCCCACTTTTGTCCTTATCTTTGGTGACTTTTCATATTCCTTAAAGTGTCCCTTCATGAGAAATTCACCCATACTCTTTTATCTTCACTTGGTGACTCTTGGTATTCCCCAAGATGACTCTTCATGGGAAAATATGTCCCATCCTTCTTTTGTCTTTACCCTGTAGCTCTTCAACTTCTCCATGGGCCCTTCTTTTGTCTCATATGCAACCAAAAATATATTTGTTAATATTAAATAAATATTAACTCATATTAGCCAAGATATATTTATTACCAAAAACATTAAATGTAATGGGGCCTTTATCACCAATAATACTAAACCTTTGACATCAATGACAATATTTCCAACAATCTCCCCCTTTGTCATTGATGGCAACCTCAATCCTGAAACTGCCACATCCTATCACCTGCACATACCGTCATCTAAAAACATACAATAACTCCCACTTACTATAGAAACTTGTACATGTACCTGTTATTTTCCCCCTTTGACATCAATGGCAAAGGGCCTACCTAGATCTAACACTTAGCTCCCCCTCACTTGATGCTAAACATCAATGGCAAGAAGTAATAGAAATTACTCCCAACTCCTCTCACTGATCTTTGAGAAGATATCTGATTTTACCTATCCTTTGAGAATTTGCAATCAACTCATTTGAATATTTTCTTCTAATCTCACAACCTTCTACAAAAATATTAAGGTGTATCCTTGATCACATATCTGCCTTACACTCAATAGATTATGCTTATAAAACATTCTTAGTCTTGGTTCTACCATTATCAAAAATAAAGTACCTTTTATGGCTATCATGGCAGTGGTTTTATCTCTGAATCTCACTGTACCACCATTGATCTTATTTACTCTTATCTCCTATCATATGGTCTAATACCAATTGTTAAGCACAGAATATACTAAGAGGGGGGGGTGAATCAATATATTATATATCTTATAAAACTTTCCCTTTATCAAATTCCACTTAATCAAACATTCAAGATATGCAATAAAACTCAAACAATAAACATCACACAAGATAGAGAGAGACACTAGATATAACGTGGAAACCCAATGTGGGAAAAACCATGAAGAATCAATCTCAAATATATTCATGAGAACAAACCCATAGGAGCACCATACCCCTTTGCCAAGTACAAACCTCAGCTACAATTCATGAGCACCAACCCACAGGAGCTTCAAACCCCTTTGTCGAGCACCAACCCATCACCTATTCATGAGCACCAACCCATAGGAACACCAACCCCTTTGACAAGAACCAACCCAACAACAATTCATGAGCACCAACCCATAAGAGCACCAACCCCTTTGCTGAGCACCAACCCAGCAACAATTCATGAGCACCAACCCATAGGAGCACCAACCCCTTTATTGAGCACCAACCCAACACCTATTCATGAGCACCAACCCATAGGAGCACCAACCCCTTTGTTGAGCACCAACCCAATAACAATTCATGAGCACCAACCCATAGGAGCACCAACCCCTTTGTGTATACCACACACCTATCTCTCAATCTTGCTATCTCAACAAATGATAGATCAATACAACATATCCTTCCTCTCTCTCACCTTTGCTCTTCTAATCTAGATATAACAAATACAAATCATATTCATCTCTCATAATTGCTCTTCTAAGCTAGATATTACAATATCAAATCAACCTCTCACTTCCATATTACAAATGGCTACTCAAGCCTTTATTTATAGCATTCCAAATGACCTTTGGCCTTCCCCCTTTGTGACCCTTCACTCCTCATAGAAAATGGAACCAATCTTGGATGACCCTTCATATTCAAGCCTTTAAAAAGTCATGTGGTGACCCCTCATGACCAAAAATGTCCTTCCCACTTTTGTCCTTATCTTTGGTGACTTTTCGTATTCCTTAAAGTGTCCCTTCATGAGAAATTCGCCCATACTCTTTTGTCTTCATTTGGTGACTCTTGGTATTCCCCAAGATGACTCTTCATGGGAAAATACATCCCATCCTTCTTTTGTCTTTACCCCATGGCTCTTTGAATTATCCATGGGCCCTTCTTTTGTCTCATATGCAACCAAAAATATATTCATTAATATTAAATAAATATTAACTCATATTAGCCAAGATATATTTATTACCAACAACATTAAATGCAATGAGGCCTTTATCACCAATAATAATAAAAATTTGACATCAATGACAATATTTCCAACACATCTTATTCCTTAAAATCAATAAATGGTCATTATTTCCTTTAGTGCTATAGATGTTATTGAAATAAATTAGTGTGTTTTAGAGCACTTTTGATTCCCTCAAAAACATGTCACCCTCTACCTTTTGACCTTCCACTTTGGAATGATCTCAATACATAATATAAGCAAACCATTCCAATTTTTCAAATCCTTTAATAATACTTTTAAGCCTATTGTTAAGCACCAAAATAAGCCCATGGGACCTCTATTTTACCATTTTGGAGCAAACCTCCCTAAACACAGTTCTCTCGTTCTTCACACATGTTTTCATAGTCCTTTTCTTTTTCCTCAACTTACATTTTCATGGTTTAAAAAAAAATTATTATGTGTTCCACAAACTTCAATGGGTGTCAATAGCCTTTATTTACTTCCTTTAAGCATTCAAACATTCTACCCAACCACCTATAGGTGGGTATTTGACACACCACAGTGATGTATAAGTGCACACCATAAAACCTAAGCATGCATATGAACTTGTATGATCCAATTAAATAATATAACATACCTCTATCCACTTCTCGAGAATTTAGATTATATATCAAACTTTTCACACTCAAGGATGATGTCAATAGGAGTCATGTAGATGTAAATCTGAGTTGTAAAGCAATGAGAGTGAGATTAAGCAGTGATATGCTTGTTTGAAGGTCTCATAACACCTTAAGTGAAATTTGTAACCTTAAAAATTATAACTTACGTCAATAAAAACTTAAAAACACCCTCCATTATGTGGCAATCACTTGTATGTTCATGGAGTTCAATAGACAAGGACATTACATGATTGAGATAGCTTGGGACATGAGCACATGGTCAATTTGATGCCTCCTTTAATGTGAAAATGGATCATTATTAAACATAAAAAGTCTTTAAAAACCCAAAAAACCTCCATTACCACTTCATATATAGAGTGAACAAGATTTTATAATAAACTCAATTGAAACTAAGCATGAAATTGGCAAATAAAGAAGAACAAGCTTGTAAGCTACCCAAGGAATGTTATGGTGAGATCAAAACATGTAAATAAGTATTAGTATGACCCAATAACTTATGGGAAACTCTTTTAAAATTGAAAAAGTCACCTATAGAAGAGATACACTTAGAAAATCAAAACACTCCAACTGAAACTACACATGGTGACACCCCCTTACATGATAGACCAATTTTGGTCATCCAAAATTCATGAATCATGAAAAAAATAATGGATACAATTTGAGGAGGAATAAAAAATCCTTTAGATCCAAAACCATCAACTATTTTTTATGGATCTACTCAAACAAGGCCAAAAACTAAAGGGTGCACCAAACAACTATCAAATCTGCATAGTCAACTTGTAAGTGACTTTTTATAAAGCACAATTGATCATTTTTTAAGTTAATTATATTAAAATTAAGGTATTAGAGTGTAAAAAAACCTCCCAAAATTATTATCATAAATTTATTGTGATTCCTGTATTGAGAAAAAACATGAGGGTCACTCTAGTCTGCTAAGAAGAACAAAAATCTGTAGAATTGTTTTGGCATTCAAACGACTATTCTAGATCAAACCAATCATTTAGGTGAGTTATATAAGAATTAGGAGACCCCTAATGATCATTACCACATGTAAAACTTCCAAATAATCCATATAAGTGCCACTTTTCTTCTTTTTCAACTGATTTCTACAACTTTAGTTAGGGAAACTAAAAAATTATGACATAACTAACATACTTGCATCTCAATTGACTTATTAGACATTTTACACAAAAATATGACACTTATTCACCTTGTAAAATGTGTAAAATTCATTAATTACTCTTAAAATTACATAGAATGACCCCTAAAATGACAAATTAACTAATGAAACTAAAACCAAAGCTAATGTGACCTTAAATGGCATCATGTAACAAGAGTACCTCCCATGAAAACATATTAAGACCCATTCAAATTATTAAAAAAAAAAAAAAAAAATCCTAGGGGTGCCCAAATTTTACCAAAATTAAAATTTTGGTCAACAATAATAGCTCAAAAATCTTAGGGGAAGTCCCTCTTTGATGTTTCTTGGTAAGTTCTATCAGATTCTAGTTCTTTTGTGTGTTCTTTCTTCATTGCTTGAAGTGCTTGATTGATGAGAGTGTTGGCATGGAGTAAGAGAAATGTGTCAAGATAACAAAGGGTAGGCTTAAGGTAATGGGGAGTTTGTATCATCTTTCTAATGTGGTCCTCACCTATTGGTAGTCTTCTTAAGTCTTCAAGATCAGTTGGTGCCCACTTTGTCATTCTGTCAAAGGGGGATAAAGCTCCTATTGTGAGAGTGACTGAAGAGAGAAAAGGTTGTTCATAATAATGATAAATGGGGATATTTTTGGAGAGTTATCAATTATGTCATGGTGATGTCATAGAGGTGACTTGATGAGTAGATGAAGTGCCTTTATAGTATAAATGACAATGATAAAGTGTGCAATGTGCTTGTCTTAGTATGCATGAAGAATGCTTGATTGATCTTTAGTTTTGGCATGGTTTGAGATGATTAAGGATGAGTATAAAGTATTAATCATGTGAAAGGGGTAATATTAGTTTTTAATAATGATTTTAGACGTTGTATTCATGAGTATAATTCACTCAATTCATCATTGTTTTCATCTAGACATTTTGGGTCTAATGGCAGAAAATCTTAGTAGGCAGTTTGATGAAGTCATAATTGCCATATGTGGATGAGTCATGGGGATTTATTCACATGGTTGTGATTAAATTACTATCTAGTTTCTATACATAAATTTTCAAGTACAATGATGAAGTGTGAAAAAAAGATATGCAAATACAAAGTTGGGATCTCAAGTATTTTGATAGTGTTTACCCATAGCCAAATTTGCAATGTGGAAAGAAAATTTGAGTAGGCATTTTGATGATGGAATATCTCACACGTGTGGACATTTTAGGATAAGGTGATCATATGAGTTTATTCAATTTTTTTCCTGGTTTATTTGTTCTAACTTTTTGGTCAAGTTTTGAAGTATAACAAAAGCTATGTATGTGCAACGTTGGTCTTTCTAGATATTTCTTAACATAGTTATCTCTATAAACAAATAAATTTGAGTGAGAATTGTAATGTCATTATATCTCACACATGTGAGGGTTTAAATATTATATTTACATATGGTTAGATTATCCTATGTGAGGAGATCATATGGGCTAAATTATAGAACATGCACTTGAGCGAAGAAAAAGATATGGAGGTGAAAAGTTTGCCTTTCAGGTAGATAACAATGGTACACATACTTAGTATATCTAGCATGATGTTAAATATCAGGACAAAATAAAGATCTAACAGTATACATGATTTAATAATCTATATATATGGTTCATAGTGATTAAAATGGGTCAAATTATTCATTGGTTAATGAAGATAAAGATAAAGATCCTTAAAAAAGGATCAATGGAGCATTTTTTTTCCAAGATGTCAGGATGTTACGAGATGGTGCCAAGTTTTCATTGTTTAATGTTGAGCCGAGATAAAGATCAAGCTTGTTCCAAGGATCAACGATAAGAAGGTGATCATAAAAATAAATATCAATGCTACACATTAAAATATAAGAGGTCAAAGTGATAAATGTTTATCATTTTTAAAGACCAAGATATGTATAAAAGATCTATAGTGCACACTGAGTCAAAGTTGCCAGATTGTACGAGATGAGGTAAACTATTAAAATCTTAACATTTGGGTATTGGTGCACTATAATTATAATTTGAATAATATAAATGGTTTATGATAAATATTAATATGTGATAGAATAACATGAAATAATATTGTAAAAAATTTAACTGTGACCATTTGTATTTGAATATTTTGAATTTGTAAAGATAAAACCCGTGTCTGGTTAATGGGCCATAGCTTTCTATCCATGTAGAATTTAACCATGGTGTAAAAAGTGATTTTGTATAGGAATATAAGGCACATATAGAAATATAATTTTTAATTTATTAATGTATGTATAAATCTAATATATTTGGCTCTAAATTTGACTATGTTCGACTATGTTTTGCAAGTAACCCGAGAAGGGTAATTGAGCTTGTTCTAATGTTTTTTTGATGTTTAATGATGAATTAAATATTGGATCATGTTGTATACTCCATAAGGATTATTTGTGTGAATTATAATTTTTTTATCAATCATATGTAATATCAAAAAAAATTTACAATTTGACTTTCTATTCATTCATGGTGACTGTGTGCATAGAATGTTTATTGAATAAAATATGCTCTAAGTATTGAGGATTTACAGGCTAGTGAACCTAATTTCAATATGCTTGGTACATGAAGGTGAAGAGGATTTTTATAAAATAATATTATAAATATTTTTTCCCTATTACCTAAATATTTAATGAATTTGTGTTAGAATATAGTGGATTAACTTTATGAACAATCATTAATAAGAATAAGTACTCTAAAACCCTTCTTAAACCCTCATTTGCTCAGTTTTAACTAGTATGTTTACATTTTTGAGTTATTTATTGAAAAATAAATGTGGATTGATATATTATGTGGCATATAATACCTTTATACACCTTAATAAATCAAAATAACATGGAAAAATATGGATAAAGGCAAAGGATCAAGCATCAGGGTTTTAAGCAAGCAAGAGAGAGAGTCAGAAAAGTCAAGTTTAAAGTGGTTTAAGTGATTGTTTAAGCACATAAAATTATTATAATTATAATATGGATTATTATAAGTCCCAATTAAAAAATAATTAGGTATTTATGAAGTTAAAAATTCAATAAAGTGTAAAAACATAGACTTAGAGGTGTTGAGAAATGAAATTGGGTAAGCTAGTCGGCACTAAAAAGTGCATAGTTTAAGTTTTATAAAATAAACTATTAAAATTTTACAAGGGGGTATTTTTTATTTTATTTAATGTTTTAAAGTGTTTTAAAATATTTAATATACTTTAGGAGAGATAAAATATTAATATACATGTCTGATCATGAAGGGAATGAAGGTTTCTTCACTTTTTTTGCTCATAAATGTAGTTGGAAATGGGTGTTTCAAGTCCCTATAATGGAAAAAAATATTTTATAGAGTGAATAATTAATGTATAGGTATAAATAAATAATAATTAAATGGAAAAAAATCAAAATAGGCTCAGTTCATTGAAAAACATCTCCAAGTCATCCCTAGGGCAACAAGCAAACACTTTTTTGTGAATTTTTACTAGGGAGTTTAATGAAGAATTTTAGATATTTTAAAACTTTTCCATGTATAAACCATTGATACCTATCCAAAAAAAATAGGATTATTTTTTTTTTAGGATTGTAACTCATTTTAGACTCCCTAATCCAAATTAGGGTTTCTTGAAAACAAGAGTGCATATGAGAGCATAAAATGGTGTTTTTTAGAGCTGTACATGGAGTTTGGAGCTGAATTTTTTTAAAGGTATATGACACAATTTTTATTATGTTAAAATAATAATTTTATCCTTAACTACTATAATTACTAGTATCCATTAGTTTCTATCTCTCATAGTGCATTCAAAAAGCTTATCAAAGTTGCACAAGATAGGCATGTGGAAGAAGAACCAGTTTGGAAATCTAATTTGGTCCTAATCAAGTGAATAATTATCAATAATATTAAATTAATAATTAAAAATCCACATTATCCCCTCTCTCTAAGTTGGGCACCCCATTGTGAGATAATTTTAGCAACTACAAGCCAACTTCAAAGAGCCTTCGATTAGCCCTATAAAAATGGAGTTCCAAAACATGCAAGGGTGGATAAATGGAGATAAGGTATAGAAATAATCTAGATAAATATTTTTAGGAAAAATATACCTCTCAAAATTCCACATGCATCCCACTACTACAAAATTCCACATGCATCCCACTACTACTATGCCCCCTTTTGGGCTATTTTTAAAAGAGACTTGAGGCCAAACATGTATACAAGATAACTCAAGTTAAACTCTAGGTGTGAACTCAAGATAAGTCCAATCAACTCAAGATGTAAGTGAAGGTAACTTAATTATAAATTTAATTTTAATTAAATAACAATAATAACTAACTAAAATATAAAAGAGAGTTAACTAAAGAAGATCAAAAGTTGCATGCAAGATCACATAGAGTTAACTCAAGATTCAAGATGCATGAATATCTATTTGACTTATCAAATCTCTATATCTCATCTAGAATGAAATTTTCTAATAAATAAGGTTTAAAATTAAATATTTTACATTAGAATTTGGTGTAATTAAAGGTGGAGTTCAATTTTGAGTTGAAGTTGGAGTTACAGTGGAGTTAACTTGACTAGCATGTGGAACTCTTTCCTAATTTAGAGATTCTTGTATTCTCTCTCTTATTATTTTTATATGTGAAATAATTTTTGAATTTTTATGGGTAAATTATTATTTTTTATTAATTAAACTCTATCATATTTTATACTACCTCATCTTTGAAGCAATAAAGAGCTAAATTTTTCCTCTATTTTGAAGTTGTTCATGAAGTGTATTCTTAATTCATTGATAGAACTTAGCAAATGAATTTTTTTCCATATGTTTATGTATAAATATATAAATTTTATAAAGTAAATGAAAATTATTATAGGTCATATAAATTGTCTATGTCTGATTGCTACCTAATATATAAGTGAATTTAACCATTGTTCATTCATCCTAGGCTACTGTAGGTGTCTGTCAAGACCTATGTGTGAAATAATTTTTTAAGAGTCACTGTATGAATATGAAGTGAATGTATGAAATTTATTTAGATTATAAAGTGTGTTAGTATATGTATAATTTACCTTAAAATTGGTGCATCACCCTAATTTTTAATTTTTAATTTTTAATTCAATTTTCAGCTTTAACATTGCTCTTTCTACCCTTTTCTTAGTCAAGAAAACATAGAATTAGATAGTTTAGATAGAATTAGGAAAGTGTAAAAAATATAACCATCCATTAACATATATATTATCTCAAACATAATGTATCACACCTTAGATATTTTTCATTGTATCAAAAGAAGTGAGAACAATCACACATTCTCTGCAGGGTGTACTTTTGAGTGATAACAATACCTAAATAATACTAAAAGAGGTTCGACCAGTTATTAACACATAATTAGATGGAATTATACATAAATGGTAATAAATTCACTATATAATTGGAATTTAAATATGTTATAATTTATGTCTATTGACTAAATTGAATGGATAATAGAGGGATGGCTAAATGAAAATGTTTGACCTTATTTCTCCATAACAATTTTATAGGGTCGATGCCCAGATGTCATTGTTGTAGATATGTTAGGCTATGTGTATTATAACTCAATAATGATGGATTTATCGATAAAAATGAGTCAAAGTCAACACTTTCATTGAACACTATGATTTTTCATAAATGCACAATTTTGTTTTTTTACTTGTGTTTGTCAAAAATAAAATAATGAAAATGCTTTTTGCAAATAAATTATTACAAATTATGAAAACCACTAATTATTTTTACATTATAAAAATATCCCCATTTGGAAATTTTTTCTTTAATTATGAATTTTTAGCTAATTTTAGTTAGTTATGACTAAATTTAGTGAACTTACAAAATATAATGGAAAAGAAAATTCTACTAAAAGTTATTACGGGGGGATTTGAAACTCACACCACCTCTTTACTAAAAATCATTCCTACCAATCCACCTATGCATAAATACAAGTATATGAGAGATAAAAATTATATTCAAAGGCTTAAAAACTACAAAACCATACCTCTTTATGATTACCAAGGGTTTGCAGAAAAGTAGTTTTGAGGAAAGATGCAATAAAGAGACTTTTAGTAAGGCGGTTTTGAAGTATAAAATGGATGTTTTGATGTATAAAGTGTCATTTTTGGGACTTTGTTAAAATATGAATCTTTGAAATAGATTTTGTTTAGATTTATACACTAAAAATAAATAAACCATTAGGTTATGTATTGCATGATAGTTGGAGAATTATTTGATTTGAAATTTTGGCTTTGCATATAATAATGTGCCTCCTCCAAGTCCATGATTTTGAAAGAAAAATAAGTAGGCCACCAATACCATAGCTCCATGCCTTTGATACATCCAAGGTAATATGAATAAAACTGATGATATCAAACACATTTTTCATATATTTGCTAGACTCATCAGGGCAATAAAATAGTAAAATATTTTATGGCAAGTCGTATACTTACTCAAGCGAAGAGAAAGATAAAAAATTGTAAATTTTTCTCTTTTAAGAAGATAATAAATAAATGCAAGTTACCTTACTCAAGCTACCTATCCGAATGAATTTAAAGTAGAGCCATAAGTATGTAACATGGATCAAGTATGGCTTGTTAGATTTATTTCAAATTGGTGTGGGAGTGCTCAGGCTCCTCCCTCCTCCCAAGTTTTCAAAAAAATCTACTCTGAAACCAAATGAGAGCATGAAATAATAATATATTCATCTAGAAATAAAATATTACATAGGTTATTATTTAGCCATAACAATAACCAACTATATCCTATAAAATAGGATGGTGCACAAATAATAAACACATAATATAAGTCATGGGTGTAACAATAATAACAAATGATATAATAATATTCTATGGTAAATTGATCACCCTATAATATAATCTAATATTTTAAAGATCAATTTATATTCAACTTGTATGTGTTGACTTTGAACTCATAGTTTATGTAATATTTATGGAGTTGTAGATAGTACTTATAAATTATATATCACCTCAATCTTGTACACATGGGAAATACATGTCATGGATGTACCTTTATATTATATACCTTTCCCACTACAATAATTCTTTCTTACGCTATTGCTCTATGCTTATTGCTTATCTCTTAGTCCAACTATTATGTTTTTTATGAATCAAACCTTTTATAATTCTCAAAATGTTTTAAACTTGTTTATCATTTATATCTACAAGTTTTATAATTGTGCCTATTTTACATCTACCCAGACACTTGTGTCCTATTTAGATGCCTACATCGACACAAGTGTCCCTACCCTAATGTAAGTGTCAAGTTCCCTAAATTCATCTACTTTACAAATGCAACATATATCTATGGTCAGCCTAAGTAATTTAATGTGAGATATTCTAAAAAAGAGATTGGTATATATACAAGATAAAATTTAATTCATTCCTCACCTAACACAGACCAAGCAACTCACAAGTCAATTCACCGAAGGGCTTCAATCAAGCACTCAAGGGAGAAAATCTTCCTTATTTTCTCTTATTTTTATATCAGTCATATGGATAACACATATATAGTTCTAAAGTATTAAATGATACTCCCATGATACACATTTTCAAAGTTACAAGCTATGTCACTCTATATACTTGTTTTCACATATTGCATGATACACACCAGCCAACATGTAGGTAATAACTACATAATTTTGAAGGCTTATTTGGAGTATTGGCTATGTAGGTAGTTCTAATTAATATAGGGGTATTTAGGAAATCTCAAAACCATGTGATCATTAATCCATTTTTTCCATAGCCACTATGAATATGAATAGCTAGGGTTTTTATTATTTGACAAGGATTGACAGTCCATGACCTGGATCTAAGTGCACTAGAGTGAAGGTGACACAAAATGTAGAGTAATCTAGGTGGTTTCTTATAGTTTTAATAAATATGATGTATTGGACACCTACATCCAAGTTATAAAAATTCATTGACATAACCATCCTAGGTTAATTTAAGTGTTCATAATTATAAAGGTATAATTTTAAAAATTAGGCAATCAATCTAGAATTTAGATCCAACCTAATTTATTATTTCTCTCTCTCTCTCTCTCTCTCCATATATATATATATATATATATATATATATATATATATATATATATATATATATATATATATATATCATAATTAGATAAGTGTCTCAATTTCATTATCATTATAATATCTATCATAGTTATACTTTATATTTTTATCATATCTTAGCATAATAAATTTAGTATATGTTTATGTAAGTTTTATAATTAATTAGCCTAGTTTAAAGATAATCTACCATCCTTTTTCCCTAAGTAATCTCTACCCATTTAACCTTAGATTCCCTAATATATATTTTAGGGTAAGATATTTGGTGAACCCAACCTATGTGAATGTAATTTTTTTTATTATTGGGGTTTTTAGTCAGCTAGGGTTTCAGCTTGTTATGATTAATTTTTAGATCTAAAACTCTACCCTAGGGTTTTACCATCCTCTTGTTACAAAAATTCATGTTCATATGATTGTAAATTTCATCTTAATTTATTGGCATATTTTTTCCTCAAAATATCTCAATTTTAAAATTCATTATAATTATTTTCTACTTAGGTTGCTATACTGAAAACCCTCTTTTGTTCACCAAAATTTAGTATGGATTTTTTAAATTTTATAGTTTACTACTTTTATCAAATATTAACATAAATGGTGAATGGTGTACTTTTTTGTAATTAATTTATAGGTTTAGTCAAAATTAATATTTTATTCAAAAAATTATCTCAAATATATGAAATAAATTTATGTTGTATCTCAATTTTTTATTCTTTATTGGGAATATTCTAGGGTTTTTCCTATGAAGCATTCCACATTATTTAGATTGTTTCTGATTCATAATAGATCAAATTTCAAATTACTTCCATAATTATATTGATATAGACAAAAAAAAATTATGAAATATTTTATATATTCTATGTATTTAGCATTTTATTATGTTTAGTACATTTAGACCTATATGTCATACATTGTACTTATGTTTCCCTATTTTTTTGGGTTCATCTTATTTCTTATTTTTCTCGATAAATCTATCCTAATTTTTTTTTAAATTAAAAAATGGTCTAAAATTATTATATCCTTATTTTATCATTTTATAATGTTGGCATTTATATGTATCTTCTGTCTTATTCTCATATCAGTTTTTAGAACATTTAAAAAGGCTAAAAAGGAGCTTATTCTTCCTACTAACCCTAAGGAGGGTGGTATATACCATAACTCTAGTTAGGTCCATGCTATCACTACTTTAATGGGTAATGTATGCAATCATAAATTCATCATGTCTATAAATCAATCTTGGCTCAAAGAAGATAGAGCATACCTATACTTTCAACTAGGAATACATATGTTAAGCGAGAGCATGACCAAGACGAAGATCCTCTAGACCCAATTACAAGATCTTTTATCATAATACACCATGTTAGGAAGGGTTCCAAAGCCTATAGTCTAACACAATCATGTAATAACCCTAAAATCATCTTAGGTTTAATATTTCACTTATGTCTAATAAACAAGAAAGTAAATCTAATCTAGTACTCACCAAAACTTGTGGAACAATATGAGGGGTTAGTAAATCAATCAAAAATTATATAAGAAAATATAAATTAATTTAATTATGAGTAAGACCCTAATACATGGAATATTAAGAGTAAAATTATTTGAACCAATACTTATGCTAATTATATTTACTAAAGAGAGAACAAAGTTAGAATATACTTACCTGAATGTGAACCCATCGAGACTTAATCTCTCCCTTGGAAAAAGGGGATTTGAAAGAGGTTTTTTTGGTTTATAAGAATCACTAAAAAAGACCAAATAATCTAATACTTATCCACAATACTATATTCTCTAAGTAGAAACCCTAATCTAAGAATCCTCAAGTAGAATGGTGGAAGAGCAAATTGTACAGAAGTGAGAGTGAATAATAACTCTTGATTGCATATTTAAATAATGATGAATTTATCTTGTATTTATATGAATATCTCATCCTAAATCCTTTTGAATATGTCACCTATACTTGGTTGATCTAGATGACCCTATATGTTTTTGGTCAATTATTCACTAGGTCCTTAGTAAGGTCAGCTAAAGGGATAACATAACTCTCAAGTAAAAATCTTCCAAAATAGTATAGGGTTAACCTAGTCAACACTATATAGTAATAAAAGGTTTAAAAATGTATAGGATTGACCCAGTCAACCTAGTATAGTTGACTATAAAAAGGGGATTAAGGTGAGGAAAAGAGGGATGAAAAGAAGAAAAAGAGTGGAGGAGTGTGCAAGGGAGGATCAATAGCTTAGGGAATGGTTTTAGGAGTTGGTTAGATTGGTAATAATGTAGAAATAAGGGAAAACAATCCTATAAAGAACTAAAGGTATGCTCACCCCTTTCTTGATGCACCCCTTATGGTGTGCACTCATAGAGATTTAGTCTCAATAGGTTCTTGCAAGATGTAAAGCGTCATAATTTGATAAAATTTAAAAATATTATGTGTATATAGGTAAGGTTTATGGTATATATATGTATTTTCAATCTAAATAACCTAGGGTTTATGATTATGAATCCCTAAAACATCAAATCACTAGTATGAGAAATCTAATAAAATAATTACAAAATCAAATTGCATACCTATAGAATCCAAAATGTGCTAGTGTTAATCATGTGTTTTCATCTTCTTATGTCATAACCAACAAGGTTTCACTACCAAATGAAAAGCTAAAATAGAATACATATAAAACAAGTGATTAAAATCTTATACCAAAGGCAACTAAGAGTCCAAGTTAGATCCTAAGAGACATGTTTCAAAATAAAATGATTCAATTACCTCCTGTACATCTTATAAGGAGATCTAAATACTATTATATATCATATAACGCATGGGCATCATATAGATTGTTTTTTACATTAAAGAACAAAATCCAAAGTCTCAAAGATAGTTGTAATCTTATCATTGACACATAATAAAACCACTCAAATTATCATTATTTATCCTAAAATAAAAGTTCCAAAATAATAAATATGGTTACCAAAAGACAACTCAAAGAAAGTGAAGGATAAAAAAAAAAAAAAAAAAGGTAATATACCATTACCAAAGTGTCAAAATTTCCAAATAATGCACAATTACCAATGGAACCAGTGATATTCAATCCAACAGAAAAAAACCATGTGATGTCAATACCAAATAATAAAAATGCCATGACTGCAAATGATTATGATAGTGACAATATTATTCCTAATACCAATATGAAAATGAAAATTTAATAAAACTTTGTTTTGATCCACTCAATACCTTACCACATGATATATTTATACCTATAGGACATGGTATAAATTGGTTGAATCCATCTCTAAAAATTAAATAACTAAATATAGATAAAGGCAAGGTAAACCATATAACTAAGGATGTTCATAAGGTATTAACATCTGATGTACACACAAATACAATTAATAGCACATAAATAAAGTCAAATAACATAGAACATATTAAAAAATAGAAACCAAAGGCATCTTAGAATAACATTTTTGTTAAATTCAGCATCACTAGGGATCAAGAGGCACAATATATTAATCACTACATATCCTTCATAAAAAAAAATTATACACTTTTTAATGCTTCCATGCACACATATGGCACATTTGGTTCAAGACATGTTATACATTTACCACTCCTCAATGATCTCATCCTCCTCTTGAGATAATTTGGTAGATTATATAATATCCAAATAAACCCCCAAAAATTAAAAACTTCAAGAATCCAAAACTTATTTTTAGCATTCATAGGTTTTATTATCTCCTTGGCATCTATGTTGTTAATTTGATGTTGGTGGATAACATATCATTTATTTATATATAGACATGTTTCATGCATATTTGGAGTATGATTTGGGCATACACAGATAAATGTTATATGCAATTTTAAATGTTGGGCCTTCTCTATACTCATGCCATATAGACATTGGGGGTATCTTATTCTTTAATCATGATAACCTAGGTTATATAATTCTATGGACACTTTACATTATCATGTTTGAGATTATGTATTATACATGCCTTTATACATTCTTATATATTTCAAAGTGTACTTGATATGTTTTATACTTAATATTTTTTTTCTAACACATATATCTAGGGATTAATATTATATGTTTATGTTGGTTCCTTATGTTAAAGGCTTTTCCTTTATGCACTTCCTTGAGTTTCTATATTTAATTTTCTTAGTATTTGAATATGCTCCTTTGTGTGGGTCCCATGCTTTTGTTTTCCTCTTTGACATTTTAATATGCCATTGTTTTTTGTATGTGGACATTTTGATATGCCATTCTTGATTTTGTAGACATTTGGCTAGGCCATGTCCTTTTTATTGTGTGGTATTTAAACATGCCCCTTTTTTATAGTCTCCTTGGACCATTATATCTTTTTTTATTTTGATTTATATTGTGTGTATGTTTGATTTCTTCACGATATTGTACTACTACTATGCAAACATTTCC
Organism: Torreya grandis; assembly: GCA_037957365.1. Lineage (NCBI taxonomy): Eukaryota > Viridiplantae > Streptophyta > Pinopsida > Cupressales > Taxaceae > Torreya > Torreya grandis. Next base: position 452,651 of record JARHVA010001282.1, on the reverse strand, counting down.
ATGATTCAAATCATGCATCTCAAGACTTGATGTAATCGCATTCTTAATGCTTTAATGATATAACTACCAAGACATATTTATCCTATATGTTACATGATAAATTCATAGTTTGTTTGGTTATATTATCCTTTTGAGGTAAGTTAAATACCATTTTCTACTTCCCCTCACCTCGAAAGGGGGTAATATTAGTGGGGTCATGCCATAGAGGCATGGCTTCCACATTTCTCATAGATTCAAATATATAGTGGTGCATGTTTTGGAAACATTTTCTCCACACTCATACCAATCTCAATTTTAGATATATATTGGGGTTATGTTTTGAAAAGATATTCTCCATATTAACACTATTATTTTTAGTTTTATATAAAGTAGTGGCATGTTTTAAAAACATGTTCCCCACACTTACATAATTTTCAAATTGGGAAAAATTTACAATTATATGATTTAAATACATGTTTTTGGTAGAATTATATACATTGGTACCATTTTTATACATGGTTTTAGGATGAGAAATATGTAAGGTGCATATGCTATGAAAATATCACCTAAAATTTTCAAAATCAAATCATCTTTTAGATTTTAAATATTTCTATGGTTGTCATTACCCACCAGGTTGGAATTTTATAGACTATATTAAACCAATCTACTACAGTAGTTGGTTCACATTTTGTATGGTTAAGGTGATTAAGTCACTCAATATTTATAATTTTATAGATTTTATGTGATTAAATCATATAACCTCATTAGTTTTATAGTGTGAGTTAACTTTTTTCACTCATACTCTTCAGGTTATAAGTATGATTGGGTTACATAGTTGAACTAATATCAATTATCGGGTCATTACTCATCTTTTCTCCAAATTTGGGGGAATATATATTCTAATACCTATTTATCTCTCTATATATGTGCACTTTGCATATTTTATATATATCCTAATCTTAGTTTCATTGATTCATAATGATACATATTTTCAAATAAAAATGCAAAAAGGCAAGGCAGTTGCATTCATACATAGGTATACTCCTAAACTTTGATTGGTTTCAATTTCAATCATTTCAATGCTTTAAATTTCATGTTATGGTAAATTGATTATATACTATAACATGTTCTTGGTTTTAGGTTATTCACCAAAAAATTACTCAAGTAGGACTCATGCAAAGTAAAGGTGTGTTATATGCACCTAGGTATGCATTTATTTTCTTTTAAATTACTGATTTCATTACTAGATTAAAGAGGGGGGAAATATAGATACTATTTTTGAATTATATAGAACCTTAATCTTGTACACTTATAAAATACATATCATGGATGTACCTTTATATTATAGACCTTTCCAAATACTAAAAGGCTCACTGAAACTATATCTATGTGTTTATTACTTATCTCTTAGTCTAACCAATGTTATTATAATGACTCAAACCTTATAACTTGCTCAAAATGTTATAAACCTACTTATCATTTATCTCTTAAATTTTTGGACTTGTCTATTCTAAAGATACCTAGATACTTGCATCCTAGTTAGAGGTCTACATCAATGCATGTGTCCCTAACCCAATGCAAATGTCTAGTGATGTAAATTCATCCAATTTTCAAATGAAACATATACCTATGGTCATCCTAAGTGATTTAATGTGATATATTCTCTAAATGGATTGGTATATATATAATATCAACCCTCATTCATTCCTCACCTAGCACAAACCTAGCATAAACCAAAAAACTCACAAGAAAATTCACCAAAGGCAATCAATCAAGCACTCAAGTGAGAAAAACTTCTTTATTTTTTGCTATTTCCATATCAGTCATAGGGATAACACATCTTCAGGTCTAAATTATTAAAGAAACATCCCATAAGACACATTTTACAAGTTACAAGCTAGGTCATTCTATGTACTTTATTATCACACATTGCATGTTACACACACAAGTCAACACATAAGGGAGAATTACATAAGTTTGAGGCCCTCTTCAGATTATTGGTTATGTTAAAAATGCTTAATTATAGAGGGGTGTTTGGGGTAACTCAACACCATGTTCCCACTAACCCATTTTACCCACAACCACTATGAAGTTAAAGAACTAGGTTTTTTTAAATTTAAAAGGGAGTTACAGTCCATGACCCAGATCTAAGTACACTAGAGTAAAGTTAACATAGAACCCAAAATAATCCAAGTGGTTGCATCCAAGTTCACAAACTATTCTATATTAGACACCTATGTATAATTCAAACATAATTTTTAATGCAACTATGACAAGTCAATGTAAGTGTCCATTACTATAGAGGTATAATTTATGGAATTACGAAATTGTTCTATAATTCAAATCTAGTTTGATTTTTTCCTATTCCATATCTAAATATGTATTAGCATCAAAACCATCTAAGTATCATATTTTTATTATCATTATAATATCTAGAATATTTTTACTTTATATTTTTAGCATAATAAATTCAGTATATGTTTATTTGGGTTTTGTAATTAATTGGACTAATTTAGAGATAGTCTACCATCCGTATGCCCTAGGTTATATCTATCCCTTTAACCTTAGATTCCCTAATCCATATTTTATGATAAAACAAGAGTAACCCAATCCTTTATGAGATGGATTATTAAGGTTATGAATTGATTATCCATAGACATCAAATACTCTCCCAAAAAATTTATGACCAATTCTAGACAAGTTTCATCAATCAACTTGCTTGCCTTAGCTATTCAATTATGAAGGTCTGCATTCTCCTTTTGCAACTGAAGGTTATCATACTCTATCACTGATTTTTTTTAAATAATGGACTCTTGAAATGTATTAGTTCTTTCAATATGTTTCACCAAGGTAAATTGGTTTAGATCTAATGATACCTGTTATTTTTTCATTTCTAATGTAAGTGAGGTCATAATTTTTATTGATGGTTATGGTTGATGTTGAATATGTGTGACAAAGAGTGTGAATTTTGTTCATCGTAAAGGTGGATCTTAGACATCTAATTTCCAATGACTATTAGTATATGGTTTTTTATATAAACTTTATTATTTAACTCCTCCCTAGGTCAATCCTTATCTTACATATGTGCTTGAAGGTTTTTGGACTTCAGTGATCAGATCCTTCTTTGCTTTAGTTTTTTGCTATGTAGATTTTTCTTATCCCTTGGCTCTTTGATTTTCTATTATTGATTTATCCTTATGTTTCTTTTCTTTATCTTATTTTTATTTTGAATATTTCTCTACCTACACCTTTTCCTCCTTAATGCCTTTCTCCTTCACCATTTGTTCTAAAGCATCTTTCATTACTTGTTTTTATGTAGCTTTATTTTTTAGTTAATCCTTCTTGTGAAAGTATTTTTAATTCTCTTATACTTCTTTGGTTGATGTGTTAGCTTCAACTTTCTTATTTTTCTCCTCCTATCTTTTCAAGTCCTCTCTTTTTTTTCTGTAGCATCCTTGGATTTTACTTAGACTTTATTTTATTCTCATGTGTATCTTTCTCTTCTTTCTCCTTTTTATTGTTCTCTTATTCTTTTCTCTTTTTATCTTCTTTTTCTTTTCTTTTTTTCTCTTATTCTCCTTTTGTACCTAATCCTATTTGGAATTTTCCTTTTCTACCCTGACATTATCTACTTCAACATGGGCCTTAATTATTTCTTATTCTTATTTTTTTCCTCTCATCCTATGTCTTGGGTTGATTTGGATGATGTTGTCCTAGAAGATAATCTACCAGAGACTATTACTGCACACTTGTTTTTATATACTCAATTATTTGGGTTAAACGTGGTGTAGTTGGGGAATAAAGAGTCAAAAATAGTGAAGGTGGTGGGGAGGGAGATAGATAAATTTCCACTTGACTCTTTCTCATGAGTGTTTTCAAATGATCAAATGGGACCAAACTTTTATTTTAGAATTTACCTGAATGAGTATTAATAGTATATTGGTATGCTTCTAATTATTCATCTTATATGACATTTCCCTTTATTAAATGATACCATGTGATCTAAGATGGTCAAAGATGGCCTTTCAATGCCTGTAGTATGAGTTATACACATTAATGGTTTGATGGGACTTTCTTGATGTGCCCCTATTTTTTGGTCATTATTTTTTATGCATTTGGCAGCATTGGTGAAGTTGTAGTTGCTAATGGGCCTAATATTGGTTTCTAATTCCTTTATGATTGTATCTATAATTATGGACTATAGAGGTGTAGATTTTTATATTTAAAGTATAGATAGAACATTTTTGTGTAGCAATCAAATGTGAACTTCCTTCCAAAATAAGAATTTTTTTCTTCTTCCTCTTCATAGATATCATTGTTGATGTTATACAAGAGTGAGTTGTATACTTCTTCTAGAATTAATATTAAAGGATCCAAGTTATACTCTACTCTTATTATTTGCATTCATTTATCCATAGCCATATAATTATGTTGCACGTTATCATAGGTAGTGGGTAAGATCTACAAGTATAATATTTACACTTTCTTGAGGTTGCTTATGAAAATAAATCAATGGTCCTGGTTGTGCTTGAAGTTGTGTTTGTGATTTTAATTATATTTGTGGTAAAATTTGCTCTACATTAAGGGCATGTATCATAGTGGTGTAACTGATCTTATAACCATGCATTTATACCTCTTTATCTCTACCTTCACATCATTAGTGTTGATGAATAATGTGAGAGGCATTACCAGTGGCTTGGTAGAATCATATATCCATATTTGAATCCCATTATGTAGTTTGGTGATTTTGAAAAGTGGTCCCATGCATTTTAGGATATATGTGGGCACCTAAGGGTAAAAGGTAATAAACCCCTAGATTTTGGTCCACTATTAATTAACTAAGCTACACATAAGGATATGTAGTTCTTGTCTAAGAAAGGTTCACAAAGGCATTGGTAGGGTGGTAGTCAACATCTTGTGTGATCAATTAATCAGGTGATTTTCACTATGTGAAATAAAGTAGAAATAGTAAAAACTAGTATTGAAAATATTTTGTTGTGTTCAATATGGTCTTCTCTATGTTGGTGATCATCTCAAATAATAGTAACTCTATTTAATTGAAGTATTATTCGAGTCTTATCATGTAGTGTATGATGCCAAATACTCATTTGGTTGCTTGTCACACATTATTTGTGGTTTACCAAAACCTCTTCATGAAACATCTTGTTAGTACTCATATAGAGGTGTCATTCACTAAGTTGATAGGAATCCCTATGGATACTCATTTACATGCATCCTTTATGTTATAATGAATCAAAGGCCTATTTTTATTGTACATTACCAATGATTTTATCCTTGTTGATAAATCAATCATCTTCATCATGGTGTTGGTGTTGGTGTTGATGTATATCATGACATTCTTATAAAAATTGTTAGAACATTTATTATACTAAATCAGGTGAGTCATCACTACTTCATCCAGCTATTTGAAGATGGAAAATATTACAAGGTGTTCTACATATAATTTGCACAACCTATATAGTATGTCTAGGGTTCCTAGCTATAAACTTTTTGCTTGTGTTAGGGGGAATTTGGAATTAATTATGTTGATGAATTTGAATGGCTAAGGGTCATTATATAACCTATATCTCAATCCCAACCCAATCCCCATCTCTTATTTTTATGAATCATATAATGACACTATAATTAGAGACTTTTCTATTTTTCTTTATGTTGTGGAATTTATGTTGAATATCTTTGTTCAGTTGGACATCTAAATCTCAAATTACATAAGGCTCTTGTTCATTTTGGTATGAAATTACTATTTTAATTATTTTCCCTACCTTACATAATTTTTTCTCCCCCAATATTTTTTGACACATTGCATTAACTTTATTGATCTATTTTCACATTTTTATGCTCTTTATTTTGAATTGTTATGGTTGTTGTGATGTGACCTTATTTTTTTTATGCATATATTCAATGTTCCTTTAATGGCTTTCAGTGATGTGTTGTGTGTCATTTTATCTTATAAATATTACTTTTATTATGTTTTAACTTAGTGTAACACATATATCTATTTTATAAATGATAAAAAATTTGAATTGATTTGTCACTAACTACCTTGGTATTTACCATTTTGTATTGATCTACCATAATGTTTCTTGACCACCACATTCTCATACTTATTTCTTTGACTCTTGCATTAAACAATTTGAGTTTTATTAATGTTCTATTATTTACATTTTCATGTTCTATGAATTTGAATTTTTTACATGCTTTAAATATATGATATATAGATCACACTATACATATACACTAAAACCTAAAAAACACAAAAAAAAATGTAAAATAAAAAGAATTCCTAACTACAGTGATACTTAACACCCACTCTTTTTATATATGATTTTTTAGAGGTCATTATTTGTACAACTTAAGCCTATACTCATTTAATTTCCCTAAAATAATGGTTCCTTGAAGGTCTCTAAGTGAAATAGTGCCTTTTTGTGAAACTTCATGAATAATATATGGACCCTTCAATCTAATAAGTAATTTCCTATGGTGAGTCATGAATCCATTGTCATATAAAAAGACTTTTTTATTTTACTAAGACTATTTTGATCACTAGTTGTGATCATGCCAATATTTTTAACTCTTTTTATAAATCTCCTATGTCCAATTTTCCCTTTGTCTATTTTATTCGATTCTGGTTAAATCCAAAAATGATACTCAAAGTGAATCTTGATCACCTAGTCACATTATTAGTGTGACTCAAATACTGGGAACTATGTATTTTATAGGCATTATTACTTTTAAACCATAGACCAACTAAAAAGGAACGAATATCATCTCCTATTTTTAGTTAGTTTTATAGGCCCATTGAATCATAGGTATATAATCTTCATAGTCGTCCCTTTAAACATTTCATATTTTCTAAGCATATTTTTAATAACCTTATTTGATGCTTCAACCTACCCATTAGCTTGAGGATGATAAGTCATGATTTTATGGTGCAATATATTGAAATCCTAAGTCAGGGTTTTGATGGTTTTATTTAATAAATGTGTTCCTCTATCACTAACTAGCTTCACAAGACACCTAAAATTGGTGATGATATTTCATACAAGAAATTAGTTGCATATTTATCACTAAAACTTGGTGTCAAAGAATATTCCACCATTTTTAAAATTAATTCATCATAATGTTTATATATATTGCATTATTTCACTTAATGGGTAGGTTAATGGGCCCTATAAAATCAATTCTTCATTGCTCAAATAGTTTCATAGATAGAATTTGATTTAAAGGCATCTCATCTTGCTAATTAGGTATGCCTACTCTTTGACATATATTGCAGTGTTTTATGACTCTATGTCCATCTTGAAATAATGTATGCCACCATATATCACTTTATAATATTTTCCTTACAATAGATTATCTTATGAAATTACCTCATGTAACTCATTGGTACACTTCTTCTAATATTTATTCCTTCTCATGATCTAAATCTACTCTTTATAGAACATCATCCTTGCCCATCGTATATAGGATCTCATTTGTAATGTTGAATGGTATATCTCATGTAACTAGATAATTTGTATCCTTTTATCCATAGTGCATAGGTAAAATAGCATCCTCCAAAAAAAAATTTATGTCCTACATATTTTATGGAATCATAATTACTATAAATAAATGAGAATTTGGTGATTCATCTAGAATATCCTATGGATATTTCCCATTCTATATGTAACTAAGATGACATGGATTCATATTTTCTCCACCTAGTTTCATATTTATCTTTAAAAAGAATTATTTGAATAACATCAACCACCTAGATATTTGTCTTCCTAACATTGGCTTGTTGACCAAATATTTCAAAACTTGGTGATCAATGAATAATTTAAATAATGTCAAAAATAGGTAATCCCTGAAGTTTTGTAGTGTGAATACCATAGCCAAAGATTACCATTCCATGGTGGTGTAATTATTTTTTTTCATTTAAACTTATGACTTGTTAAGTGGATAGGGTGATCTAGGCCCCCATATATTGACTAAGTTATCACTACATCCACATGGACATGAAATGGCATCTTCTAATCAAGGAAGACCAAGATTTGAGTTATGAATAATATTTACTTTAAGTCAATAAAATTTTACAAACATTTTTATTCCATTGAAACTTTGTATCCTTAGAAATTTTTCTGGTGTTGTAGATATCATGACATATCCTCCTATAAACTTATCATAGTACCTAATATGACCCTAAAATGATCACACCTTAAAATAATTTATAGGATGTTTTTATCCCATTATTATTATTATTATTATTATTATTATTATTATTATTATTATTATTATTATTATTATTATTATTATTATTATTATTATTATTATTATTATTATTATTCCTTTTTTTAGACCACACATCCTAATAAAACCTTGAAGAGTGTAACTAATAGATATCTATTTAGATTCAGTGTAATGCACAAAGCTATACATCTTTCTAGCATAAGTCACATTTTTTAAAGGTGCTCTTTAAATAAATAAAAGATAGATCAATCATATAGGTAAACCTCTAAAAAATTATTTATGATGTCCTTTAAAGTAATTATTACAACTCTACAAAATGCAACAAGAGATTTTTTTAGATCAAAATATATCACCTTAGATGTAAATGATCAACACTCTATCACAAAAGTGGTATTCATCTGATCTTGTATTGGGATAAGGATGTGATGATAGCCACTGAATAAATTTATGAATGAATATAATTCATGTCCTATGACTAATTCCAATACCTCATCCATGAATTGAATTAGAAAAGGATCATTGACACATGCATTATTCAAAGCTCTGTTATCATTATAGACTCTAATTTCTCTAGATTTATTAGGTTTAAATTCCATGGGACCTACCCAATAATATTTTTTAATGGGATATATGATTCTTTTTTCCTACATATAATTAATATTTTCCTTGAATTTTATCTTCATATTCATATCTAGTCTATATAGGCACTTATTTATAAGTTTTACATACTCCTTCAGCTTGATATGCATTTCCCCCACACCCTCAACCTCTAAAAAAAATTGGTAATACATATTAATAGTCTTGTAGTAATTATATGGCCTCTAAAATATAGTGCTACATTTATGAATCTCCTCTAGTCTCAATTTTAGGTATAAAATCTATACCGATGTTTTCAACTACCTTCTTTACTAGTTCCTAATATATTTTATTAGGATTGTTCAGGATATAGTCTCACATTTTCTTTTCCCTTTCATGTCCCTAAATATTCATGTTTCACAGTTGTGTATCTTCTATTTTATCTATGATGTTAATTTTAGGCTCCTTTATCTCCCAGTATGGTTTAAATAATCCATTCAAATTTAAATCTTCTTCACTATCACTTGATCTCATATGTTTACATTTTCCAAAATTATGTTGTAATATTTGAGTAGAAAATCTTATTTATCTTTCTATGCTTGTTAAGTTTTGATGGATTTATGTAGATCTATCAGTTATTATTCCTAAAAAAAATTATTTTTCACCACTAATATGTCCTCTTCACATCCATGACATAAAAATATATTCAGATTTTGTAGATATTTTTACACCATGGGGTTCTCGTCATCAAACACCAAGGTTTGTGTAAAATCTTGTTGTACCTATGACCAATGTTTGGTTTCATGTTTGTTCTCCTAGTTCATGTTCCCTATGTTTTGTATAAGTACTAATGTATTTTAGAATACATGCATAGAATATTTCATTTCTACACCATACAATTACCATATGTTTACACACATATGGATATTCAACTCAGGGCACTCTCATTCTTTGAAAAATAGCCAATGTTTTGAGATCATAGAGGCCACCTAGATTTGATATTTCATAATCTCAAAAGCTTCTTCCAATGCAATATATTTTATTAATGAACTACCAACCATATCATAACAACACCTTTTAGAGCATAATTCAGTACACTAACTCTTATATCTATATTTAAGACATGTTGTTCCATCCTAAAGATAAATTGCACTAATTCTCTAGTTTCAAGGTACTATGGCAATTGTCTCTTAGTAGCAGTACCATTCTCATTGTCCTTACCTCATGGTTTCCACATGCCCAATTTAGCATATGTGCATTTGAGTAACCACTTATAGAAGTGTATTTTCCTATTAAAAAATGCCCTCACTAGTGGGTTCTATGTAATTTATATCCATAGGAATTACCTAATATAAAAGATCAACTTCAAACTTGGTTAGAGATTATACTAATGGAGACTTAAATTATTCCATATAGAATTATGGGACTTGGTCCATTATCTTCCCGTGTTGATATGAACAATTTTTCATTTATTTCCTCCATGGAAATGGTTGAGCTTGTTGTATGAAATTAGTGAAATCTCTACTTCAAAGAGCATTTAATTTTGATTTTATGCCAACTTTAAACCAATTATCTCCTACATATGCATATGGTGATATAGGCTCCTTGGGAATGATATAATGCTTGATCTCAACCTTGATCAATGGAATGATAAATATTTTGTCCTCTTGATGTGACTAACTATTTATCTAATGTATTTATCATCATTTGACCAGTATAGACCCAATTTTACCCAATAAATGCAAGGTAATGTTTCATCTATTTTCATATAAATGACTCAAAATATCCTTGTGAACATATAATGACTAATTTTTTTACACATCCTCTAGTTTTTCAATGGGGTCAACTAGACCATAGTCTATGAGACTCAATGTGGTAGGGTTGTAGCTGAGATTTGGTCTCCCAATGGCATCCCATGTAGACCTAGGAATCATATTATTCATGTTTCCAAAATAAAAGACTACATTTGGGACTTCATATCCTATGAGTTTTATGTTGAGTCTAGATTCAACATCCTAGGGATTTTTGGTCTTGACATACTAGACCACTTTTTAAATGCATAGGTGTCCCCCCTTTACACAATCCAATAGTTTATGAAACATATTTTTAATATTATTTGATATTTATTCATTGTGAAAATTACTTTATAACTTAAGGAGATCTGTCAATGTTGTGATTACTCCCTCTTACCTTAATATGAGAACAATCTGACCATACATCTTTACATCCATTATTTTTGCATCTCCCTCTGAAGAATTCTAATTTTTTATGGTATAGATTATTTGCATTGATTTAGACATTAGAATTTTCTCACTATATATATATATATATATATATATATATATATATATATATATATATATATATATATATATATCCTACCAAACCTACCTAATCATATTATCTTGTGGCATCTTTAAAGGTGGTAGTCCTTATTATTTATACTTATTTCTGGTAACATCTTGTAGAAATTTTAGATCTTTGGGATGAGATTTCACCATATTAAAATTTATCATGAGATTTTACTTTATTCACTTTTCTATAATGGGATAATATTTTGTATTGTGTTACACTATGACTCTAGAAAAACAAAATATGTATGTTTATATGGATTACAAGGATAATTTCATGCAATATGATTGTTTTAACCATACATGTAGCAAACAATAGGTTGTCTAAATTATTTTTCCTCATCTATAGTTTTAGTTTCTTCCCTATTATCCACCTCATTATCCTCTTGGATATCCTCCTTTCCTTTTTGGTGAACCCCACCCTTGTTTTTGGCCATCAATCCCTCATATTATTTCTAGGGTAAAGGTGGAGCCCATCTAAAATATTTGATGATATTATGGTGACAAAGACACCCACCTAACCTTATATCAGTGTGATTTTGGTGTCCATATTTCTTTTCTCTATGGTGATTAATTATTCCATATATATTGAAACTACATATAGTATAAAATCCATCTAGGACTAGATTATGTTACCATGGTCATCTCAACCTCTGGACTTAGTAATCTTGGTTTCATAGCTAAAACTTGTTTTATAGATACTATGAAAACATTCCTAATGATGTCTTATTTAAAATCCTAAAGGGATATATATTTATTATCATCATGATTATGTGATTTACAAAAAATTTAATTCATGTTATGTGGTTGTTGTATATATATTTTCATTAGATGACACTTAGTAGTTAGATGCCTAATTATGCAACAAATTTTGGATAATTATACCTTGATATTCACACATTCATTCCTATGGTGTCTTTATTTCTCCACTCATTGCTCCATATTGATAGTTTTAGTATGTTTATCTCATGTAGTTTGTCCATCCTATACAAGATAGTGTCTATCTTAGCAATTATTTTTGTAGAGGATGGTGTATAGTCTCCACAATCTTCTATTTGATCAACCCATATCATTTATAACATTGCACCATCTTTACAATATAATTAAGGATGTACGATGGAAAACCTAATCATAGGTTTCAGTAATTCCATCAACAAAGTGAATTTATCTATCTTGAAATTATAAATTCATTCAATTTATGACATCTAAAAACCTATGATTATAATGCCAGACTAATTTTCCTAATTTATAACAAATATATTTAAATTATTAAATGGTTTAATTTATGTATTTATACATCTTGAACTCCCCAATCAATATGTTTTTAACATCTTTTAAGGATAATTAAGTTAGATTACTTATGCATATGAAGTCTTGAGATTTACTTGATATTCATCCTATTAGCTCACACTTTTTTGCATCATCAATGATAACACATTTTACCTACCATTTCATCTTGTAGGTAAAAAAATACTTTTAGGGGTCAAATGACCCATCATATGGTGTTAAGGTTATAAAAAATCTTGTATTGAGATTCATATTTCATGCATTCACACATGGACCAACTAGTTAATTTGTACTAGAATTAGTAGGTGTCTTAAAATTTATTACAACTATCATTTAAATATTGTTTAACCTTAAATTTAGATAAGGTGGTCTCTAGGGTTAATAATATTAGAATAAATTTTACACAAGCATGTTGAACTAATATAATAAGTAGGCCAGTTAGTAAAAAAATTAGATAAATAGTATTCTTAAATTATTTACTATATGCATGCAAGTATAATTAGGAATAGGATGGAAGTGGACTAGATTATGATCCTATAATAGTCATAAAATTCTTGATATGTCCTTTCTATGGCCTTAAATACTTGCATCAGATCTAGATAGTTATGTCAATGTAGGTGTCTAACTCTACCAGAGGTTTTATGAATGAAACATGTACTAGATATATATATAATCAACTAGAGCCTTATATATTTTATATCAAATTTTTTTATGCCTTCAAATCATGTGCATAGACTATTACTATTTTTCAAATGATCAACCATATATCTTCAACCTTTGAGATACTATGGTAGAAATGGGTTAGTGGGCTCATGGTTTCCATCTAAACCCAAATACCCCTCTATCAATGGGAACTATCTACATAGATAATGCTTTGAAGAAAGCCATAAACTAATGTATTTCTCCCTTACATATTGGATTGTGTCTAAATAAGGGTGCAATGTGTGATAATAAAAGACATGAAATGACCTATATTATAACTTGGAAAATATAGCTCATTGGCTACTCTTTAAATGATTTAGACCTATATAAACACTACTCTAATGACTAATATGGAAGGGACAAATAGAGTAGGTTTGCTCACTTAAATTCTTGAGTGAGTGTTTATTGGTATAATTCCTTGTGAATTATATGTGATTTTTAGGTGAGTAATGAATAAGGGTTGATCTTGTATATATATCAGTACCTTTTATAAATATATTTCATTAAATCACTTAGGTTGACCTTATGGATACAATTATTTTACACATTAGATGATGTTTTTTGTACTAAAAACTATATAGGAATATGGATAGTTACATCAACACATGTGTCTGCCTAAGATGAAAGTGTCTAGGGAGCTATAAAATAGTTACATATTCAAAACTTTCATTGGAGGATGATAATCATGTTTAGAGCATTTTTATATGTATATAAGGCCTAGGTCATTAGAATAAAAATGGTCAGACTAATAGATAATAAATTTGTCACAAAGAAATAGTAGACGTGATCATTTAGGTAACATGAAGGTTTGGAACTACAAGGTACAATCATGATAGGTATTTTACAAGTGTACAATATTGAAGTACTATATAAATTAAATCTTAGTATCTACATTTCCCCCTTTAATCTAGTAATGAAATTACTAGTTTAAAGGAAATAAATGCATAATTAGTTGTGTACAACACATGTTGTATTTTCATGAGCCCACTTTGAGTGATTTATTGGTGACTAACTTATAACCAAGTGAATTTTATAGTATATTATCAATATATGAAATTTAAAATTGAAATAATTTTAAATACTTGAAAGTAAGAAGAGCAAGGATAGGAGTACATTTTTGCGTCAATGTAACTATCTTACCTTTCAATAATTTGATTTGAAAGGATGACTTATTATAAAGCATTAAAACTAATATCATTAAATATATAAACCTAAAAATTCATATATATATATATATACATATATATATATATATATATATATACATATATATATATATACATATACATATACATATATATATATGTATATATATATATATATATATATATATATATATATATATATATATGTATATATGTATATATATGTATATGTATATATATGTATATATATGTGTGTATATATATATATATGTGTGTGTGTGTGTGTGTGTGTGTGTGTGTGTGTGTGTGTGTGTGTGTGTGTGTGTGTGTGTGTGTATGTATATATATATATATATATATATATATATATATATATATGTATGTATGTATGTATGTGTGTATATATATATATATGTATATATATATATGTATGTGTATATATATATATATGTATATATATATATATATGAGGAAAACATGCCCCCAATCTTGGTGTAATAGTGAGTTGTAACAAGACCATTGAGCTTGTTTTATTTCAATCATTCAACCTGAATATGTGCATAACCTTGTGGGTGTGAGAAATTTAATAAACTCACACTATGTATCTTATGAGGGTGGATGATTTAATAAAATAAAACCTATAATTATTGTGAAGTTAGATGATTTAATCAAATCTAACTTATAAGTTTGGTAATATTGCGCGACTTTATCAACTCAACCTTCCAAAGGTGAACCAACTACTGCAGTAGATTGGCTCAATAATAGTCCATCCTAATTATGATAAAAATACATAATAGTATTTTAAATATGGAAATTTATTTCATTTTATAATTTTATGTCCCCTTTTCATGACATATAAACCTCATATATGTATCAAGCTATAATTTAGGTATAATAACACTACCAATGTATATAATGATACCACAAATGTGTATTTGAATCATATAACTATGAAATCTAGTGAATTTTAAATTGGTACAAATATGGATGACATATTTCTATTACATTCCCCCACTGAATCTAGATAATCTAAGAACTAGTTTTAATGTGGAGAACATGTTTCTATACATGTCCCTATTATAATATGGAGATATTGAATATTGAATATGTGTGGAGGTCGTGCCTTTTTTACATGCCCCCATTATAAAATGAGACTAATAAAATGTGGAATTAATGCCTATATGACATAACCCCACTAATATTCCACCTTTTTCAAGGTGAGGGGAAGTAGAATCTAGTATTTACCTTACCTCAAAAGGCTAACATAATTGTATAAGTTACGTATGGATCATGTAGCATATAGGAGTAACATATTGAGGTAAATATATAATTGAAGCACATAATATGTGATAAATTCAAGTCCTAAGATGTATGATATAGATCATGGAAACATATAGAGAGTAAAAATATAAGCTCATCAAACAATCAATCACACACATAAGATAACTCAAAATTAAATCAAAAGTAAATGGTCTAAGGAAACCTCATACAATGGAATATTCAAATTCCACAAAATTGAAGCAACATGACAGTAAAATTTCCATAAAGCATACAAATGACATATTCAAATGTCTAAATAGGTAAACAAAGGCACGAGGGCCACAATAAATAGAGCATATTTAAATTCTCAAATAAAAAATACAATGCAAGACAATAGCAAGAAAGGAACACACTTAAGGAAGGGAATAAATAAAAGCATGGAATATAGGCAACCAACATGAACATATGATATTAGTTCTTACAAATATGTGTTTCTACAAAATGTTGATTACATAGCATATCAAGTACATTGTGAAATTTATAAACATGGATATAGGCATGTGTAAGTATATAAGCTCAAATTTTATAATGAAAAATGATCATATAATGTTATAATTTTGGTGTTTCATGATCAAAGTAGATGCCCCAACATACTTATGACTTGAGTAGAGGGAAGGCCAAACATTTATGTGTGTATATATCATATATCTAGGTATGATTGTATCACACATAAATGAATCATGAAACATATGTGTATATATGAAAGGAATTATATGCTATCCACTAATATGGAGAAAATAAAATATTTATAAGAAATATTCAACTAGGAACATGTTGAATATTTTTCATCTTTTTAAATTTTTTGAATGTTTTTATTTTTTAGAATATTTGATTTTTTTGTATTTGGAATAAAATGGATACCCTATTATCCCATCCAAGTGATTTTCATTGGTATCTCCAAGCTCAAAATATGATTTATCAAACTAGTGGTATTATTAAGAAGCATGAATAGGTGTAATATTTGGCATTATAGGCTTTGTGATACTCTACATATGTATCATAGGGATCAGTTGTCTCAAAGAGGTAATAAAATGAGTAAGGGTTCATAGAACCCATAATTTTTTTCTTTGTATTTTATTATAAGTATCAATAATAGGAACATGTGTGTTACTCTAGATAATTGAGTATGTTATATAGTATTAGATGAGGATTTTGTGGAATTCACTATGCATCTCTAATGTAATGGTATCTTAAGCATGGCTCACTTAGGAAATGAGATTTCCTATTTATTTCCCTTTATCGAGGATTAACCTTATTAGGTTTGATAATTAGTTGTCTTGGAATAAACATCTCTTGTTTGAGTGGATGGTCATATGGAATTTCATAAACTTTGACTATCATGTTGGTATGAAAGTAGTTAATATAACCATGCACTATGGAAGGTATTTCACCAAGTTTGTAGATCCAAGGTCATTGCAATAACATATATAATAATCTCATGTATGGTATAATTGATAACGTAATGACTACATGTTTTGGGTGAACCTATAAAGGTAACTCAATCTCACCAATAATGTGTTATGAGGTCCCATCAAATGCTCTGAGCATTTTGGTCAAATAGTATAAATGATAATGTGTATATCCCAAATGTACAAGTAATGTCATGGTGAATTTTTTTGTCTAGTACCATTATAAATCATAATATTTTGAATAGGTTAGTGGTCAAGGTATGCTTTAATAAATAAATAATGAAGATCTAAGTCATCATCCAAAATATAATTGTCATTAAAAGTAATAGAGATTTTTTAACCATAGGAGGTATATGCCTTCTGTAAGTACCAATAATCTTTCCCATAATGTGTTGGAGGAGGATGTGCATTATATGACATTTTTAATTCTAGAATATTTTGAGAATGATTTTGTAATGGACCACTAAACATATTTTGGTTATGTTTCTCACTATGTTGTGACCTTGAATCTTTTGGAGGATCATCAAATATAAGCCGATGGTTATTGAGAAGGTCTTATATCTTATGATTAAAGGTATAACATTAGTTATTAGAATACCTAGGGACCTAGTGATAGTCATAATAATCATTGGCATCATATCCATGAGGTAGAGGTATACTCATTTCAACCTCTATGAAAGGTTGGAGAGATATGAGATGATTATCTATAATATTTGTAAGTAGTCCAAATTTTCTCCTTGGTGAATTGGATAAGACAAACCAATTAGGTTATTGTGATACTAATTGAAAATTTTAGTTGATTCTTTTTTAGATTCTGTAGGTTTTACCTTAGAGCTTGATTTTATATGAAACCTAGTATTGGATGTATTTTATGTGTTATCTACATAGTTAATCTTGTTCAATGAAATAAGTTTCATCTCATGGTCTTGAAAAATATATATTAAGTCATTAATGGACTTGAACTTTTTGAAAATAATGGACTCATGTAATGGGGTGAGTAATTTTTTCTTGAATATGTCTTAAATCTCTTTATCTACCATTTGATTAGTCATTTTGGCTAACATTGTCTTATACGTCAATAAATATTCATTTATAGGTTCATTAGTTCCTTATTTGATCTTTATAATTTGAGAATACGATACCTTTTAAGTAATGTTGATAGAGAGTGTGCTAAAAACTGATCCAAAAGAGGTTTGAATGCTTTTACTAATTAGATTGGTAAATCATAGAACCACCTTAGAGTATATTTTTCTAGGCTCTCTTTAAATATTTTAGTCAAAAGTTTATCATTGGAGGCATAATCAAGGCATACCACATAAAAAGATCAAATATGTTGTTTAGGATCACCTTTGACATCATAAAATGTAAACTTACATGAAAATCATGATGGCAAGGGGTGAATAGATATATTAAGTGTAAGAGGGTTATATAACACCACTTGTGAATCAATATCATAAGGTGATCTCATATAATTTTTATAAATATTATTAACCTTATATTTTTAAAAAATATAGTTGGGAAAATATATTTCACATTTTTTATGTTAATATTGGAAGCTTGATAAGCCACCAATAGAGGTGTACCCATGGTTTAAGTTGATATAGAATTAAAACCATTAATTAGGTGTAAGTGACAAAGTTTCCAATGGAGTATGTAGCAATACTATGATTTTTTTGGGGGAATAATGACATAAATACATAACTTGTTTACCTATTATATGTATGAAGTGATGATGTGATCAAGGGGAGGGTTATTGGTATGGAATCAATTGTATTACCACTTGAGGATTCACCATCAGCAAGGGAAGATGCCTTAACCTTAACATGGTTACTAATTTCATCTTTTGTAACATACAAAAATGAATCTATTATGTCCATTTTATTATTGAGATGATGGACTAATTTTTATTTATATTCCCTTTGAAAAATTATTTTATTGATTAACATTTTCCATTTCTTATAATTAAGAAATTCATAAGTTGAAACAACAATTAGAGAGAAATAAAAAGTAGGAAACCCTAAGTCTACTAGGGTTTTGAGACCAAAGGTCAGGTTCACAAAAATTTTAACCCTAAATTTATATAAGGGGGTATCTAGGGATATTATATTATCTTTTAAACAATGGTGTGAATTAATCTAATAAGCAATCAAATTAACATAAAACTCAAACAAATAATATTATAAATCTATACAATTGAGCTTGCTAAAAATATTAAATTATAGATATTGATAGGTATTGAAATAAATTAGAAATAATTATCCTTAGCTAGTTTACTATGTGCATGAAGTCTAAATAAGAAAAGGTTGGAAGTAGACTAGATGATGATCCTAGGACAATCGTTAAATTCTATAAATGTCCTTTATGTGACTTCAGACACTTGCATCAAATTTAGATAGTTACATAAATACAGGTGTGGTGACCTATACATAATAATGTTTGTGTCTAGATGGGAACAACTAGGACCTTTTAGATTTTCTATCACCTTTTTTTATGCCTTCAGATCATGTGCACATGTTGTCTATCTTTTTCAAATGATCAAACCTTGGCTCTTCACCCTTAGAGTGATTGTGAGAAAAATGGGTTAGTGGGATCATAATGTCAAGCTAACCCCAAATACCCCTATATCAATAGACACTCCCTACATATCCAATACTCTGAAGAGGGTCTTAGACTGATGTAGTTCTCCCTTATGTGTTGGTTTATGTGTACACAAGGTTACAATATGTGATAATAAAAGATAGGTAATGACCTATCTTGTAATTTGGTAAATATGTCTCATGGGTTTCTATTTAAATGTTTTAGACTTATATAAATATTGATCTTATGATTGATATAGAAATACAGACAAATAGGGTAGGTTTTCTTACTTGAATACTTGATTGAGTGCTTCTTGGTAAGTTTCCTTTCTAGTTTTATTTGATTTCCAAGTGAGGAAATAATTAGGGTTGATATTGTATATATACTAAACCATTCTAGAGATATCTTAGGTTAAATAACTTATTCCAACATTTTTTATACATTTATTTTGAAAATTGGATGAGTTTTTGGGCACTAGACACTTTGTATTAAAATAGATAGTTGTCTCGATGCATGTGTTAGCTTAGGATGTAAGTGTCCAAGGAGTTAAAAAATAAGTACATGTATAAAACAAGTAGTGGAGGATAATAATTAAGTTTAGATTTTTTTTTTTAGTATATAAGGCTTGGGTTATAAAAATAACAATGATTATTCTACGATATAAGTAACTTGGCACAAAGAGATAGTGAATGAAAGCCTTTAGGCAGTGGGAAGGTCTATAAATGAAAGATATAGCCATGATAGTATTTTATAAGTGTGAAATACTAAGGTAATATATCAATTACATTTTATTATCTACAAGTACTAGTATTTTTACTTTCTATGAACTTCTGAGTTTCTACACTTAGCCTTCTAATTTTTTTTTGAATTCATCAAACTACTTAATATTTTCTTAGCTTACTAACTAATTATTATTGTTAATAAAATTAGGCCTGTGGGATGTGTCCCCTTGGAATGAATGATCCTTTTATAAGATATCTTTCTTAGTAGAACTAGAACTTGACTTAATCTTATAATTCAACATAGCTTCTTCAAGAGTCTACCCTACCTCGTCTCCAAATAATATCATCCCATGCAACTAGTTCATAAAACTACTAGTTAATTACTCTTGTTTTTTCTATGAAACATATCCATGATCTATGTAGTTTTTTCCTTCTCTTTTATCTAGGTCATTTTCCAAATCCTCGATGGTCTCTATGATCTCTCTAGTGCCTTTAGCTCCTTCAAGTACTCTTAGTTCCCTATATTCATATTTTCTAGATCATTTTAGAGTTATAACACCTCTCATAGTCTTCATAGTATATATCCTAATTTTATTTTCATTTAATTTATGATCACTCTATGTATTCCATCTCTTTTTTTGTTGCATCTCTCTCTAAAGTCTTATAATTACCTTCTCACTTTGATTTTATACATCCTCCATATTTTGGGTTTAGGTTTATGTTCCTTATATTATGTATTCACCATTAACCTCATTCATCCCACATCCCTATCACACCCTACATGACTACTCCATATCAGTTGGGATTGACACATTAGCCTTCTCCATAACCAATATTTTATGGAGTATAGGTACTCATTGTAATAATTTTCCTCTTATGCCTCTTAAAAATAAGTTGTGTATATATTCAAACATAATGTATCCCTAATCTATAAATTTAGTGACATATCCATCAATTTTGGTTTTTAGCTAGTGATCTCTCACATGTGTCCATTCAATATCCAAATTTTGTAATTTATATGTGTGTGTATGTATGTATGTATACATAAAATCTTATACATACATACATACATACATACAAACATACATATATATATATAGACACACACACACACACACACACACACACACACACACACACACACACACACACACACACACACACACACACACACACACACACACACACACACACACACACAAACAAACAAAGTGATCTGATTCTCTATGCTTAAATCAATAATATTCAATCTTTAACAACAAATCACCTAATAATCTAGGTAATTTTCACTAGAATATTTCATAAATCTCACCTTATATATGTTCAATAATGATTTCTCTCATAGAGCCTCATATTCTCCTAGATTCCTTTATTGTGAATTTGCAAATTCTTTCATTGAACCATCATTTAATATCTCTTTGACTAGGTAATCATCTCAACATGTTTTCATCCATGCCCACCACACCATTATTAATAGAGTTTCTTTGAAATGCCCATCAAAACATGTTAAGGTTTTTATTATGTTATTTTAGTTATAAATTTGTAATATTTAGATGAGAATATGGTTATTAGAATCATTTAGACTTGGTGTTTTTTTTAGTTAAACATATTTTTTTAGCCAAAATCGTACATCTTGATTATAATAAACACCAAGATTTAAATAGAACTAGGAAACTTATGCACATAGAAAAACATAAAAAATGTAAAATGGAACTATCAAATGATATCTATATTATTACCTCTCAAACTCAAATTTTTTTCTTCTTTACAATACAAATCTTTATAGACCAACAAGGAGGATTTATCACTTCATATTTTTGACCTTTCACATCCATCCATATGGATTATTTTAATATTTTATTATATTTTTATATTCAATAAAATGTTGAATTAAATATAAAATAATATACCTTTCACAAAATACTATACATAACACACATGCCACATATACAAAGTTTGTGATTTTACACTTCATAGTCTACTACCAATATTAACCCACAAACATGTGTCCTTTGCTATAGACATGGTTTCATAAGAACCATGGTTTGAATTCCCCATGAATGTACAATAAAACACTTTAAAATATACCACTAATGAAGAATACATGTCATCATAAACATGATGAATATGACTAATGTACAAGTAGGGAGTATGTTGATTAAGTTAGTTTTTGAGGTTACCATACAAAACCTAATGAATAAAATGAACTATAAAATCCAAAGGCAAACCATAAAGGAAGTATCCAAAATAATTGATGGATAAGAGGAGAATAAATCCATAGTATAAATGATATTTAAATAAGAAGACAATGATTAGGTTGAGGTAGAGAGTGTACTCATAAAAGAGAAGGAGAGGTGCAGAGTGGAAGAACACCTACTAGACACTATGAAAGTCAATATATTGAGGCTATGTGAATTATTCATGAAGACACAACCACACATCCTCAATGCAACTAATTTCACCTAGGATAACCTTGTGGGAAATCTATAAATATTTATTTATGAGCTCTTCAGGAGAGGAAAAAACATCATCACTATGCAAGAGGAATCCAACCAGGCCTAAAGTTTATTTATTAAGTAATTGAAAAATTGTGAAGATGTGATAAATAGGATCTCATAAACTATGAAAGAGGTAGAGCACATAAATCATTTCTCCAAGAAAATAGACATAATTAATGTGTGCCTCAATGATCTAGAGAAACAAAAGAACATGCTAGCCCTCTAAATTTATGCCAAGAAGGATAGGAAGGATTGCACAAAAAAATTAAAAGAATTGAAGGAAAATATCCAAGACAATCATAAGAAGGATTTAAAGATTTTCCTCTCAAAACTTGAAATAAATATTATTTAATAATATTATTCCCTTAAATATGTAATATAATATGTATTTGTGCAAATATACAAGGTCTACCAACAAGCTAAAGGGCTCTAGGAACTTATGGCATGGAAAAAATTGGGTAAACAAAAAATACACATCACATATCAAATTTAAAGCATGCTCATGAGATGGACCAATTTTGAGGATGAGCTTAAACTGGATTCCCGTAAATTATGTGATTCAACAAATGGAATTAGTTAAATACCAATTTTAAATAGAGAAGAGGTGTCATAATATTTGATTCTTTGGATAAAGAGTAAGCATAGAAAGTGCATCAAAATTGTGATGTGGGTTAGAATCTATATAAAATGAGTAATAAAAATATATCAAGACAAAACAAGGGGAGATATTGGGAATCCCCATCACCTCAATAAAAATGAATAGGTTTCCTAAGGATGGATAACTACGTTAATGTGGAGTAATATTGACTATCAAATCTGACTGAGTATAGATAAGACCAAAATGCAAATGAGAGGTAGGTGAATAAAATGTTATTTATCAATGTCCAAAGGAATTATAAATTAGTATATATCAACCTACCCATTCTAAGTGCATGTGCACCCAGTGGAGATTTATAGAAAGACAAGCACTAGATGATAAAACCCACATGCATATATGACAGAATAGTAGAATCAAGACATGTAAATACCATGTATGTCCATAAATTATAGTGGAAATTATGGAGGATATATGGTATAGTTATAATTAATGGCCTAAGTTTGAAAGATAGATAAGAAGTTGTGGAATATATTGTGGTAGTTGACCTAGAGAAAAATACTACATTAACTATAAAATTGGTGACTAATGCATGAACTAATGATTAATGGCAAATGAGATACCAAGTACCACTCAAATATACTTATAATTTGTCTAAACATTTTTATAATTAATGGTAGGGAGATATCCTAATCTAATTAAAGCTATTATAAATTAGGCTAATTAAATGGATTTAGAATTATAATATTATGATAAATATGTTGAATCTGACAATATGTTAAATATAGATAAGTAAACTGCCAATAAATATTATGAAATTTAAAATATGAAGGATAAAAAATACTTAGATTATTAGATGATATAAGGTATATCTCACTTGTACAAGTGTAGAATTAGATAAATTGATGTTCGACCTTCATTCATTAGATTCTTAAAACTAGCTCTCTATCAACCTGATCACTATCATCAAGATCTTAACACTATCATATATTATGCACTTATTTATATATAAAGATATAAATAATTTTCTATAAAATCCACCTACGCCAATTAGGGTTCATCATCACCTTGCAAATTATAAACTTGAATCATGTGTATAGTTTCCTAAAATTAGTATTTTACTCAAAACATTAGGTCATCATCTTGGCATGTCACCTTAAATTTAGGGTTTAGTGGGCTCAAGTAAAGTTTATTTGACCTCATATACTACTCTATTAATGAGTGTTTCATACATAATGATATACTCTAAAGAGGGCCTTAGACAAATGTATTTCTCCCCCTTATATGGGATTGTGTGTGAATAAGTTTTCAATATGTTATATGTAAGTGCATGTAGTGATCAAGATTATAACTTAAAAAATACTACTCATGTGTTTATATTCAAATGCTTTGGACTTATGTGAATACTAATCCTATGATTGATTTGGAAATAGGGAAGAATATGTCAATATAGCTAAGTTGTGCAAGTTATTTTCAATAGTGTAGTGTGAGCTTACTTCATGATTGATAGATGTCTTAATTAATGAATTTTTATTTAATTAATAACATGTTTTGAAATAATATAACATGATGGTTAAATTATTATAAGTTTACCCATAAATATCTAAAAATTTTCTAATTTGATTATTTGGAAGGCAAGGGCACTACTGCCAAATTTGGGATACTAGCATCAACCCTAGTGTCTTAAATTAGATGTTAGTATCCTACATAATATAAAATTATTGATGATATGTAAATGTCAGAGAATGATATAAATTATGTTTTAGACATACTATGAATTTTAGGTTATTTAGGTCATTATAATATTAGGTTTTAACTATAGGATAATTAGTTAAACATAGTGATATGGTGAACACAATCCCTTTGGGTAGTAGGGAGGTTGATAACTGAATGGTTGAGCCATGATTTTTATTTTTGAAGTATAAAAAATAGCATATCATATCAATTCAAAATTTAGTATCTACATTTCCCCCTTTAATCTAGTAATGCATAAGGATGAAATTTATTAGGTTTTTAGGAAATAAATGTGTATCTTAGTGTGTACAACACACCTTGGTTTAATTGAGCCCCATTTAAATTTTATGGTTGTGTATTACTTACATTTAAGAGAATTCTAAAATTTTAATTAATTCATATAACTTGAAATTGAATAATTAAAATGCTTGAAATTAAAAAGATCGAGGAAAGAATACACTAGTGTGTCAATGTAACCATGTTTTCCCTTGGTACTTTTCTTTGGTGATGATTCTTTCTTACTGAATCATTGGATAGAGATTCATAATTTAACCTTAGATAACTGAGGATGGAATTAGAGGGTAATCATGCCCCCAATCTAGTGTCAAGGTAAGTTGTGTCAAGGCCATTGAGATAATTAAATATCAATCACACAACTCAAGTGTGAACATAATATAGCCAATTTATCCAATATAGTCAAGGTAAAATGGTTTAACCATATGAACCTAAAAATGGGAGTAGTTATAAGGATATTGATGAAACTTAATCTCAATCACACTACTCAATAGAGACAATTGTTTTAGAAAGAGGTTCAATCAATGCATCTTGGAAAGGTCAGTGCATCAATGTGTGGTGAAAAAGGAATGAATCTTTTTCATGCCCCCTATTAAATTATGATGTAAATAATGTATAATTTTAACATTATATGTGATTTGGTGAATTTTAATGGCATATGCACTTTTAATGTGTCTCAAGGTGAATTATCTATCAAAATGTAATCTCTCCTCTATAAACTATGTATAATATGTCATAAATCTAAAAAATTATTTCCTAAATTTATGAAAATTCATGCCAAATAATTAATATTATGTCCCAAGTGTATTTAAATAATGTAAAATATATCAAATTCTACCAATTCTACCAACTATGTGTGTGTGGACTCATGTCTCTATGACATGACCCCACTAATACCCCACTTGAAGTGAAGGGAATGCAATCTAGTAGCCACATTATCTCAAAAGGATAACATAAAAATGTTATATTTATATTAATCATGTAGTAAATAAGCATATAATTGTATCATCTCTAGGTATGTGTATCAATGAATCTCATAGTATCTAATTATAATAATATATAAGATGCATGATATGGATCATGGAAAAAAATATAATTAATAAACACAAGCTCAACAAACAAAAAATCAAACACACAAGAGCAATTAATGTCATGAAAAATGAGTCTAAAGAGACTAAAAACAAGGGGCATGTTCAAATTTTGCATACATAAGTGGAGTACATGTTTAAATGTCCACACACAAAAGAAATAATACTCAGTGACACTATGACCAACAAACAAAGAACATGTTCATATGTTCCAAAGTATATATAAGATATCAAACAATAATTATACTCAATTAATCCATGTGAAAATATCAATAAGTGAGATATATAATCAACCAACATAAGCATATCATATTAGTTCCTACATACATGTGTTATAAAAATGTCATGTATCATAGCATAACTATCACACTATGTAAGATGTAATCATGAGCATAGACATATGTAAGTGTTAGTGTATAATGGCATCATGATAATGTAAAGTGATCATAAAATAATATAACCTATATCAATCATGATCAATTAAGTAGATTCCCCCAATGTATTGTGTCATATAGGTAGAGGAAAGGTCCAACATATGTATGCTCATGTATCATGTATATAGTGTATGCCTACATAACACTCAAGTACTAGTGAAACATATGTGTGTATAGAAATAAAAACATATGATATATATTAGCATTAATTAAAATACATATATTCAAAAACTAGTAAACATGTGTGTTGTTCTTAGTTTCATACACACCAAAAAACACATACAAAGTAACCTCTAACATTTTGGGATCTCAGTGAAGATCAACTTCACTTTGGTGCATGAGTTGCATGTATTAGGTCTTATAGTGACTAGTGGTGGAATAACTATGATCAATTCAACTACTAACTTAGATTTTCAGGATATGGACATAGATCTTAGATCTAATTGGGGTGAATGAGATGATGATGGATCTACTATAAAGTGGGTAGGACTCAAAGGAACCACAAATGGAAGGGAAGATAAGGTAGAAAAGGAAGTCTATAAATAGGGAGCATGGGTTCCTTCTAAATACCTTTAGGATAAGGAAAAACACCATGGATTAGTGCTTATAAATTTTTGCTTTGGCACAAAAAATTGGTAAACATAGCAAATGGATATGAGGGGGTAAAATGTAATTAACTAAAAATCATTAGTTAAAGGTTACTACTACTAAGATTACCTTAGCATCTCCTAATAATAGGTTATAACTAATGGACTAACTATAGCTTAGTCTATGAAGTTGCATTTAAATGGAGCTTATACACATATCTCAAAGGTTATCATAGTAAACTTATTATATGAAAACAAGATTTATCAAAATAAAATTATTGTTGCATGTTCTTAATTGATAAAATCCTAATAACTAATCTCAATCTATTTGACATTTTTTTAGCATATATCAAGTAACTATTCATTAGTAAAAAAACAAGTACTTAATATAGCATATAAATGAAAGAGATAGCCAAACAATATAGACTTACAAAATAACCTGAAAGATTTCTTATTTATATTGAGTGTCAAAAGTTCTCATCCCTTTGGAATATGGGAGATACATGTATATATAGGCTTGGAATGGGGATGCCTCATCACTCAAGCCATTTTCAAAGATTTACATTTGTTTCAAAAAAATCTCCTGAAGAAGTGTGTATGAGACACCTGATAAAGAATGTTGGCAATAGATAAAAAACTTGTTACATAAAAACTCTGATACCACTAACCAACATCATTTTGAAGGGGATTTACTATGATGAGGTAGTTTCAGTTGTGGACACATGTTCCCTAGTATTCTCCATCATCATAACCTAGGTTATAATTGAGGTTATCTTTGTTGATTGTGAAGTAATTATAACTAAAGTGTCTAGTGGATCCTGCTTGTTTACCTGAATCTACAAGTAGCGGTTGTTTCTCACCTAAAATTCATTATTAATAGTCTTGAAATGTAATAGAGGTATTTTGAAAATCTATGGGATTATATCCATTAGTTTTATATGTTCCTTAAGTGTATCCCTAATAAGAGTTTTTATTTGAAGAACCCTATTTCTATCAAAGTTCACCAACTGTTGTAGTTCATCATGTGTCTTGTACATTGTGCCTTTATTTTTTGCTTTGAATATATTTGTCATTATACTAATAAGGTCTTAAAATATGTCCTTAAATACCAATTATCCACTTTGATTAATCACACTACTAATCCTCATCTCCTCTAAAATTATAATGGCTTACGTCTCATAGATAATAAGTTTTTTCACTATATTTTACATCTCTTGATGCCACTCAATCAAGATATCTCTCCTAGTAGCCACATAATTCTAGGCCCACATTGCATCTAAAGTAGTTATTAAATTCAAGGGATTGTAGGCGTTGTCCCTATCTGCTCAGCTCAAAAGTAATAGTTAGGCCTCTATATTCTTCATATCCTCTATAAAGGAGGAGACATCCCCCCATTTGGGTTGTAATTCTTTCTTTACATCTCTTATTAATTATAGGACATCATATAAATTTTGGGATGAGCCATACACACTGCCTATGATATCCCTTGGAGGTTGGATGGTACTCCCTTCATAAAATCTTCCAATGATTTATCGTATCCCATAAACATCTCTTTTATAACTCCTATAGATTCCATAAAAGTATATGGGTCCTCTCTATGACTGCCCAAGTCATAGTGGTGGGTTATACCTTTCTTAGTAAACTAGAACACATCTTCTCTCTATTCTAACTCCACCTAGTATCCTTTAGCCATGATGATTTTCATTTTGATCTTCCTCATAGTCATAGTTTCCTTATCAAAATGAAACTTGACTATGGGATATTTGATAATGACCAAGTCCTTTTTACCCTCCTCTACCTATTGAATTTTTTTAATACATTTAAATATATTCAAGGCCTTTTGTTATTGTTAAGGGTTTGCATATTATATAGGATTAAAATATGGGGACTACCCTTGGGGGAACGTATGATTAAGAGGAGATATTTCTAGCTGAGGGAAAGGGGGAGTAACTTTTCTACATCTAGTGACCCTTTTGGGAACCACTATAACAATTATTAGTTTCCCTTTGTTCAAACATTTCTATGTTGTAACAATATTTGACTTTATTTAGACTACATGCCTAATTGGTAAGTCCAATTAAATGGATGGTTGAGGAGTATTAACTAAGTAAATATGTTGGTGGAAACCAAGTTTTCAAAATGCATCTATTTATTGAGCCCAAAGTGCTAAGGTCTTGAGGTAGTAAAGGATGAATGAGTAGGAGAGTAATTGAGAAAGTTTTGAAAATAATATATTATATATGTATAACCCTAGTATGAACTTTTGAAGTTTGGATTGAGGATTTTATAGCCTAAATTATAAGGGTTAGGGCCAAGGTTTGAAAAACTGGCATTGCATCCACCTGAGCCTTATTTTTTTTGGAAAAATAATCCAAAATGGTAGAAATAACTACTATAGAACTACTTGGGACAAAAGTAACTATAGTAATAGGTGAGGATTAATAATTTAGTGCACTCACCCTTTGTGTAATAGCAACATGGGAAACCACTATTGTAAATAGCATTGTTATGTTAAGAAGTGTTAAGGCTAGAGGTAAATTAACTAATTATCCCTAACTTAAATCTATAGGTTTTAACTTTTCTTCATCTCCATTATCTTCACCTTGGTCTTGAAGAAACTCAGTTAAGCCTAAAAAAGTATTCAAAATTTTAGTGTCCTAATACTAAGCTTCTTTTGGTAACCATTCATCCTTTGGGTTACTTTTTATGTCTCAGACAAGGATGTTTCTACCTTGTCTTCCCATTATTCCTCTATGGACCAATATATATATATATTATCTTCTCTTTACCATCTTCATCATTATCTAATATTTCTAGGGGATCTACATTATTAGAGCCTTTTTTATCATTTTCTTCCCTTGACTTCTCCTCTAAGGTTCCTTTTGTTGGAGTGCCCTAGCAAGAAATTTAAGGGACCTTCACCTTTATTTGGTACACTAAATGGGGTATAGTGGGAGTAGCAACAAGTGAATTTGAATGGATATTAAGTGATGATGAGGTGGTGTCAACAATGGCTAATGGAAGGGAACCTAGGGAAGCAAGCAAGATATAAATTAGGGGGAGGAAAGATGTGAAACTCACTTATTTTTCTACCATGAGTGGAATGAAATACAACATATAAAATGGTCCAAAATACTAAGGTATACTTTTAGTATCCAATGTTGTGGCATCCGGGTGAGGAGGAGTGGAAACTATGGTGGTTGCTATAATGGTGACCACCAAGATGGAATGTTAAGGGATCCCCTAAGGGGTTTGTTGTTCACTTCCCATAGAATCTTGCTTAAATGGTCTAGCTTGATTTTTTCCTAGAATTTTAGCCTATGAGAGGGGTGATGGAGGTGGATTTTAAGCCTAGTGCTCTTTCTCAATTATTCAAACATCCTCCTTGGTGGTGTTAATATTTTGTTGAATATGTGTGGCCACAACCATTGACATATTTAATTTATTCATCCTAGTATAAACTTATGTATCATTTAGGGCATCAAATAATACCTCACCATGTGTAAATGACATGTAGCCATACTAAATTTTCACCCTAGCTCTTATTATATTCAGGTGGTCCTTATCTTATTTACTTGGATATCACTATCTATAGTGTGCACATTTGAAGTCATGGGATGTTCTAGGCTTGCCTTCTGGGTGAAAATGTTCCCATCTAGTGTACCAAATTTGACCAATGTTGATAAGAGTCAAGTAGACTACCCCTTTTTATAATTATATAGGGTAACATCCATAGAGTCTACCAATTGGGTCATAATTTCATGCTCTACTACCGTATCTGGAACCAACTAAAGGAGATACATGGGAAGGGATTTGGTTCCCTCCACTCTGATAATTGTGCAATTTGGGTACATCCAATAGCCACCAATCCTTCTAAGAGTCATTTTAATATGAGAAGACATTCTAGGCATATATTTTTGATAAATGGCCTGGTATACCATTAGATATAAAGTCTCTATTAACTTAGTCATGTTTTTTATGAATTTTTGAATGTGGAGTTTATTTAATTCATAATAAATTATGTTCTTAGGATATTCAAGTAAGGGTTATTTAAAATTTGAGTGGACTATCTCAGTTATGGCATCCACTAGATAAAAAATCATTTAAAAGTTTCCATCTGATTAGTTGTTTAAGCTACTAACTTGGTAGACCAAGTTATCACTAATAATTTATGTGATGGAAATGACCTTCATAGAGGTGAGGATGGTGTCTAGTAGGGTAATCTAAACATCATTGACATAAGTTATTCTCATGAAACCATAGATTCTATTCAATAAGGCCATGAAATCCTAATTCTTAGTCTAAAAGTGGAAATTAGGATGACATAGATGAGTCCCTTGATCTTGAAGGTGGTTAGGTCATGTGCCCATTCTTATAACATATTGGTTACATTATTTTTTGAAATAAATTTGTCAATTAGGGCTTGGTTGTAGGCTAGTTCAAGGGAAGGGATCTGGTAATATTTCTCAAAGGTACACCCACTAACATGGGCTATCGATGTGTTGTGATGAAAGAAATGTAGAATTATTTTAGAAATTTGGTCATTTATAAATAAATAATAGAGTAGGTTGATTCAAGGTATTACCTATAGTTTTATCATTTCATCATGGAGGGCCACTAATATAATCTCCACTAGGTCTTGTTTGTACCTTCATATAAAGGATAAGAGTTGATCCTTAGGTCCATGGGGATATATTGCCTCAACTTCCTCCCAAATAGATGATTAGTGCTTGAATTAATTATTTATATCCACTTAATCAAACTTTGTATCTATAAATTGATCAAACCCTAAAATAGTATATGCAAAGGGGGGAGGTGCCAACTTTGAAGCAAAAGCCATTATTATACACTCAAGCTCTAGTTATTTAAAACTATGTGGATACTTAGTTGTGAATAGATTTTGAATTTTTGTTTATAGTCATTAATTTGATGGTAATGTAATTTACCTTAACCTAGTTGATTGGATATATTAACTCTTGTATTCACTTACTTTGTTCAATTGAATGCATCTAGTTATCAATGGATTAATGGCTCCAATGGCTTTGGGTCCTTTTTTTTGTTTATTTTTATATTTTCAATTTATTTTGTGATGCATCATCCTTTTGAGAATCCCATTACTAGGTGTATTTTATTTTCTTATATCTAAGCACTCTATCATCCTTTCCTCGACACTTATCTACTTCTTGATTCTTTCAAAGGCATTGCCTTACCATTTTTAGAACCTTATGTAATTTTAGGGGTATCTAAAAAAAATTCTCCTTCCCACTACCTCATGGTTCTTTCTCTAGCTTGTTATATGACTATTACCACTTCAATAATATGTGATGGTGACACCTAGTGAAATCCTACAATCTCACTTTTTGTAGACGTGATGTACCATCTTTCATATTTTTATAGGATTTGAGTGAGTAATATTTTAACACTTGGTAAAATCTTAGCACTCTGCTTGCCCAAAAGTGTCATAGTCTTCCTTTTTATTATGAAAAATCTAGGTGAGCAAGATTATGATACATGCCATCATCCTAGTGTGATACTTTCCTAGAAAACTTAGAAATCTTGGAATGTTTTGATGACCATAGGCCTACATGATTATGACATGTCAATGGCTATCACTACTCCATTAGATCATGAGTTCTACACTTTAAAACTTTGATCTTGATAGTCACCAGGTGAGAAGGATTGTGACACATGGAAAATCCTATCACTCCCTTGCTCAAATGTTATTTTAAAAGTATCTAAGTACTTGAATGGACATGAGTTAGTAAGATGTCACTAGGTGACACTAATTTATTTAAATGTTAAAGTGTAATAATTTTCCAACGTAGAAATGATTTGTAGAGATATAAGGTAATGAAGGATTAGGAGATCCTATTTGATGCAAAATACTTGATGGACAAAAGTTTTGAGGAATTTGTGTGTTAAATAAAAGTGTCAAACATAGGAATTATAGGCATAACCTCAGGGAACTTGCACGCATAGGAAACTTTTAAAATCCATTAATAGGTTTCCTAAGTAGAATAAACAAAAAAAAAATTCATAGCTAGGGCAATGTAAAATCTTATTATCATTAAGGAAAATATATTCCTAACCAAAAACATAGACATAAGAATCTTAGGAAATCTTATCTTGTTAAGTACATGATAAATACCCCATCATAATTAGTTCCTTTCAACTTGAATGGGGACCTATTCAAAAAAAAAAATAAGAGTGAGTTATGCTGAGTGAAATAAATGGTGACTTATAGGTGGAATACTCTAGAGTATTCAATGACCCATAATATATGGTTAGCAAATACAAAGTGAACATAGATCTTACTATAAAATGATAATCAAAATAGATATATGAAAGATATTCCCAAAACTTTATGATATGTATTATCCTTGCCCATACCTTATACTTTTTTGTGAAGGAATGATTTTTTTTATCCTTGTTTCAATTTTTTTATCAAATACCTTGAATAAATTTTAGGTTTCAAAATGGCTTCCTTGAATCATAAATAAAAATCTTTGGGAGCTCAGGCATTGCTCTACTACTAGCCAAACATTTATAACCCTAATAGAGATACCTTTGGTTCCACCTAATATCCATTTTTAAACTTCCATGATGTGTGATAAATTGATATTCTTTCATAATGTGAGTCTTTATCACCTTTAGATTTCCTTTTTGGTTTATTTGATCACTCTTTAGGATGCATTGATCCCTTTCCCTTTTTCCCCTTTTTTTTGGAATATAGAAGGAAGAGAGGGTAGGGAACCACTATGATATGGTTTAGGTATGAAATAAAAAAATTAAATTTATTATAATGTCCCTATCATCAACATTCATATCAATGATTATTATCTCAAACCAAGTATTAGTGTAGAAGGTGTGTTTGAACTAAGGGATGATAAATCTTTCTAAATTTTCATGCAGTACTGAGAGAAACTTTTGCATACCTAATGAAAGTATTTAACTATGATATGACCATGGTTAATTTCTTATTGCATACCTAATTTTTTTAAATATTAACAATAGTGGTGTAAACTATGAAAATCAACTAGTTTCTACTTTTCATTCTAGGCCTCCCTGCTTCACTCACACTTTCTGCTAGGACATGTTCTCATTCTTTTAGTAATTATGCTCAAGTATGTACAAGAAGCACAAAATATTGGATATAATTTTGATCATTTAAAATGATTCAATCAAGTTGTTCTAAAATAAAGGAGAACTAATCTAGATAATAGGGAACTAAACTAAGGAAATATAATGCATGAAATAGGAAATGCTTAGCTAAAAAGATATAAAAACTAATCTAAAGAAAGCCAAATATAGAAATAAATAAATATATCTATGAAAGAATTAAAACCTAATATAAATTTTACCTCTACCATGGTATATTTTATTTAAGAACATTCTTAGTGGGGGAAGCCTTGAAGTAGTGATTCAAATGTTGCCTATTAACTGGGAAGGCCAAATCCTTACCTTCAAGGTCTCTCAGATGGAAAGTGTTATTGCCTAAGATTTTAGACACTTGATATGGTACAATCCAAAATGGAATGAACTTGTCATGTTGTCCCTTCTTATCATGGTATTTATCCCATAGAATAACTAGATCTAAAATTTTAAAGGCTTTAGTGTTGGACCTTTTATCAAATGATATTTTAAAAACATCTTGGTGTTTGTTGAAGCTTTGTAGTGCTTCAGTCCTTGTATCTTTTAGTTGGAATATATCTAATACCATATACTAGACCCTAGGATCTTATACCATATATTTTTATGTTTGGATCTTAAGATAAATGGGGAAGATAGGCTTCCATCCATATACTAATAATAAGGGTGAGGTCTTGAGGGCCCACTTCTATCTTGTCTTATCTACCCATAATACATACTTAACAGTAGGTTCCATTCTCTTGGTTTATCTTGGGCCAACTTTTTTATGGTGTCTATCAAGTTATTATTTGTATACTCATCTACCCCATTCCCTTTGGGATAATAATTTAAAGAGGAATTGATTGTTATCTTATTATTAAAATTCCACTAAGTAAATTCAGTTGATTGTAAATCCACCCCATTATCACTGACCTAGTATATAGGAATACCAAACATGGTATGTGTATTCTCTTAGAGGAATTTCATGACATCTTGAGATCTAGATTTATTTGTGGCTATAGGTTCAATTCATATAGTTTAATAATTTTTGGTAGTGAGGATAAAAATTTTCTCCACTAATGAGTCAGAATTGATTACCCCAATGAAATCGATCCCCCATTGTGTAAAAGGATACCTTAAATTATTGGGTGTAGTGGCATAGTAGAATTTACCTCCCTTTTTAAAAATTATTGGCATTCATGGTAGTATCTAACATTGGTATTGGCATATCTAAATATAGTGGGCCAATAATACCCCATTCTTAAGATCTTATAGGTTTTGGTTATCCTAGAAGGGTTTCCATTACCTAACTTTTAGTGTAAGTTTTCCAATATATCCATAACTTCTTCACTTTAGGCACATCTTAGGTAGATACCCTCATAGTATTTATGGTATAATACTCATCCTTTTATCATATAGTTCATGGATTTAAGCCTTAAAGATTGCCTTTGTTCTCTATTTAACTCAAAGGGGCATGTCCTTGTG
Source organism: Torreya grandis (assembly GCA_037957365.1). Classification (NCBI taxonomy): domain Eukaryota; kingdom Viridiplantae; phylum Streptophyta; class Pinopsida; order Cupressales; family Taxaceae; genus Torreya; species Torreya grandis. The sequence goes on along the minus strand of JARHVA010001282.1, from coordinate 416,490 downwards.
AGTAAACAATGAATGATCTGATCATACCACTCTCCTTTAGCCATTTGGACTCATTGACTTACTCAAAATGAATCTATGGGTCTGACTTAGTAATTAGTTGGATTATCTCTTGGACTCTAACTATCTTATCTAATCTGATTTCTAGGTCAAATTTTTGTAACTTGATTATCCATTTTCATCTTCTTTCACTCAGTTAATTCTGACCGAGCATGAGCTTGACTTAAAGGTTCAAGACCATAGCATAAGTCTTATTTCTCAAGATATAATGCATGAACATATTTACAACTTTAATAAATGCATATATTTGTTTATCTATCATTAAATATTTTATCTCTACATCTTTTAAATTAGTACTCATAAAGGGGATTGGGTGTTCATTGTCATTTACCTTTTGTGTGAGTATTGAAGTAATGGTACATTCTAAAGTGAAGGAGTACAGGCAGAAATCCTTGTTGAAGTCAGGAATAATAAACATTGGGACCTAATTAATGTCTATCTTGATGTCCTAGAAAGAATATTTAACCTTCACTATCCATTCTATTTTTTCATCCTTATTTAGCATAGCATTCAATGATTTGAAAATCTCAACAAACTTGAAGATGAATTTTCACACAAAGTTGATCTTATTAAAGAATGATTTCAATTATTTTCTACTATTGGGAGGTGTCAAATTTGAAATGTCTTGGACCCATTATGGATCGATATAAATTCCTTGGTGATGATATTGACAATAAACTTGCCCTATGTCACCCTAAAGATGATTTTCTTTGGGTTGAGGGACACTCCACATTTCTTTCTTTTATCAAACACATTTTTCAAGTGGTCTGCATGATTTGTTCTATTTTTGGAGAACACAATGAGGTCATCCTTATAGATAATGATGCACTTACCAATAATTCCTTGGAATGAATGGTCCATGACTCATTAGAATGTTTCCCTAACATTAATGAGGTCAAAAGGCATCCTCTTATAATCATATGTCCCCCACTTCATGGTGAAAGAAATATTCATATGCTCTTGTGCTTCTACCAACACCTATTTGTATCCATAGAAACCATCTAGGAAATACATCATTTCATACCTATTGACATCCCATATTACCTCATCTAGGGAAGGTAGAGGATAGTTATACTTCTCTAAAGACTAGATTAGGTTCTTAAAGTCAACACATAGCCTTATTTCACCAGTTATTATTCTTGATGGGTACCAATTTTTCCATCCTTGTATATTGTCTGATAGGAAATATGATCCTAACATCTAATAGATTATAAACTTTAGTCTAAATGAGAGGATCCAAGATAGGATTCATTGGCCTTTGACATTATTTTAAGGGTCTATTTCTTAGACTTAAGGGAATATTATGGGTGATCACCCTAGGATAAAATTCCTTAATTCCTCATAGGTCCAAGTGAGAACATTCTTTTACTTAATCAATATTTCATTTAGCTCTTAATTTTCATAATAAGTATAGGAAATACTAATGTTAATATATTAAGAGTATTCTTGAGTTCCTAAATTCTCTTTTCCAAATTCAGATTGGTATTTATTTGGCTACTTTTTCTTTGATAGAACTACCACTAGGACTAAGCAATACCTGAGTGGCAATAAGATTAGTGTAAAAATGAGACACTAACCCACACCAAGACACAATGACATCATAATGATAATATTACATTATGAAACACATAAAAAATGCAACCTCAATCTTGTAATGTTTCTCCTTTGTGTTACTTGTGTGTATTTATCATAGAAGAGTCTTGCATATATAGGTGATTACAACCATGATGTAAAGCATCCTAAGAAATGTGGGATAAAACCATAAGTAGAATAGTAAGGAATAGTGGTATGTGAGTCATCCAGCACTCATGTGTGCACACACTAACCACTAATGGTTAAAGCTAACCCAATTTAACTTATAAAAAGTGTAAATAATCATTTACACTAATACCCCCTCTTAAGTGAAATTTAGGGAGAAATAAAAAACAAGAGTGTAAGACTTCTTAAAAGATAGGTCTTGGAAATGATGCCATGTTGGGTAGCTATGTACAATGTTAAGATAATATAGAGAAGAAGCCAAGTGTCCTAGTAGATTCCAATCTATCTTTTTGATATACATGGATGGAAATTGTTGTAACTACCAAGTAAAATATGAATTGGTATTGAATATAAGCACTAATTAGAAGAAACATTGATCTCTAAAAGACTAGGTACATGAATAAATCAAGGAAGCATTACCAAACATCCCCCCCCCTCAATGCTGGATGGATTAATGATAATAACAGCTAATGACTATCAAAGTGATGGTGAATGAGTGAACATCACAAGATGACATGGTGGTCTGATCCACACTCAGATGAAGCTATGTAGGATGGATGTCAACACTAGCTAAACATACTCTTAATATTTACATGAGTGGTATAAGTCCACTACTCAATTAATACCTAAACTACTATGGTAATTTTGGAACTATGAAAATGGTTACCCATGGGTAATTATGAATCTTGACAGACATTTGGGATACCATATGTCACTCATAACATAGAGATAATCATACTATCAAGGTTGCTATTGAAAATATAGAAGAGTACACTAAATAAGGCCAACAAATGATGAGACATATTATAATCCTCATATGGGTTCTAGAAAAAAACATTCCTAATAAGAGACCCATGTACAATAGAGGAATCCAAACTCATTATTTTTCTAAAAACATGAAATCACACATGCACACAAAAGGTACTTATTTGTATAAAGAAATGGAATCTCTCCTAGAAAATGCAAGGAGTCACATAAGAAGGGGCCTCAAATGTCTTCATGGCATGAGTGCAGGTAGAAGTGTAAACTAACTTTCATCGATGCATAAAGGCAAAAAACTCAAAAACCAAAAAAGTTCATACATGAGTGGCCCAAAATCCACTACTTGAACAACATTCAAAATGGAGTAGGAGTCTTGTTATATAATATCCATGGGAAAAAAGACAAATTGTTTTTCCTTGATAGGGTCTTATCAACAATGATATTTTAGGTACCATTTACAAGATGAGGAAATACAATGCATTTTCAAAACTAAAGGATAAGGAGAGAGAAAAAAACTAGGTAAAGTTTATTGTAGGGGGCATGACCACTAGCCATGCTAGACCCACCTATCGATCTTCAAACATGATATCTAAAATAGGTGTGAATGTGCCCAAGCCACATGAATAACTTAACCACTAGAATGTGAAAATGGAGTGTGACAAATCACAAACATGCATGAAGTTAGATAAAGTTATAAAACCCCCATGGCATTTTATAAATCAGTACAAGTACAAATACATTTGAATGACCCACTGAATATGAATTATAGTTTGTAAAAGAGGACACTAAGATAAAAACTATAATATTATATAGAATAAAAATAAAATATATGTTTTATATTTGAATAAAATGGAAAAATATGCACTTTCAAAACATATTACATGCAAATTGAAGTTATTAGTCAAAAGTTATGGCCTCTTAAAGGTCCAAAATACATGAACATATCAGCTAAACTAGAAATAAACTAAAAATTCTAGAAATATGGGTGATTAAAATGTAAAAGTAATCCCTACCACTACATATATATTTAAATAATAGACAAGGTGAAAAAAATCACCTTCTCAGGCTTCATAGATCAAAATTTATGGGCCTCAGAAGAAAATACCTCCAAATATGGCTCATAGTGGTGAAGGACAAGCCCTTAGGGGCTAAAAATGCATAGAAGGTGGTCATATAGCATGAAAAGAGGCTAAAAACTGATGTATAAGACCAAAACAACATTGATATTTGACCTTGTGACCTTTAAGTTATCAATGCTTCAATCCAAGCACTCTAACCATAAATGCAACCATGAAGCTTGTTAACACAAGTGAAAAAATTGATATATATTATTAGAAAATTCATTAATTTAAAGGATAAGGTGATTGGTGGCCTTTATAGTGACAATATGGTGGTGATGATACTATAATTGGTGAATCTAGGTGGTGATCCACTAAAAAAATTAACCCTACACCAAATTAAGACTTCCAAATTGCCCTCTACCTTCAAACTTTCACCACAGGTGCCTCAATGCTTCATTTCAAAAACTGAATACTTTTTAAAAATTTGTTGATGAGAAGAATCTAGTGATATAATATTTTATCCATGATTTTGAAAAAAAACATCATAAAAACTACCATTTTCTTTATTGTTCCTCATTTGTCCTACAAAATAGAATCTTAAAAAAATTGTATAAAATCACCAAAAGCTCTAGAATTTTTTTTAATTCATATTTTTATGATTAGAATTCATAAAAAGTATAGGATCAGTTCCATAAATTATATATTTTTCCATAAAATTAAAAAACCAAAAAATGTCCCTTAAAGATGCTTAAAAATGGTAGGATTAGGCCATACATAGCTTTAATACCATGATAAAACTATGACTAGGACTAAGCAATGCCTGAGTGGCCATGGGATCGATGTAAAACTTAGAAATTAACCCACACCAAGATGTAATGACACCATAATGATAATATTACATTATGAAAAACATATTACGTGCAACCTCAATGTTGAAATGTTCTTCCTTTGTGTTACTTGTGTGTATTGTTCATAGAAGATCCTTGCATATATATGTGATTAAAACCAAGATGCATAGCATCCTAAGCAATGTGGGATAAAACCACAAGTAGAATAGTAAGGAATAATGTCACATGAGTCATCAAGCACTCATATGTGCACACACTATCCACTAGTTGTTAAATCTAACCTAAGTTAACAAAAGTGTAAATAAACATTTACACTAACATGATTTTTAGCTTATGGATTTATGTCAAATATCCTTTCTAAAGATATAATCCCCATGGGGATTCTATTTTCCTTGAGCTATATGATACCATCCTTCCTAAGGTCTTTTGATCTTAGATGTTCATAGTTCTTTATCATCTTTAATTTGGTATTCAAAGGCCACATAATTATTTATGAATTAGATAATCTATTGACCATCCTTAAATACCTAGAAATTTTTTATGTTGTCGAGGATCAAAGGGCAAGGCACTATCTCCATGAAAAAAATTACATCTTAGAATTTGAGAGTGTCATTAAGTTGGTAACTAAGGATTCTAATGAATATAACATTTACTTTTCCTCTTTTAGAATAACTTTGATGTTGAAAGACTCAAAGGGCTCAATCAATTCCCAAGCTCTATGTTTTTATTTCTTTAGGTACGCTAGTTTACATTGATATTTCCCTTTGACCTGGTTGAACACCAACTTTGAATCATCAAATACTTGTAGCTTTTTAACATCATATACTGAGGTAAACTATAGGATAAAGATCCAGGATTCATACTTAGTCTAGTTATTTATTGCAAAGAAACTATAATTTTTATGCTACCAAGTACTACTTTCCATTAGGATTCATCAAGGCTACACTAACACCTAATCCTTACTTTGATTGAGCACCATCAAATTAAAGCATCCATAATTTTGAAGGTCCTTCAAAATCTTGGTACTAATGCCTATGTTTGGTAGTGAAGGTGTACATACTGGTATGTGAAGATATAAATTTGACCTTATCATTATTGGAATTATATTCTATGATTAAGTATTTCATCTTCTACTCTCAGTCAACTCTAATTTGATTGTCCACACCCTTCCAAGGTAGCCAAATATGTGAGAAATCAATCTCTATGTATCCATTCAATATTTTTGACCAATCCCAAATGATTAATAGATTGTAGGCCTCTAAGATTTTGACCATTAGTATGTCAATAAATTTTTGTACACATGGCTCAAAGGCCAACTATATACATATATTCAACAATTCCCTGACACAAGGTACCATATATTTATCTAGTTGTAGGACTACCCTTTTTGACTTATCTAGGTTAGTCCCAATGTCTTTCATACATCTATATGTATCACATTATTTGAATCTCCTGAGTTAACCATACAATTGTGAACATTCTTACCAAACATTCTAACTATCATTAGGAAGGGTAGAACCTTAGGTTTGTCCTTATAGATCTTTAAATTTGCTTAGGCAGTCTTTAATTTATTTGTAGAATATCTTCCAATCAAGGCTTTTAGTAGTAGTTCCCTCTGTTATGTGATATGAGCCAAATCATATAGGGTGATATTGTCTTTGATCTTATCCTCCATAATATTGTATCCCCCTTTGTTTAGCGATTATGTGGGTTTCATATGATTCTTTTCCTTTAGGGGAGGTGGATTATTACTACTCTTTGTATCTGGAGGAGCATTAGCATTATTATTTGGAGGTGTAGATGTATTGAAAGGCTAATTATTCCTTAGATTTTAACTATTTATTTATAACTGCTAGAAAGTATGGAATTCATTTTTGATGTCTTCTAGTTTATTATCTTCTTCCACTAGAAATGGGAAATGATATGAATCAAAGACTATAGAAGTGTTGGACATGTCATAAAAAGAAGGTTCATGAAGATATGTCTCAGGTGGGTTTTCTATTATCTCTTGTCTAACCATTTCCCTTTGAAATATTTCAAAAGCTATAATTTTTTTTCATAATGTAATTCTCCATGCTTGGATGTGTTGTGAACTCTAAACTAGTTGGGTAATTCAACCTCCATGATGTTCATCTTTGGAATCTTAATTGGTAGCTGCTCAACATTATTACCAGTCTTATTTAAAGGTCTATTGTATCTCTAGTAACCAAATCTCTAGTTGGCATTTTATCTACTGACATTTCCCATACATTTTTACATAGTCAAGTACTCATTACTTAACTTATTTACCATCCTCTAGATATAATCTACCTTAACCTTATTATAATTAATAAAAAACCTTGGGTGTTAGAATCATTGATTGGGACCAAAGCTTGGCTTCTATGAGGATCAACTACCTAAACTATATTATTGAAGAAACATAAATTTTGGTTAAGTGTAATGTGAGACAAGGGAAACTTAATATGGGTCTGATTTTGATTATGGGCCATAGTGTTTTGATTAGCATTTGGGACTAGATTTAACATTGGCTATGATTGATAAACATTTGGTTATACTAATCCTTGTGATTTAGGGTTCACTTGTTTATCAACCTCTATATCCTCAACATACACCTAGGTCAAATCTATATCACCAAAAACCCTATACATAAATAGTGTAATTATTAGATCTAAGGCATTTTTGTACATATCTAGAGATAATGCAACATTTGGATTATACAAATTGTCTATCTAACTACACATTTTTTGAAACCTTACACTAAATGCCCTAATGGGTTTGTTAGGCTCTATTTTCATGTTGGAAAAAAGATGGTACATGATACTAGGGATAATGATTTAGCAAAAATATCCTAAGAAGGTAGTTTGGCACTCATTCCAAGATCTGATGGAACCCTTAACAATATTAAGGAACCAATCATAGGTAACATATTGTAGTATAAATGGGAAAAAGCATCAAGCTACATCATCATGAAATACATTTAATATTCCCAAAGAAGTTTTATAATATTTCACATGTTCTTTAGTTGTTATACCCCTTGAGGGAGAGAAGGTGGGATGGTATTTATTAAGTTTTTTGGGTAGGTCATGTATACCCCCTAGGATATTAAAGGTATACTCATCAACCAAGGTTGAGACATTGGATGTGGGAGTGGTCATATGTTTGGAGAATATGACTGAGCCCATGATCTCCTTAAACCACCTTTATCTGACCTAAATTTTCTATGATCCTATAGGGGTGGATGTAGTAGGTCATTTCTAGAGGTGGAAATAGTTAGTATTTGGTATATATCTAGTGTAACTCAAAAGATATTCAACTTTATATAGTGAAAGTAGGCCCTCCTTCTAGTGCCAAATTATGTTTTTTTGAGTTTCATACACATTAGAAAACATATATGAGGTAACCTCTAATATTTTGGGATCTCATTGAACATTAAATTCACTCTGGAGCATGTGGAATAACTATGATTAATGCAACTGCTAACCCAAATGGTTCATAAATGGACATATATCCTAGATCTATTTGGGGTGAATGGGATGATGATAGACCTACTCTAAAGTGGGTAGGACTCAAATAAATCACAAATGGAAGGAAAGGTAAGGAAAAAAAGTAATTATATAAAAAAACATCATGGTTTCCTTCTTACTATATTTAGGGTAAGGATAAACACCACCTGCTAATACTTATCACTTGTTACTTTGGCACATAGAGCATATAAACATAACAAAAAGATCTGAGGGGGTAAAATGCAATTAATTGAAGATCATTAGTTAAAGTTTATTTCTACTAATATTACCTTAGAATCTCCTAATAAGAGGTTATAACTAATGAATAGAGAGAACTTTTGAATAAACTCAGTCTAGGAAGTTACATTAAAATGGAACTTCTACATAGATCTTAAAGGTTAGCTTATCAAACTTGTTATATGAAATCAAGATTTATCAACATAAAATTGTTGTTGCATGTTCTTAATTAGTAAAATCCTACTAACTAATCACAATATATTTTAAATTAATGTATGATATATGAAATAACTATCCATTAGTCAAAAAACACATGCTCAATATAACAAATAATGAAAGAGATATCCAAACAACATAGACTTCTAGAATAACCCAGATGATTTATTATCTATATTGAGTGTTAAAATTTCTCCTCCATTTGGAATGTAGGACATTCATGTATATATATATATATATTGTTGGGATGGGTATACCTCAACATTTAATCTATTTTCATATCTTTACATCTATTTCAAAAATATATCCTAAAACAGAGTGTATGAAAAATTTGACTAAGGATGCAACCAATAGAAACAAAAATTGTTACAAAAAAATATAATACTACTAACATCATTTTATAGGGTATTTCCTATGATGATGTAATTATAATTTTGGACACTTATGCCCTAGCATTTTTTTCCATTAATACTAGGGTTAATACTAAGGTTATCTTTATTTCTTATGAGTTGTAATTTAAGTGACCGATGGAGCCCACTTGCTCACCTGAATCTACAAGTAGAGGGTATGGCTCACCTAAAAGTAACTCTCAATGTTTATAAAGTCTAACATAGGTTTTTTGAAAATTTGGGGGAGTCTATCCATTATTTTTATATGTGCCTTAAGTGTATCCCCAAGATCTACATAAAGAGTCTCTATTTGAAGGACCCTACTTCTATTAAAATTCACCAACTACGTAGTTCATCATGTGTCTTGTACACTATGCCTTCAACTTCAGCTTTAAAACTATTCACCATTGTTTAAATAGGGTCTTTAAATATGGAAATATGGACTAATTCCTCAATTTGATTTCTCACCAATAATCTTCATCTCCTTAAAAATGTTAGTGCCCCCCCTCTCATAGTTAATGAGTTGTTGCACTATATTTTACATCACTTGATGCCACTCAATCAAGTTATCTCTCCTAGTAGCCACATAATTTAGGACCCACATTGCATTCAAATTATTTATAAAATTTAGGTGAATGTAGGACTTGTCCTTGTCTATTTATCTCAAAAAAATAGTTTATCCTCCATCTTCTTCATATCCTATACAAGGGAGGAGTCATCCCCAATTTAGGTTGTGATTCTTTCTTTATATCTATTATTAATTAGATGACATCATATAAATTTTGGGCTTCTACCTACACACTAGATTTGAGATCCCTTAGAGGTTGGACGGTACTCCCTTCCTATAAGGCTTCTAATAATTGATCATATCCCTTAAACATCTCTTTTATCACTCCTCCTACATAGTCCATAAAAGTATAGGGATCCTCTCCTTGACTGCCCAAGTCATAAGGGTGGGTTCTATGTTTCATAGTTAGATAGAACACATCTTCTCTCTATTTCAACTCCAAATATTATCCTTCATCTATGATGGTTTTACTTTCAATCTTCCTTATAGTCTTAGTTTCCCAAAAAAAATAAAACTTGACTATGGGATGTTCGATAATGACTAAGTCCTTCTTTCCCTCCTTTGCCTATTGTATTTATCTGATCCATTCAGAGATATTTAAGGTATTTATTTATTTTGAAAGATCTACCTATTTTGTAGGAGTGGAAGATATAGAATACCCTATGAGATCATAGGATTAGGAGAAGTTGTTTCTAGCTAAGGGAAAGGGGGAATATAACTTCTCCATCTAGTGACCCTTTTTGGAGCCACTATATCAATTATTAGTTTCCCTTTGTGTAACCTTTTTTGTGTTGTAAAAATTGTTGACTTTATTTAGACTACATAATCAATCAGTAAGCCCAATGGAAGGGATGGTTAAGGAGGAGTAACTAAGGAATCAAATATGTTGGTGGAAACCACCAATATTTCAAAATGTACTTATTTGTTGAGCTTAGATGGATGAGGGATTAAGGCCATAAAGAATGAATGAGCAGGAATGGAATTGAGAAAGTTTTGTAAATAATCTATTATATATTTATGAGTAACCTTATTAGGACCTATTAAATATTGGTTAGAGAATGCCATAACCTAAATTATAAGGGTTATGGCTAGGGTTTTTAAAACTAAAATTATAGCCAATTCAACCTTATTTGTTTGGATAAAATAATCCAAAATGGGAGGAATAGATAATATATAAATAATTGAGATAGAAGCTACTATAGTAATAGGTGAGGAATAATAAGTTGGTGCGCTCACCCTTTGTGTAGTAGTAACTTGGGAAACCATTGTTTTAGATAACATTATTGTGTCAGGAAGTGTTGAGGCTATAGGTACATTAACTGATTATCCCTAACTTGAAACTACATGTTTTCACTCTTCTTCATTTCCATTATCTCTACCTTGGTACTAAATCAATTCATTTGAGCCTGAACATGTATTCAAAATTACAGTGTCCTTAGACTAAGCTTCCTCTATAAACCATTCATCCTCTATGCCACTTTCTATAGCCTCACTAATGGTATCAAATAAGGATATGTATGTCTTTTCTTCCCATTCTTCCTTTATGGAACACTCTCCCTCTATGAACTTCCATTTACCATCTTCATCATTATCTAAGATTTCTAGGGGCTCTAATTTCTTAGTGCCTTTTATTTTATCCTTTTATTCCCTTTACTTCTCCTCAAAGGTTTCATTTATTAGAATGACCTAAGGAGAAAATTAAGGGGCCTTCACCATTCTCTAGTACACTAAAGGGAGTCCAATGGGAGTAGTAGTTGCCATTGAAAGGGGGGAAGCAACAATAATTGAATCTAAAGGGATAGTGGTTGGTGATGAAGTGGTGAAAATAATTTTTGATGGAGGGGAACTTGGGGAATTATGAAATCAATAAATTAGGGGAATAAAGATGGGAGGCTCACTTTATATGCTACCATGAGTGGAGGGAAAGGAAACATAGAAAATGGTCCACCAGATGAGCTATACTTATAGTATCTAATGTTTTGATAGCCATATGAGGAGGAGTGGACAATATGATGGTTCATATAATGGTCACCACTAGGATGGAATGTTGAGGGGGTTCTTGAGGAGCTTCTTATTCAGTTACCATATAAGCTAGCCTAAATGATCTAGCCTGATCTATCTTAGAATTTTAGCATGTGTGAGGGGTCATAGAGGGGGATTAGAATCCCAATGTTATTTCTCAATTCTTTAATCATCCTACTTCATGGTATTCAGATTATACTAAATATGTTTATCCACCACTGGTGACATATTTACTTGGTTTATACGAGTATACACTTTTGTGTCACTTAGGGCATCCAAAAACACCTCATCATGTGAAAATGACACATGGCCATACTTAATTTTCACCCTAACTATGATTCTATTTAGGTGTTCCCTAACCTATTTATTTTTATCTCACTATCTATAGGGTACCCACTTGAATTCATAGGATGTTTTGGGCCTACCTACTAGGTGAAAATGCCCTCATTTTCTGTATTGAATTTGACCAATGTTGATGGGATTTGGGTGAACTACCCCCTATTTGGCATTCCCTAGGGTAACATCCATAGAATCTATCAATTGGGTTGTAATTTCCTACTCTAATACCTTATCCAACACCAATCGAGGGAGATACATGGGAAGGGATTTGGTTCCCTCCACTTTGATAATTGTGTAATTAGGGTATAACTAATAACTACCAATAATTACAATATTCCTTCTAATATGATAAAATAATTTATGCATATCCTTTCCATAAATGTCCTAATATACCATTGGATAGAATTTCTCTATTAACATGGTCGTGTTCTTTATGAATTTATGGATGTGGAGGATATTGAATTCATCATAGATTTTATTCTTAGTATATTTAGGTGAGGGTTCCCATGTTCTTAGAAATTCAAATGGACTATCCCAATCATGGCTTCCACTAGATAAGACATCATATAAAAGTCTCTATCTAGTTATTTGTTTGAGCTACTAACTTGGTGGGCCAATTTATGACTAATGGCAATGACCTTGGTGGAGGTGAGGATGGTGTATATCAAGGGAATCTGACCCTTATTGATGTAAGATATGCTTGGGAAACCATATATATTATTCAATAAGGCCATGTTGACCTTAATTCATGGTATAAAAGTGGAAATTGGGATGGAAAGGATGAGTCATTTAATATTTAAAGTGTTTGGGTCATGTGCCCACTCCTACAACTTACTAGTTACATTATTTGCTAACATCGATTGGTCAATTAGGGCTTAGTTATAAGATGCTTTAGGGGGAGGGAGCCAGTAATATTTATCAAATGCACACCCATTTATATAGGATACTAATGTCTTGTATTGATATAAATGTAAAAATTTGCTATAAATTTGGTAATTTCTAAATAAACTATATAGTAGGTTGATGTAAGGCATTACCTCTAATTTTTTTATTGTGTCATGTAGGCTCACTAATTTAATTTCCACTATGTCTTGCATGTGCCTTCATATAAAGGCCAAGAATTTATACTTATGGCCATAGGGATTTATTGCTTCAACTTCCTCTCAAATAGATAAGTAGTGATTGAAATCATAATTGAGATCCACTTCACAAAACTTTATATCTATAAATTGATCGGACCTTACAATGAAATATGCATAAGGGGGAGGTGGTAAGTTTGAAATAGAATCCATTGTTATACACTTAATCTCTAGTTATTTATAACTATGTAGAAACCTGGTTGCAAATATATTTTGAATTTGTGTTTGTAGCCATTAATTTGATGGCAATGTGATTGACCTTAACTAGGCCAATTGCATATATTGCCTCCTAGATTAACTTATTTTGTTGAATTGAATGCATAATGTTAGCCAATTTATGTGGATTAATGGCTCTAATGGATTTATCTCCTTTTTAATTTTCTCTATTTTCATATTTTGAATTTATTTTGAAATGCATCATCCCTTTACAAATCCCACTAATAGGTGGTTTTTCCTTTCCTAACTCTAAGTGTTTTGTCATCCTTTCTTTCACACTTGTTGACTTCCCACTTCTTTCAAAGGCACTACCTTTCCATTTCTAGACCTTTGTGTAGTTTTAGAGATGTGTAAAAATGTTGCCTTCTCACCACCTCATGGTTCTTTCTCAAATTTTTGTATGCTTATTACTACTTCAGGCATGTGAGATGGTGACACCTAGTGAAATCCTATGATCTCACTTTCCCTAGAATAATGAGTCTAGTTCAGATCAGCATACACTAAACATAGAAATAATGAGGTTGAACCATATAGAGAACACAATAATATTATATATTATTTTAATTAATAATTCAATCAATATATTACATTTTTATGTGAAATTATTCCTATAAGCATGGATATCATATCTCCACTAATATCTCAATCATATTCCTATGAACACACAATCTAAAAAATAACCTATATTTATAATATTATTGTAACAAAAATATCAAAACCAACTAATATATTCTAACCAAATATATCTATCATTGAATTTTTACTTTAATAATTATTCACATTATAATATTCATAAATTAATGTGAGGACTAACATTTCCTAACATTTACCTCCACCTTAGGCCTTACATGGTAATTTATGTTTCATAGGAATTAATGAAAGTAAAGAAGGAACACATCAACCTCTCATCAAACATTCACTATCAATAACACATCAATCAAATTAGTGTGGGAAATTGGAATAAGAATCATCTACCATCAACCATTCATTGAGGGAACCTCATCAACCTATACAATATAAGAACTACAAGAAGGAACTATTTGTTCAACTTTCAATCCTGCATCTCCTAAAAACTTTTTTATATGTAGTACACCATGTGTAAAAATATTACATACACCTCTTATTTGTCACACATATAGACAAGTGATGAAAATAAAAAATATATGTACCACTATAGCATAAGTGCTTCTTCATTATTAGCTAATGAGTGGTGTAGAAATCCTCCATCCTCTAGTGTCCTCCAACCTCTAAAAATGTATTTCTTATTTAATATAAAAAGTATTCAAAATTATAACCAATGTCCTCAATCATTGGTTCTTATTCATCATTTTTCTTTTATTCATTAGCAAACATGGAATTCTCTTGTAGTTTCCCTTCAAGCAAGTCCTTATCTCTCTTTTTGTAATTTACAACCAAATGGCTATTTTGTTTACAATAGAAGTAAATAAATCATTTCTCTTAATCCTTAGAATTTGATCCTTGTTTGAAATAAGATTTATATCTTATTTTAACATATGACTTATCCTCTTTGTTTTTACCATACAATACACTTTCATTTGGAGTATTATTCTTTTTTTTTTAATCTATCAATGAATAAATTAGATCTTCTAAGCTACGATTTATTTTGATTAGTGTAAAAACCATGTTGGAATAACTAGTTAGCATGTTATTTTTTAAAATACCTTTGCATAATCATTACATACATCTACCTTTATTCCTCATAGCTGATTTAGAATGGAGCAAAATTTATTGATGTGTTTCACTATGTTGTCAATTTCCTCCATCTTTAGTTCACATAGCTTCTGTTTGAGATCCAAATAGACTGTTAAATGTATTCCAAATGGCATTTGAACTTTTTTATAGGTCAATATGATGCATGTAAGCATCAAATAACCCTAGGCAAATAATTTTTGTTACTTTTTAATATTTTCTCTCCCATTTTTCTACTTTCTCTACATCTTTTGGTTTCTTCACTTTCCCATCAACAATGTCCCATAGATATTTGTTGATTAGTAATAATTGGGTTCTTACCTACCATGTGTGAAAAAAAATTCCTTCAAAGTTTTCAATGTGGTTCAACTTGTCAATTATGACCCTCTATAATTTAGACATCATATACAAGAGATAATGCATCTAATTACATGTATATATATAATATTGATCTTGATTTTAAAAGACTACTAAAAATTAATATTTTTGACTTTTATTGACATACCAGACTCAAAATGAACTTTTGATGAGATAATGACTCAATAACTATTTTGACATTTTTAAATTTTTGACTATTTGAGAAATTTAAAAACTTAATAATCTCTTTTTGATATAAAACTTAAAATAAAAATACTCTTACCTTGACTGACTATTAATAAAAATATGAACATATGAAAAAACTAATTACATATGACACAAAAAAGACTCATAAATTTAACCACTACAAGTAAACTCTAACACAAGTTTTGGGCTTATTTGAGTATTTAATAGTAAAAAATTACAAGACTAAATATAAACTGACATAAATATAAAACTTTGTTGACTATTAAAACTATGTGGGAATAATTTTAGCTTGGTAAAAATAATGATGTAATAAGTATCTTAACACATGCAAACTTGTCACTTTGTGAAGATTGCCTACAATTAGTGATATGAGAGTGATTGAAGGAATGTGATCTTTGTAAAAAAGAAATAGTGGTCTCAATGTAATGACATGGAAAAAAGGTGAAAACACAAAAAATAGATATGAGATAGAAAGCTTGGAACAAGTCATGGTAGAAGTGGTATGGTGAGTGGAATATTTTAAGGACAAAAAAAGGAGATACATCTAAAAAAATTAATCATTGTTTAAATTAATGCAAGGAAAAAATTGATCTGACTCACATGATGTGGAGTCTATAGTAGAACTCATGGAAAAATATAGAGATTTTTTATATCTAAATTGATATTTCCACATTCTTAATATAACCATGCATTGATACATGGATCTAGGGTCTATCACATCTAGTGTGTAAGGATGCGATGTCAACATGTAGTAAATTTAATTCACCACATATGCATACCATGAATAATACTTTCCATGATCTATAAAATCATATTAAATTTATAGTAGTGATGCCATAGTAGATTAATATAGATCTCACAATAAAAATTGACCTAAAAACTATATTTCAAGAAAATTAGTGTGCTTGCAATTATCCTTTATTATATGTAGCTTCATATTTATGTTATGATAAATATTTTAATGTAGCATACATGATGAATTTAAATTTTGTTACTAATGCTAGTGTAGTCATCCACGAACTAGATCAACTATTCATTGTAGCTCTAATGAATGTGCATTGTCTTCTCATGGATCTGAGCACTGAGGAATCACCAAGAATATTTCCAATGAAAGAAATGTAGAAAATAAAATAAGACTAGAAGGTAGGGTACGTCTAGGAAGGATGAATGTTTAGATCAAGATATTAACATTTACAAAGTGAAAAATACTTGGAGAGGATTCTCATTATTCATAGGAACAAGACCCTAGATTCTCTTATAGTAGATAATGAGTCTGATTTAGATCAACATACACTAAAAATAGAAATAATGAGGTTGAACCATATAGAGAACACAATGATATTTACCTTGTTGTAATTAATAATTCAATTGGGATATTAAATTTTTATAGGAAATTATTCCCATAATAATGGAGATTATATCTCCACTAATATCTCAACATATCCCTATGAATATACAATCTAACAAATAACCTATATTCATAATTTTATTGTAACAATATCATAACCAACATATTCTAACCATATATATATATATATATATATATATATATATATATTAGTGAATTATTAATTTAATAATTATTCACATTATAATACTCACAAATTAATGTGAGGACTAACATTTCATAACATGGAAGTGTCATATCATCTTTCATATTTATACAAGCTCTGGGTGAAGGGGATTATGACACTTGGAAAAATCCTAGAACTCCACTTGTTTGGAAGTGTCATAATTTTCCTTTTTACTATATAGACTTCAAGTGAAAGGGATGATGAAACATTTCATAATATCAATGTTCTGCTTACCTGAAAAACTTATAACTCTTGGAATGCTTTGATGACTACAGGCCTACAAGATTGTGACACATAAATGATTATCACTAGTCTAATTGTTTGGGAGTTTTATACTTTGAAACTTTGATCTTTTTAGTCACCAGGTGATCAATATTTGACATGTGTGAATCTTGGCACTCCACTTGATAAATTTTTTTTAAAAGTTTCTATGTACTTGAATGGTTTTTAGTTAACAGGTTATCATTGGGTGGCACTGATTTATTTTAATTTTGAACTGTAAGAATTTGCCAAGGCAAAAATGACTTGTGGAGGTATAGGGCAATGAAGGCCTTTGAAATCTAATTTGGCATATACTACTTGATAGATAATTTTTTTGAGGAACTTGTGTGCCAAATAGAAATTCCAAAAAAAAGTGTCAAAAATAGGAATGTCAGGCACAACCTCAAGGAACTTGCACACTTAAGAAACTTCTAAAATACATTAATATATTATCATGAGTACAATAAACAATGAAATCTTGGATAGCTAGGGTAATGGAAAATCTTATTAGCATTAAGGCAAATATATTCTTAACCAGAAACTTAAATATAAAAACCTTAAGAAATCCTATCTTGTTAAGTACATGATAAATAATAATAAATGATTTCCTTGTCATAGTTCCTTTTAGGCTGAAATAGGGCTATTCAAAAAAAATTGACAGTGGGGTATGCTGAGTGCAATAATGTGTATGCTAAATATTTTAATATTTTTCCTAGACTTGAATGTTTTTGTATTTTATTGATTTTTTTATATTTTTTCAAATTCAAAGTTTTGGGGAAATAGGGTTAACTGATTATCCCATCTAATGGATCCTCATAGGGTTCTCTTGACTCGAGATAGGGTATAAAAAATTAGTCATATTTATAAAGATCATATGTTTGTGCCAAATATACAACTATAAATTTTTTGATACTCTGTCTATACCTCATAAGACTCTGTGGTCATGAAGAATTAGTAGAAGTTATAGTGGTTCATGTAACTGATTACTTAGTGATATATGAGTTATTTAGTGCAAATATTATTATGGGTATTTTTACCCACTCTAAAACATGTTGATCTACTTTTATCAATTGTTTAGGTCATGTAGGTGTAGATGATGACTTTATAGAGTCTACCTTATATATATAATGCAATGACCTCTCAAGTATCAGATTCCTATAAAGGGTATTATATTTTGCTTAATTTTTTCTCATTATTAACCTTAATAGGTTGCATAATTATCTATATTGAAATAAACTTCTATTATTGTGTTATATTTTCATACCAAAGCCTAAAATTGTAACTAAACTATGGAGATACAGTGTGTGGGAGTGTTTTAATATTTCCATTTAATGGGTGTCCATAATGTGGTGGGGTATTATGTACATTATAAGCCATTTGCACTTTTGGTGTTTCCTTATATTGACCTTGTCATGGATTATTGTATACCTTCTAGTTTTGATGATCATAAGGTTATGAACATAAATCCTTTAAAATATCATCATAGGTTATATGTTTAGGATTGATACCACTTGATATCCCCATCCCAATACACATACTTTATTGGGATATAGAGGCCTAGCTTATGATATATAGAGGGGAAGGGAGGCCCAGTATAGGATAGGATATATATATGTGAGGGCATTCCACTAAGACATAATAGAGAAGTTCAACATCCCCATATATCTAACCAAACACCGTGAATTTCAAAGATACTACTAAGAGGGGTATTTTATCTTTTGATTCAACTTGTAACATATATTTGTAGAATGTCTGACACATTTATGATAGTCACAATAAGCATTTTCATCATATTTTTTTGGTATAGGTTGAATCATATCAACCTCCAAGGGAGGGGGGAGATATATGAGATGACACTCCAAAAGTTTATTAAGGAGAAAAGTTGATGACTCAAGTAATCATGTAAATTGTCTCTTAGGTTAATTTGATAATATGCACTAATTAGGGTGTTTTGACACTATATAGACCATTGTTTTTGTTTCTATTTTAGCCTTTGTATCCATGTTTGAATGAATGAATACTTGAATATGTAAGTGAAAATAGTGATCAATAATATTTTGGAGTGGTAAATCCTTATTTTTAAAGGAAATATTATGCTCTATACATTTGATAATGTTGAGTACAAAGGCCACATATGGTGGCTCTACATTACTTGGAAAGGTTGTTGTATGTAATGATTCTAAGAGAATGTTTGTGTATCAGGAATACTTGTGTAACAAATCCAAAAGCGAAACTTTATCAATGACATCATTATAGTGGTTTATAATATTATATGTTGATGATACTTATTTCAATCACTCCATTTTTATTATTTTATTGTGAATATTGAATTGTATGAATAAAGGTAGATCTTGATCAAGGATATCCTTTGAGGGTAAACTTTTTTGATTAAAATTAATAAGATTTGCATTTTTTTTGAGGTATTTCATAATATATACAAAATAAGTATCTTTATGTCACTTATTACTTGTTTTTCATGAAAGGATTCATATAATATATCCTTATATAAATTTTAATGATTCAAAATATCAAGGATTGAGATATTATCATGTGTATTTTTGAGCCATGGGTGAATAATGGTGGTGGGATGGTAGTTATCACTTGAGTAGTATTTAGGTGGAATAAAAGGCTAGTAGCATGAAAATTGGTGCTTATTTAAGATATAAAAGGGTTCAATATTATTTCAATTATATTTTAAAGAGAGATTATATTTTTATCTTTTGTTAAATCACTTTCTTTTTTTACCAATTTGTTGACTTCATTTGACAATATCATCGATTAATTTAGTAATGTATGAGAGATGCAAAGTAATGAATGCCATAACATAATATTTAATGAAATATTTTATAGATTTATCCATATTAAACATAAATTATTCCTTTTTAATTAGTTAAAATCTTATTTTAAGATTTTAAGAATTTAGAAATCAGGAAACTTAAAATGTTAAAACCCTAAGGAAAACTAGGGTTACACAAGAAGAATCAAAGATAAATTTCACTAAATGTTACCCATTTTTATAATTATGAGTATGGGTAATATCCTAATACAATTTAAATAAGTATTATAAATTAGGTGACTAAAATGAATTTATATTTATAATATTTTGATAAATATGTTGAATATAAGAATATGCTAAATATAGACAAGTACAATGCCAAACAATATTATGAAATTTGAAATAATAATTATATTATTAAATGATTTGAAATCATATTAAAATTTATATATTTAAAATATAATAGATCGATGTTCTTCCTTGATTTATCAAATTATATAAAATAGCTCTATATCAGCCTAGGTAATAACGTTAGTATATTGAAACTATCATCAACACTTATATCATAGTTTTGATGATTATGTATATATAAATATAAATTATATTTTATATAACATCCACCTATTCCTATTATGTCTCACTTTCACCTTATAGGTTATTAACTCGAATGACATGCATAGGTTCTTAGAAACTATCTTTTACTCAAAACTCTAGGTCCTCCAACTTGACATGTTGCCTTCAAAAATAGGGGTTAATGAGTTAAAATTAATTTGAGATGACCTAAAATACCCATATTTAAATGATAATTTCCTACACATCCATATACTCTGAATAAGGCCTCAAACCAATGTAGTCATATGCTTTATGTGGGCTTGTGTGTGAACAATTACGAAATATGCTAAATGTGAGCTCATGTAGTTATTTATCTTGTAACTTGATAAATAATTATCATAGGTTTATATTATAATGTTTAATAACTATAATAAGACTAATTATATGACTGATTTATAAATAAGGAAGAATAGGGTAGTGTATCTCAATTGTGCAAGTGATTTTCAATAGTGTAGCATGAGCTTACTTGATGATTGATATATGTATTAATGAATGTATTTTACTTGTATTTAAACCATGTATTTTGAAATTATTTCATGGGAGGGTTAAATAAATATCACATTATAACCCATACATGTTGAAATATTTAGAAAATTGATTATTTGGGAATCAAGGACACTAGAGTTGATGTTAGTGTCCTAATATGGATGGTAGTGTCTTGCAAAATAGAAAGTTGTTGAGGATATATAATTATTAGAGTAGGATATAAATAAGGTTTTAGGTATACTATGATCTATAGGTGATTTAGGTCATTATAAAATTAAGGTAATATTATATGATAATTAGTTAGGCATAGTGAGATGGTGAACATGATCCATTTTGGTAATGAGGAGATCATGAATTCATATTTTATTATCTAAAAAATCATATAAAACATATAGACCTAAGAGGAATAGATAGGATCCAATGAAAATGAAGTGTTTTTGGATTATGGTTAGTGTTTTTAAGAGAGAGACAGAGATAATTTATGTTGTTAAGTGTTTGCAAAGTAAATTTTAACCATGGAATATTAAGTTATGAATAGAACTATTATTTAAATATTTTGTCATATTTTTTATGATGGATGGATGTCCTTCACGTACTTAACACAATGTATTCTCATCGAGTGGATGAATATTTAGAAAATCTAGGGTAGTCGTGTTTATAATTATATAATATATGCTCTCTATGTGGATAAGGTAAGATTAAGAAAGCCTCTAATATTCCATGCATGTGAGTTGAGTGAATGACTATATTAATGGAACCATTTATAATAACCCTGACCCAACCCAATTTTCCCTCTCTGTGCCTTGGGTGATCACATGAGCTCAAAATCACATGGTGTGCTAGCATAAAAGGTTTTGAAGAATAAGCTTTAGAACCCACGAATGGACTAATGTGTAGGTGAACCCTAGACTAGCACAATAAATCATGTCTTATGAGATTTATTAGAAAATTATGGTGATGACCATGGATAATGTGTAATTTATTAAATTGATCATGCACTATTAAACAAAAAAATAAATTACAATGCTATGGAAAAGTTATGCCTAGCCCTTATTTTTGTAGCATAATTTTTTTGACACTATATGTTTAATAATGAGATGTATGTCATTTTGAAGGTCGATCCATTGGAATTTCATGAAAAATACACAATTTTCAAAACATATATCTAAATGGGTAGATTTACTCATGTAATTCAACTTAAATTTCATATCTCAAAAATATTTAAAATGACAAGTAATTTTTGATCAACTAGGTGCAACACTATTAGTTGACACACTACCAGTTAATGAAGTTTTCATTATGATCTTGTTGCATAACATATTATTGATGATACTTGGACCATGTAATTTTATAAATCCAAGTGATCCATAGGCATTGGGGCACATATAGTTTTTTACTTTTTAGGGCCAATCTATGAAATTTACATATCACCTAGTATTGTCATGTATAAATAGTATAGCATAATATAAAACATTGATACTAAGACTATCTATATGCATACATTAAAAATAAAATATATTTAAGAGAATTGTAATTCTCAACTTGTGTTTAATAAATTTTAAAAAATATATCAACTAAAATAATAAAAATTGATCACGTATACATAAATGGTACACCCATTAAAGGCATACTATGATAAATTTTCAATAGAAAAGTATATGTTACAAGGACAATCGACACATGAATTTCATGGATAGTGTATATTGTATTATTCATAATAACATAAATGATGATCATGCAACTTTTACTATACAAAAATTATGAAACTTGTCAGTTAATATACTATATATATATTTTATAGAAATAATTTCATCTACTTGCAACACAAATAATACATAATGGTAGAGTGACATCTATAATTTATTATATGTCTAGAAAATGTGACATGAAATGATAAATTTAATTTTAAATAGGAATTAAAATATTAAATCATAATTATTGATGTCTTGTTTAAATGATAATTTTATGGAAAATTACTTTGATGCCTTAATTCTTAGGAGGTTAAGATAACTTTACTTAAGGTAATGTTGATAGAATCGATAGTGAATGTGGAGGGAATTTTATCCAAAAATTAATATTTTAAAATATTTTGATATAAGGTTACTATTGGCCCAAAATGGAATAGGAATGCTGAGAACTTGAAAAACTAAGTCTTCAATGTTAGAAAAATAGTAATTTAAATCATGCACTAAGAATTACAACCTATTATTTCACCATGGCCATTATCCCTTAGGAATTTGAATTGATTGTAAAAATAAATCTAGAATAATCATAGGGTCATAAAATAATTATTACAACTATAGAGTATTTTTGAAAATGGGTGGAATACATAATATTACAATCAACTACAGGATATGGCATATGTAAGTTATTAATCACAAAAATCATTTTACAATTTGGTCTCTAATAAACTATTGTAACAGATCATGAATCATCTTTCAAAAATAATACAGTTAAGATATTTTTTTCTAAATAAAATAATCACCAAACTTGGTTAGGATTGACATAATTAGATTATCTACACTTTATCAGCATATCATACAAGTGTTTGTATGGATACAAAGGATACACCTTATTCTCTTGTTTATGGAACACATGCATTATTTTATTTTTAACTAGAGATTCCTTATTTGTGTCTCTTAGAATACATTATAAAATATAATGAATATCAATAAAAATGATTACATGAGTTAGAAATTTTGGATGATAAATGTAGATAGGATATTGAACATCTAAAAATTTATCAAGATCACATAAAAAGAGTATACTATCAAGGTCACATCAAGGAAACATATGGAAATAATATTTTAAATCATGAAATAAAATTTGGTGACTTGATACCAAAATAAAATCAAAAGAATACTAATATAGATAAAGAGAGCAAAGGAAAGTTTAAACCAAATTGATTGAACCCATTTTTGGTTATAGAAAAATTATGTACTAGAGATTATAATTTGGATATATATGAAGCTAAACTTGTGATAAAACATATGAGAACCGTGTTTTTTTTTTTATATTGTACAAAATCTTCTCACATTTTCAAAATATTTTAAAAACATAAAAAAAAATTAAAATAAAAAAAATAAAAAATCAGGAAGTATGCATGACATGTTTTATATTTTCCATTATTCATTTATGTTATTTATCACATGTTTGGTATATTAAATATGAATTTTAATACACACATGTATTTCACACTATATATGAGGGAAATTCAAGACATACATGATACACATGATACATGGATGCATAGATGTAAGACATTCCTAGATTTAGGGGCCATGTTAATGTTAGGGGCATCTTATTCAATTCATTACACTATTATAGGTTATATATTTATATGACCTTTCCATTTATCATGTTGAGATACACTGATTATTTACACATGTCTTGATCTTGGTTATATTATATATAAAACTAAATTTCATGGATATGTTGCTTTAATATGTTATGACATTGACATAGATTGATAGTGTAAATTAATTTATTTTATTTTATTCTTCTTTGATGTTGTTTAATTTTCAATAGGCTAATCATGTATTATGTTTGTTTAATTATTTATTAGTACATGATCTTTTGTTATTGAGTGTATCTTTATATGCCTATTTCTTTATCCCTTGGCTTTCTTCCATGATTGTTCCTTGATTAAGTTTTTATTACATTATTCTTTCTTAGGCCCTTGCTTTCTTTTACAATTATTACTCATTGATATTTCCATTTGATGACTTATCTTTATGTACAACCCTTAGCCTTATGTGACATTGAGTTCTATTGTGTGTGATTTTATTTCATGCATCATATCCATGACATTGTGTTCTTATGAGTGGATAAATCTAGGATTGTCTATTGGGATTGATTATTTTTCTGATTTTATTGATTTTTTAGTGTCATGATACATATCATGTACCTCCCTATTTGTGTGTGGTGTTATGGTTAACATCATGCACCTCCATACATACATTATTATTTAGTACTTATATTAGTGATGATTACTATTATATCTAATTACTATATATATATATATATATATATTGACATGAAACTTGTATGACTTACACTACATGTTTCATATTGCTTTGATGATCTATTCATTACTATGATGACATATTATTCATATGCTAACAAATTCATCTACATGATTATATATTTTTACATGACATGATGCATTAAACACTTTTGTCTTGAGATGAGTAATAATAATGCTACATCCATAATATAAAAATGAGAGCATAGTAGTGGTCTTATCGTTAAATCCTCTATGAAGAGAGAAAATTAGATTTTGGGCACAAATTACATGATTTAGAGAGTTTATATTGGTACAAATTATTAGTTTGGTTCAAATTTTATCATAAATTATAGGATTCATATTTATTATTGGTTAAAAATATTATTTTGGTTCACATATGGAATATATATATTTTATATTCAAAGACATTTACATGAAAATAAGTTACACATTTTTTAATATTTACAAGTTTAGATAGATTTTAGGGGCATATGTACACATTTTATATGAACATGAGTTATATATTTTTATAATTATTATAGTTGGTAAATATCAAATATATATGCATGACATTATATATCATATTTACACTAAATAGATCATATTTTGGGGCATAAAATTTTTCATGACATACACACTATTATAGTTTTCTATGTTAGCATCAATGGTACCTAGAACTAAGCACTTTTGAATCTATAAGTCCTTTTGAAATGATTCAATTAAATGATTAATGTGTTTGAGTTTTAACACCATTAATATCCTAGTTATTACTCTATAATTTCAATGTGTGGCTCCCACCTTTCATATATAACTTCAAGATCAGTTACATCGGTAGTGTGGTTGAGGTTCAACAATACTCAAAGGCTTAGGCACTATTTCTTCTTTAATGAGGGTTGAGGAATTTATCTTCCCAACCCATGGACTTAACTTATAACATAAATTTGGGTAATGATCATCCAAAAATTCTCTACTTGATTCAACAAGGAATAAAAATTCTCCAATGCTTTAATAAGGAGTCATCATCTCAAACAACATAACACAGGGAAATATGGTTCACCCATTCAAAGGTTATTCCATCATTGCTCTTTAGGTTTCAAAAATTTTAATTTCATTTTATATTTTATATTTAATACATGTAAATTGATGGTTACATATTCATTGCATGTTTTATGGATCAATCTACACATTCAGAGCCTCCTCCTAAAGATAAAGTGTGTTGTACACACTCAATTACATTTTTTTATCATTTTACTCTAGAATTATATATAGTTTCAATACTATAATAAAATTAAGGCATTTTTAGACACTAAAATTTAGTATTATATATTTTTAAATGTTATTTTTGACCTATATCTACCTTACATGAATTATTCATACACATATGGTTCTTATTCACCCTTCTCTCACATCCACATGCTTTCCATGGTTCTAACCTTACTGATTCACTATCAATCACCTATAGTAATTTTATAGTCTATGTCAAACCTAGTCATAATCATATATGTACTATATTTATATCATCAAACCACTATTCATACCTTTTGGATTAAACCATCAAAATATTCAAGAATTCTATATTCATCCAAACCTGATAGATTCATCCCACACTAAGCAATGGATACTTTTAAAATTTAAAAACTTATTATGGGTATGACCATATATTTAACATGTTTATGTTATGAGAAAGTACGCAAAGAATCCCATATAAAAAAACACTATATCTAAACCTATTCTCATCTAGAATTTGGTCAAGCAAGCCTACTGTACACATTTTTACATGAAAATGAATTACCTTATTCTTTCCATTTTATCCATTAGCCATAAGGATTAGGTCCTATCCAAGTTTAAAAAAATTTACATACAAGCCAAAGTTTTCATTTCCCAAGTGTTTAAATCTATATCATAGGGTGCATTCATTGAAGGATCACTATTTCACACATACACCTAATAAGAAGAACTACAAGTGGTTTAACTTGCCTCTTTAAATTATTAGATACATAGGTAGCACTCAACCATTAATTAGAGAGTGGTTTGGGTTAGGTCAACCCACCTCTTTCCCCATTTTTCAAGCCTATACCTAGTGATGATTCTAAGAAATCAGACTTTTTTGACACATTAAATGTTCATGAACTCATCCACTTTGGCCATTGTTATCTTAAATCATGCTTTCAGCCTTATTTCTATCCTTGTCACATATGTTTTTTTTATGATATAAAATAGTGATTTATGAATAAAATAATGTAATTTAATGATTTTATAATATGGTTTTACTAATGGAAGAATCCAAGACCATTTGAGATAATTGTAGGAATCAAAGGATGATAGATTCAATATGATTATTACATCTTATAGCATCTATTTTGTCCCTATAGCATATGGCAGACTTCTTATAACCAATAGACATAATTCATATTTTTTTTTGTTAATTTGTAAAATCTACATAGATTTTTATAGTAACTATTTTTCATTGGTAGCAACTTGGCTATTTAGATCAAGATATCCGCATATCCTCCATAATGTATGGAACAATTATAGTGCCTTGAATATATGGAGGAATGATTCAACTAACTAAATACTTTTCTCCTCATTGCATGGATTATTCTCATATGTATTCTTTTATTATTATCATAACTACTATTTTTATTTATTTAATCTAGGTGTAACCATAGAATTTTGATTGCAACCTCCTAGATTTTGTATCCTCTAAATGAGGAACTTATATATTCTATATAAAATAAAGATATTAGGTTTCAATGGAGTTATTCAAGAGTTAATTCAATAGAATAATTGGAGAAGTAGAAGTGCGAGCATAGTATTTTTGTAATTCTACTATAGTAGAACTATTATGTTATGAAATAAATTAAATTTGTGGTAATTTAGTTATCTTAAGGAGGAGAGGAGCCATGCTTTAGTCTAAATGATGCAAGGCCCACTATCACATATTTGGTAAACTAATTTCATGTCCTTTATTATTAATTTTATTTATGTATTTTTTTATGCATGTGTTTCTTAGTTCATAGTGAGTATGTTGTATGTATGATTTCATATGTGTATAATAATACTTTCATTTTGTAAATTTAATTAATTAAGTTTTGGAAGCTTCCAAATGAAAATTTTTATTTCAATTCCAAGTTAAATTATATTTTATTTATGTTATTTACTTTCTTACAAGTTTGTTTTTATTTCATGTACTTTAGATTCTTATAATTTAATTTATACAAGATTGTTTTAATTACAAAATGATTAGGACCCCAACCTTCAAGAGAGACTAGTGTTGTATATACAATGTCAACATCATAACAAGATTAACTCACCCTATTTGATAATTAATTAAAGTAGTAGAGTTGCTAAAACAAGTGGCTTCCCCTTGAAATAGTTCTTTTGGGTTGAACATGAGATATTAGTCTTCCATTAGTTTAATTGGGTACTTTATTTTTATCTTCACCTAGTGTTAAAAGTGGACCTAGGGTTATAAAGAGAAGGAGACATGTTTATATATTTACGCACATAGCTATCTTTATGAATTCACATAGAGATACTTTACGAGTAGGTGTAAAAAATTGACTAGAAATAGAGAAGTAAAATCCACTCAGACAAATCCATCTAGTTTCATATGCTAATGTTTATCAGTGTCATTTAGAAGCTAATGAATATATCCAAGAGCATACAAAAATATAACTTTCGATTCTAGTGACTCTTGATCTTGTTACCCACAATTTATACCATCCTTATTCAATCTTATACCTATAGAGTACATTAAAACTCTAAGTATCTTATCCCCTTAGGTATTTTCATTTTATAAGTGCAATTGATAAAATCATATTTTTCTTATTTTATTCATATTTATGTTTATTTTCATATTTCATATAAACCAAATTAGATTAAATTTATATCTTATTAATCTCACATGATAAAAAATGAGGTATAACAAATACATTATTTTAGACACATTATATATAATGGTGGTACTTTAATGGAGCTAAAAAATATTAAAACTATTTAGGAATGGCCAGCACCTAAGAATGCACATGAAGTTCAAATATTTTTGGGTATTTTTTGGTATTATAGAATTTTTGTAACATAATTTTATAGGATAATGGATCTAATGCATTATCTAAAGTGAAATGGAGAAAAAAATATTGGATCTAAAAGTGTGAAGAATATTTCCAAAGGCTTAAGGATATTCTCACCATAGTGCCAATTCTACTGATTCCTAATCTTTGTGGACTTTTTAAACTATGGATTGATGCTTCATTGGATGGAATAGGTATAATTTGGACACAAAACAAGAGATTTGTTGTGTACGAGTCACCATAAAAATTGAATTCAAGTGAAGCTAATTATTCACCCTTTAATTAGTAATTATCTACAATTGTGCATGATCTCAATAAATGGATAGAATTTTTTCTTGGTAATCCATTCAAAATATTGATTTATTGCAAGAGGCTTGAGCATTTGTGTACTCAAGACAATCTCAATGCATGGAAACATAAGTGGCTAGAGTTAATTAGAAAATACAACATGGAAATTTAATGTGTAATGGAAAGGAGAACTAGGTAGTTGATGCTCTTAATATAATAGCATACTTCACTACCATTTCTTTCCTTATATATGAAATGATAAATCAACATTTAGAAAAGTAAAAGGATGGTATTTTCTACTAGAAATCAATATTTGTATTAATCAAAAACTTGTAGACAAGAAATATGATAGATATATTTTTGATTAAAATGACATTATAAGGCTTCAATGAATAATATATGTCACATAACAGTTCAAACTTCTCAAGAAAATTTTATAATAAGTTATTTTTCCCCCTCATTCTGCTCATCTTGATGTTAAAAAAATAATGCATGAATTGAAATTTTTCTATTTTATATAAATAATGATGAAATATATGGATTAATTTATATTCAAGTTATTAGAGTTTTATAATTTCAAAGCAGAACATTTACATATTGGTCATCATCTGTACCCATATGACATTTCACAAAATAAATGGGTTGTTATTGTATGCATGAGCTAGGATTAATCAATAGACTTGGAATCAGAGAAGGATGATCAAATAGAACCTATGATACTTGGTAAGTTTATGTAATGACAAATTAATTACATGGATATATGATAGGGTTTATTATGTCACAAATTCCAAGAGGAAATGGTCCAGAACCTAAGCATTTATACAAGGAATTAACTCTCACTAGACCTCTATGAAATTAAATGATTAAAAGTTAACAATGTAAGTTATTATGCAAGTAAAGTATAATAAAATAAAGGTAAAAATGGGTTAGAATGGTATTATTTATTAAGGTGCCATGATCAACCAAATGGGGGTCTAGGTAACCTAAAATGGAATATATCAATTCTAAGCAACCCTATAGCCACACCAATACTAGGTGTAGAGATAACCTAGACAAGGATACATGCACATTCATTCACTAAGGAATAAGAAACATCTATATACTAAGTAAATAAAGGAAAGATTATAGGGTTATAAATAATTACCTTGATGTGGACCCATTGAGCGTCAATCTCCCGTTTGGCTCAAGTGGAGATTTACAAGAGATGTTATAGGTTGAAGACTTAAAATGTTTGAATAAAGACCTAGTAAACTCCTAATGACTCCTCCTTTTGAATCTCCAAAAACTACCATAAGAAAATATTTCTTCAAAACATGGTTATAGGCCACCAAATCCTCTAAATGTGACTAAGGGAATAAGTGCAAGTGAAATTAGAGTTAATATAATGTATATTATATGATTGGAATGAAATATGAACCCTATATATAATGATATAATACCATTAAATAATCTTAAACTCTAATCAATGGTATTAGTCAAGATAATATAGTAAAAATATTTTGGTTGACATAAAATAGTATTATTCATGCTGATACATTACATATGTTAGAAAACAAGCTCATAACTACATCAAGTTGATCGATATAGTATAATATGGGAAAATACACTAAACATATGGGATCAGCCTAGTTGATGTCATAGCATATAAAATAAACTAGCACAACTAAGTACGACATGATGGAATGAGGTAACTAGCAGGATAATATGAATAATCTAGGATAATGATAAGATTTATATGATCATAACATTGATAGCAACATATCTTGAAAAGCACCATGAGCCTACCTACCCTTTTCTTGATGCACCCTTTAAGGTGTGCACTCAGGGAGATTAATACTAATCAAGCTGTTTCAAGAGAAATAATCAATTAATATTAGTAGAAAATATATTTTTTATACATATGCCCTACCTAAAAGCTCATCACAAGTCACAATAGTGTAACATGGGATGATGATTCAGGAAAGAACATATGAACACAACAACTGAAATGAAATAACTAAAATAATTAAATGTTAATAGAATGAAAATATATACCTTCACTTATCTTGTTGATTATATAAAAACTTACATGTATAAAATGATGGAAGGCATCTAATGTACAGAATAAGAGGTAGACCTAAAAAATAAGATAAAATTACAATTTTTTGCAAAAATGTTATGTTATCACCTAAAAATTATCTATCTCACCAAGATTCTAATACTTATTTTAGTTTGTGAAAAAGACCTATGAAATTAAAGATATAATAAAAATATGGAATTTGTTGGTGAATAATTAATGCATAGAAAAAAAATTAAATTTTACTATAAAAAGGTGAAAACTATTCATTTACGTAATTTCTATTTTTGGAAAACTAGAGCTATGATTGTCCAAATTCAACACTATGAGATACTATGACTTGAAAATGAGGAGGCAAATGCATTAGAGGAAATATTACTAGTATGAAATGCATTGATTATTCATTTTTATTATTGTCGAGTATAATTAATTATATTAATAAAATATAGGTGTCAATTCAAATCTACATAATGGAGTTTGACCTAACAATAAAAAAAATGAAATGAACATTAGGTTGATAAATCTCTAGGTGATGAAAATCCCAAACCTAGATCAATGATATTTATAAGATTATGGGAAAATCACCATACTCACTGAACTATATTAGATAGGTTGATGAAATTTGTAAGATAGGTAAAAAAAATTTGTTGATACTATAAAGTTTTGTCGATATTATAAGAAATAATGTTGGCCGATGCAATGTCAAATTATCCAAGTTGGTTGATATCATAGGTAATTGCTAATGGTGTCAAGAAGAATGTTGGCTAATGAAATATTATATATTTCCTATATAGTATATATGAGGTAATAATGTATGATGCAATGTTTTATGTTTGATGTAAATTAGAATATGGATAGTACCATTATAAGTGGCTAATATAATAGACTAAAATATTGGTCAATACCATATGGTATGGCTAATATAGTTTGATACATGTTTGACATCGTAGAAAGGGAGAAAATGTATATTTTTTCTTTTTTTTTAATTATTTTAAGAATGTATACTAGATTTTTGGATTAAAATATAATTTTGCTTTGTTGTTTGATATTCAACAAAGATGATAAATATTGTGGAGGCTTTTGGATGTGATATGGTTACTATATCTATTGGAGAGACTATTGATAGTGGGTTGGGCATAACTCACCATACTTGACTTTAGAGGTAATATGGATATGTTTCAGATACCTATCAATATGGAGGTTATTTCCATGTCCTTCAAAGCATGGGAAAGGCTCACAAACACTTTAATATGGGTGGTGGATAGGGACACCATGGAGGTGGCTATTACTTTAGATGATGCCCACATGATATTAGGTTTACAAATTATGGGAACACAGTAGGTTTTAATACCCCAAACACATTAGATGAGATAAAAGAGTTAACCAAGTGGGATACTATGTCAAATAGGTATGATAAGTAGGCACTCATTGTACACCTTTTGAGGTGTATATTGGGTATTTTAAACATTTATAAGGCCTTGATAAAAATTACATTGGGAAATTTTATGTCATAATTATAATGGGGTCACTATATTTTACATTATTTATTTGTGTCACTCTAATTTGGAGTAGCTCATAGTGTATGATCTAGGATCAGTCATCTAGGCACAAATAATGCATGACTTTTATGGCATCTTGAGTAGAGGCTAGTAGATGATGGAAGTAATTGTACTTTTTTTGAGTTTTATAAATGATTGGTTCCCCATGTACATACCAATGGGGCTACCTCATTATATATATATATATATATATATATATATATATATATATATATATATATATATATAACACCCTCACATGAGTGATGAGGTGGGCATAAGACCATGTGGTCTAAGTGGTCCCACATGCATCAACACTAAGGACAGTGCGATATGACTAGATTGTATAGACACCTTAGCAAGGTATTATGGACGTTTGGTTATCATGTCCAACTAATATGCATGAACATGGATAAATTTTAATAATTATACACTAAAATTTTGTGTGGAACCATATCCATGTGATTTCATCCCAAGATAGTTTTTGTTAGTACACCCAACAACTCCTTTGGTGGTTCCAACATTTAGGGCCAACCATACCAGAGAGATGAGGTGTAGAATGGAGAGGAGTGTTGGTTGAGGAAAATTTATTGATTCATCACTAATGTATGGAAAATATATGATAATATAGGTATCATTTAATGTCACAAGTAAAATGATAAGGTAGATAGATAGAGGTAATGCTTCAACAATAATAGATAGATCCTAATGTAGGTCAAGTCAACACCTAGACCATAGAGTAATGCACATGTAGATCAGGTTATCAATATATAATGGTTCATTAGGGGATATACATATGACATAACACACTCACATGAGTTATAAGGTGGCCATAGGACCATATGGTCTAATTGGTCCACCATGCATCAACACTAAGGACCATACGATAGGACTAGATTGTATAGACACCTTAACAGGGTATTATAGATGTTTAGATATCATGTCCAAATAAAATTCATTCATATGGATATATATGAATAATTTTACACTAAAATTTTAAATTGTAACCATATCCATGCGATTTCATTACAATATATTTTGGGTTAGTGCACCCAATAACTCCTTTGGTGGTCCCAAAATTCATGGCTAGCCCTACTAGAGAGTGATGAAGTGTAAAATGGAGAGGATTGTTGGTTGAGGTACCTTTATTTATGCCTCAATTATTTAGGAAAAATAGATGAAAATATAGGTATCATTGAATTTCACAAGTAAAGGGAGAAGGTAGGTAACTAAAGGTAGTGCCTCAATAATAATAGAGAAATCCTAATATAGGTCAAATCAACACCTAGACCATAAATCGATGCATATGTAGATTAAGTTATCAACCTATAATGGTTCAATAGGGGAGATATATAGGATTATCATCACCATGAATCCATGATAACCTTTGAGTCATAGGTTTCCAAGGATATGTCTATACTTCTAGTAAGTAAATGTTTTTATATTACTCTCACTTTCATTTCTTAGAGGTAGATATGCATGTTAGGTACTAGTGATAGATGGATAATAGATATATATGTGATATATGTATTAATGTATTTGTTTTGAGTTTTGTGGGTGTTATATTAGAAGAGGAGACATGGTGAATAAATCTAGTGGAGGATACCCACCATGATATTTTGGACCTTGTGATTACTTAGCAAGACACTATAAGGATGTTAGATCATGTGGCACTAGTAGTTTGAGCATGTGATAATTAGTTCAAATTAGTTGGATAGGATACCAAGTATTTCCATAAAGTAGATCAAGTTATAAATCAAGTTTCACTAATGTTAGGGATTAGAGTGGAAGAGGTGTAAGTGTGGTGATAAATAGAAATAGAAATAACTACATACCTATCTATATTTGGATAAGTTTCAGCACTACATAAATAAATAGCTAATCTACAAGGATAAATGAAATCCCTACATTCATAGACACATGATCTATATCATAGTCTACATAAGGCATGGTTTAGGTCATATACATTGAGTGTGGCATGTCCCCCTCCTAATCGATAGGATGGGCCCTAGGACTAAAGATGACATTGTACACTATTGTAGATAATTTTGATGTAATTTATGATGTATCATGATGTATATATAGAAATTTGAGCCATTTATATATAACTATAGTTATATAACTCATGGGTTTTATACATATAATAATGTTCTAAATTATTTTATTTCTAACATAATAATTTTTAATATCATGCTATGGGAAAATACTATAAATTTTTAATGTATATGTTGTACTCAAAATTTAACATGTGTGAAATTTTGGTCCCCTAAGTTAATCTAATCACAATCAATCAATTTTAGTCTATTTAGTTATCATAAATATGTTCAAAGCTAAGTGTGTCTTTTGAAAAAATTCCTAAGTGTTCAAAGGAGTGAAAAAAGTTGAGAAAATATAAGTCTTTTGTACTTTGGTAGGTTTTGGATACATGTCAACCATGTCTCAGAAACCTCAACCTCTTCATGCATCACAGTGGAGTATGAGACCTTGATTTATATATTTTGGGGTTTTGACCATAGCTTGGAATTATGAACCTTTCCTAACATGCCTCAAAACCCCAAGCCATGTTTTACATCACTAAGATTTATATTACCTCCTTTTCAATCCTTATAACTTTACATATGCATAAACACACCTTGAAAATTGAGAGACTACTTTACATCCCTATAAACTCAAAACCATACATAAGCACCCTAAATTCCCACCATTAACTTGGTAGTTACCATGCATGTGGATGTTTTAGTTCCCCTCTTTTTCTTCCTTTGTCACTCATTTATTTCCATCCCACCTTCATTATTACTCTCCATCCCTCAAACCCTAGACATTACTTTCCCTCTCCTCTTGCAGGTAATCTAGTCAACACAGTTATAGTATATTTTCAAGAGATATTAGGTTTTTTCTCCTTGATGGTTTATCAACATCCTAATCACTTGGTAGGGTTTTTGTGATATTTATTCCTTCATTTTTCAAAACCCTAAATTTTATTTATATACCTTAATTCTTGATTTATGTTTGGTGTTTGTGGGAAGACTTCATTTTTGCATATATATTTCATGAAATTCATTATCTTACATGATTACTATCAGACTTATAGGATCAACACACCTTTTTATAGATTCAAACATAAGCATTTCATCTATAAAAAAATATAAGCTATACACTACACCTAAGAATATTTTGGGTTATTCTTATCATCTATTGGGATTCTAAATTTTGTTAAACACCCTCAGATCTCTAGCCTCTATTAGACACTTGAAAGGTTTCCAAATATTATTTAACATACATCAAAAATTTGAGTCTTATTTGACACATCTTAGCTCTCCAAACCATGCACAACACATTAATGTGATCCAAGTCTTGCTTAAACACATAAACATTTCTACCCTCCTAAAAAATAGGTCTTGAAGTTCCAAATCCTTAGTGCAGAGAGTTGTCTCACCAGGTATCTATGTCAAAACCTCAAATAATAAATTAGATATGAAGTGTTAGTTTCATGGGGTTGTTCCCTCTTAAAATATAGATTCAAACAATGATAATATTATAGATGATGACTTGGGGCATGTATATCATTCAAAATTATGGCAAAGAATTAATGCAATTCACAAATTTGATTGGGGTCAAATTATTCATGAAAGTGGTATCCCTCAAGTTAAAAATTTCCCAACATTCATCTAGTATCCTAAGTTGGTGTTAACCAAGGAAAAACATTATGACAAGGAGATAAGATAAGTCAAAAACTCGAAAGGAGAATATTTTATATGAATTCATCCATAATACATTAATAACATGCTAAAATTTCCTGATGAATATCCATATGTTGATCTTACTCTAGATTAATCTCAATAATTTTGGGATTCAAACATGGTCTCTTATTCTAAAATTATCAATAAAAAATGGCTACTAAAGCCAAAGAGTTCAACATCAAGGTTTTCCAAATTTATCTAATTTTTTTAATTCACTAATGAAATTAATGATATCATTATACTACTAAATAGATTTTTTACCAATCCCACCAAAAAATATTTTTAGACATGGATGTACAGATACATTTGGATCATTCATGAAAACGAAAAAAACATCAATTGGGTTGAATTAATTAGAGACTTCATTCATACATAGTTATCAAAGGTAATTATAACATAATAATTCCATGACTTCATATCTAATATATGAAATTGCTTGTAGGAAGATCTATAGTAGATTGAACATGGTGGGAGATATGGATTCATCAAAAAATTATAATTTATATCCCCAATTCACCTTAAATCTAATCCATATAACATCAAATCATCTACTAAAGATTTTACTAAAATTATAAAATGGTGAGCTTGGTTTATGTAGTTTTAAACTTTCTCATATATCCAAATATATGGATCTAAAATCTCTCCTTACATGATTCTAAGATATGTAGATCATAAGTGGGCCCTAATGGATCTTGTATGTCAAATT
Source organism: Torreya grandis (assembly GCA_037957365.1). NCBI lineage: Eukaryota > Viridiplantae > Streptophyta > Pinopsida > Cupressales > Taxaceae > Torreya > Torreya grandis. Next base: position 378,985 of record JARHVA010001282.1, on the reverse strand, counting down.
TTTGAAACTCATAAGTTTTTATCTAGAAAACACAATGCAAGAATACACTTATGGATCTAAATCAAAGATACACTTATGCTTCATTGGCCAAAACAAAGGGTATTATGGTGAAATGACTTGAGTCAGGTTGGCTAATTTTGGCCCACATACCAAGATTTTTATATATTAAACAAATGAGCAAAGTTATTATTTGAGCTAATGATCAAATGAATTTTACAAGCTTTGAAGGACCAGACCATCATCAAATGTCATGTAGAAATGGACTAGTTAGATCAATTACACATTTTATAGATTCACTTGGAAAGCCTCTCAAAGCCAAAATATTATATTGACATGAAGTTATTCATGCCTCAAATATCCCATACAAATTTTATTTCTTGATGAGCTTTCTATATCAAGATATAAAGCTTTAAAGTTAATACAACAAACTGGGATGGACACACAAATATCAAGTTCAAGCTTTGGCAAATATCAATTCAAATTTAAATGTTCCAAGGTTTAATGTGTAAGTGACAAGTGTTTAAATATTAAGAGATAAGATCAAATCTAATAATGAGAAATGATCTATCAAGTGTCAGTAGGTACCAAAGATCAATGGTGAGTGGTGAGTTAAAAGGTCATAAAATCTACAAGAGGCACATGAGACTGATAATTATCACATTCTCAAATGCCAAAATCAAATACCAATGTGAGGATGCCAAGTAGAATGATTCTTTAAGCTCATAGTAAATCCAATGGTACATAATGACTAATAGAGTTAGTGGGTCTAAAAATATATATGGTGCATGATTAATCATACCAAATAGATCAATGGTGAGCAATGAATCAAAAGGTCAATGAATCTCAAAAATGAATAAGGAACTACTAGGCATCATGACCATGGAAAATTTTAGGAAAATCTATGGTTTGTGTTCATTCATATAGACATAGATCAATGGTGCATGACAAATAATATCCAATAGTGCTTGTCTAAAGTGGATCATAGATCGATGGTCAATGATGAAAGTTGAAGGTTCTATAATCTTGAAGGGTTAGGCTAAGATGAAAGGCCACAATTAAACGTCAAAAGCTAAGGGACTTTGAGTGGAGGTTTAAATATGATCTAAGTTGAACCATAGTGTATGTTATAGGATCAAACATCACCATTAAATCTTTTTAGAGGTAAAATGGGTCTTTTGGGTCTATTAAAAATCAAAATTAGGCTACTAGGCTATTCAAGGAATGTAGATGTACCCATGTAGATGTTATAACTATATGAAAACTAATGAACAATATTGGTTTTCATCTATAGTAGATACATGTTTAGTGGTTATAGTAAATATCATGCCAAAGTATAAATATGATAGTCATATCATCCTAAATCTACGAGGAATATTCATCTTCCTAAAGTAGACATAGTCATTACTCAGTTAGATCTATGGATATGAAGATCTTATCCTTATAAGCAAGCTAGGAAGATGATGGCATAGAGTCCTAGGATGGAGATTTAATGGTTAAAAATTGTATTTGGAACATTTAATGCATCCTCAAAACTTGAAATAGTATTTCCTTCTTATCATGAGCATGACTAATCATCATAATAACATTCTTGTCATATAGCATATTTATCAACCAATGAAAGAGCTTGTGGGTTATTGGGACAAATAAAGATTGATCTATTTATGATGGATTACATATTGATTTGATTAAAATATGGTGTAAAATATAATAAAGGTGGTTGTGACTTCATCAAAGTAATTGGACCCCATTTATTGATGTTTACATGCATATTTCCCTTCTCTCTCATTCCCTTCTACTATACATGCACACTTCTAATCCTTAAAATCTATCCCTCTCTTTGGCATGACTAGACTCTACTAAGATTGATATTTATAACCTCTTGAGATGAATATAAGACTATTTTAATATTTCATTATCCTATTATAGTGTGTCCATGTTATTTTGATTTGCATATGTGGTATAAGTCTCTCCCTTATCAAGTCCTGATCTCACCTAGCTACTAGTCTACCTTATTATGCAAGTCATGTTTAGTGTTTAATACCATTTGATTAAATCTATCATGTGGATAAATTGACTAGTTAGTGCCTTGAATCATGCCTCTCCATCACTTCCCTAGGGTTTTTATCACTTGGTGAACCTATGAAATAAATATTTATGCATAACAAACATTTGGAGTTATATATTCAACATTTCGCTTCTCTCATTAGTGTTTTAAGAAGTTCAAGTAGAGTGGATGAACAATCAATTTAGGTGCATCACCAAAAGTATCTTATATTTTCCTTTTAGTTATCCCTCTCTCTCTCTTTTTACCCCAAAAATTAGTAGGTTTTAGTGGAAATGAGATAAATGATGCATAAGAGGATCTAGCCTCTTTAAAAATTCTAGAGGTATGACCCAAATTTAAGTAACCCATAACCTAGGGTCATTCCCATGTTGGAATAGATTTGGGTAAGGGACTTGAACACTTCTAATTTCATCTAAGGTGGAATATATACCTCTAATATATCTAGTATGCTTGGTAGCACAAGTTTCATTATGCACTAGGTGAAGAGTTTTTGTGTTTTCTTCATTTAATCATCCTTTAGAGGCATGTGCGAAAACATTAAGGGTAACTCCAAGATTTCAACTAGTTACAATAGTCCAAGTAATCCTTCAATCAAGTTGTATCTTTATATTGTCTCTTTCTTAAGTTTCTATGGCTGGATTTAGGGGAAAATTCTATCCTAATCAGGTTGTGAGCCATATCATCAACCAAATGAAGCCTACCAGGCTTATAATGACCCTTACCATCAATCCAATCATTATTATCAAACCTACTATGAGCCTTATAAAGTTTATCTTGATCCTTATTATCAAGAGAATGGCTCTTACTTTCCTCATGACCCATATCATCCCTACCATGATCTCTATCAACCTCATGATGAGCATTACAAACCATATACACAGCGTTACCAATAGAATGGTGACCCATACCAATCCTATGATAACCTTATTGATAAATCATGGTAGTAGCATGGAATTCCTAAATAGGGTACTCATACCCTAACCCATTCTATATATAGCCTTAAACAAGATCTATTAGATTATGAGAGTAATATGATACACATTGATATGTTGAAGGGGTATGGACAAGAAATTCTAAAACATGTCATTAGAGGGGTTAGGAATTTAGTGTAGTAAGAAAAGGAGGAAAGGATGTCCTTCATTAAGATATGTTATTGTATAAATAATGCTGACATGCTTGACATAGATTGACTCATATCCAAGATTGAGGAGAAGATGATAGCCCATGAAGAGAAACAAACACTTCACCATCCATCTTGTCTTCCTTCATTCACTTCATATCAGCCTCATACTGATCTTCATATCACCACTCATATGTCCTCACCAAATGAGTTTCAAGGTCATAATAGTCCCCCCAAATCTTCTAAACCTTACCTTCATGGAAATCTATCCAAGGGAGAGTCTAGGAGGAAAGGCAAGTTTATGTTGAAAGAGCCAACCATCATGAGCAATCAAGTTTTGATTTTGAGGCCTCCCTTGCTAGGAAAATTAAAGATGAAAATAAACATTTACACTAGATATTGGTAGCTACAAAGGTAAAATCCCCTCAACTACACATACCTCCTTTCATTCCTCAAGCCACAATGCACACTATGTAGGAAAACCATGAGCCCAAATTCCCATATTAGAACCAAATCATGTAGTCAAGAAAATCCAAAGTCATTCAACCACCACCCTACCTTATTCAAGAGTCTAAGTCATTTACATCTAATAAATCCATCTATAATAGTATGAAAAAGGAGGAAGACATGAATATTGAAGATAAATAGTTGGACCAAGGAGGTGTCACATATATCTCATCTCTCTTGGAGCCATCCCAAGAATATTCTATGCCACTCCATGAAGAGGTAAGTAGTGAAATCCATGTTGAATTCATAGCTAACAATGATGAATTATTAGATTCAAAAGAAGATATCACAATTGGGGCATCAATGAGGAAGGGTGATTGTGTTTCAGTCTTTCAAGATGTAAAGATAGATGAATTCAAAGAGGAGGCTAAGATACAATTACAAGAACAAGTACATAAAAGGGGATCTACACCATTAAAATTTCCTAGTTTCATAGCTTCCTCCCCTAAAGAGCATTTCATGGAGGTATAAAATTTCACACCAATCACTTCTATGCCTTAAGACCTATCCATACCACCAAACCTACATCAATTTCATTCAAATTCCCAAGTTTTCCACCTCCCCAAGAAATAGTTGTCCCTTTTCCCACTCCACCTATCATTCCTCATGAAATCCACCTATCTCAAACTTATAAAACTTCATGGGATATGCACTCAAATTTTGTGATGCTTATCCTTTGTCATGATGATCCTATTATGCCTAGTCCATTTGATCAAGAAAAGGAGGTGTAAAAGGTCGAACAGTTCAAGGTTCCAAGCTTCATGAGCTTCCTCTATGGAGAGGCTGCCTAAACAATTTATATCAGAAGTAGAGCTAGCATGCATTTATACCATTCACACTCAAGAAGAGGAGCATGTCATGTGGGAACTAGAGGAGAAAATTGTTGATTTAGATAAGCTTCAAGATGAATGTGTTGAGGAGTAATCAAAGCTACCATATTATTTTGAAAATGAAGAGGTTGATGCTATCAACTCCTTGCCATCTTATGTAGAGGGAGAGGAAATGGATGTAATAGCTGATCAAATTGATGAATTTATGTGGCAAGAAAAGGTCACAAATCATCCAAAATTCCCATTGGAGGACTTTTTTAAAGTTTTGGGATTAGGATATACTCTTCTCCAAGAGGACTATGGTCTGGTTATAGCCAAAGAGAACAACCTTGTTAAGCAAATTAGAGAAAATTGAGTGAGCAGTCCTTCAATACTACCACCTCAAGGGTTCACTATAGACATTGATTTGTTTTAGATCTTCATAATGTGATATCAACTCCTTGGTGATCCTATAGACATGGGCATGATCCTAAAAGGTCATATAGGTCTTTTTTGTGCACAACCTAGTCAATTAGATTGTGAAAGAATGGAGGTTGAATTTAAGCTAGGGGTTGTTAGTATGATTTCCATTACAAGAGGGTGTTCTTTAAGGAACCTATTTCAATTGGAGATTGGTAAAAAGGAAGAGTCACTAAGTGAGTATGTTTACATTAAAGGTTACTTTTCTCCTATTATTCCACATATGAGCATGCCAAGGGAGTTGTCAAAGAAGAGACTTGTTTCCTCAACCACCAAGATTGCAAGGGAACATGTGATATGTAATTATCCATCTCACCATAGAGGTGAACTAAAAAATTTACATTTTGATCTAGGTGGAACATGATTTATATTTGTTAGTTAGGTTCTTTTGTACACAATTATTTGTTTATTTTCCTTCAATTTTTGTTCTAGCACATTAGTTTGTTTACTCTTGCTTTACTTAGGTTAGTTTCCCTTTTATTCTATGTTTCCTTTCAATAAGTACCTTGGGGATTTTTTTTTCTCCTTTCATCTTTATTTATTTCAAGAAGATGTATTTATAGGTTGACAACTAGTTTTAGCCTCAAATAAATGTGGTGATATAGAGCATAAACTTCATGCCCAATGAACTAGTCAAGATAGATGGTTTGGGTTATCAAGCATAGTAGGCATGCTTCCTTGTGAGTCACCATAAATTTTGGCCAATTTTATCCCACATACCAATATTTTTCTTGGATTGAATAGATAATCAAATTTCCTATTTTGTTGAATGATCAAATGACTTGTATAAGCTCTGAAAGACCAAACCATCATCGAATGTTAAGCAGAAATAGACCAGTCAACTCAGTTTTACATTTTATAGATTCACTTCAAAATCCTCTTAGATCCAAAATATTATATGGACATGAATTTATTCATTTTTTAAACATCCCCTACAAATTTTATATCTTGATGAGCTTGTTATATCAAGATATAAAGGTTCAAAGTTAATACAATAGACTAGGATGGGCGTGCAGATGTCAAGTTCAAGATTTGGCAAATAGCCATTCAATTTAAATATTCCAAGGTTTAACATGAAAGTGACAAGTGTCTAAATATCATGAGATAAGATCAAAAATAATGATGAGCAGTGATTTAATAGATGTCAATGGGTCTCAAAGATCAATGTCATGCATTTGATCACGCATCAAATATTAATGGTGAACAGTGAGTCAAAAGGTCAGTGGGGTCCATAAGAAGCATGTAAGACCGAAAAGTGTCACATTCTCAAAGGCCAAAATAAAATAACAATATAGGGATACCAAGTGGTAAGATATTATAATCTCATAGTAGATCTAATGATGTGTGATGGCTGATAGAGTCAGTGGGACCAAATAGATCTCTAGTGTGCATTTAATCATACCAAGTAGATAAAAAATGAGAGGTGAGTCAAAAGGTTAGAAAATCTTGGGAATTAATAAAGAGATACAAAGTGTCATGATAGTGGTAACTATCAAACAAATCCATGGATCATGTTCATTCATATAGACATAAATAAATGGTGTGTGATGAAGAAGATCTAATGGTGCTCATCTAAAGTGGATCATCGATCAATGGTTAATGATGAAAGTTGAAAGTGTTATAATATTGAAGGCCCAAGTTAAGATTAATGGACAAAATTAAAGGTTAAAAGCTAATGGATTTTAACTAGAGGTCAGAATATGATCCAATTTAAATTGGAGAGGATATTTTAGGATCAAACATCACCATTAAAGCTCTGCAAAGGTAAAATAGGTCTTTTTGGTTCGATTAAATATTGAAGGTAGGATAATAGGTTGTTTAATAAACATAGATGCACCCATGTTGATATTATAGCTATATTAAAACCAATGAATAAGATTAGTTTTCATCTATAGTAGATGTGTGTTTAGTGGTTACAATAAAGAGAATGCTAAGACATAAATATGATAGTCATATCATCTAAAATCTAGCAAGAACATTCAACTACCTAAAGTAGACATAGTCATGGTTTAGTTAGATCCATGGATATGAAGATCTTGTCCTTATAAGCAAGCTAGGAATAGGATGGCATATAATCCCAGGATGGAGATCTGTTGGTTGAAAAGTGTAGTTGGAGCATTCAATGCATTCTTAAAACTTCAAAGATTATTTCCTTCTTAGCAAGAGCATGACTCATCTTCCTAAGAAAATTATTTTCATATAGCATATTTCTCATCCAATGAAAGAGTTTAGGGGCTATTGGGTCAAATAAAGTTTTATTTGTTTATGATGGATTACATCCTAATTTGATCAAAATATAGTGGAGAATTAAATATAGGTGGTTGGGACTCCATAAAAGTGATTGGAACCCACTTATTTATTTTTGCTTGCATGTTCCCCATCTCTCTCATTACCTTGTACTATATATGCAGGATTATAAACCTTAAAATATATCCCTCTCTTGGGCATGACTAGACTTTACCAAGATCAATCTTTATAACCTCTTGAGATGAACACAAGACTATTTTTAGATTTCATTATTTTGGTATAGTGTGTCCATATCAGTTTGATTTGTATATGTGGTATAAATCTCTCCCTTGTCAAGTCATAATCTCAAATAGCTACTAATCTACCTTGTTATACAGGTCATGTTTAGTGTTCAATTTTATTTGATTAAAGCTAGCATGTGGATACATTAACTAGTTAGTTCCTTAAATCAAGCCTCTCCATCACATCCCTCAGGTTTTGATCACTTGGTGAACCTTTTCATGAAATATTAATGCATAATAAACATTTGGAGTTATAGATTCAATCATTTTCTTCTCTCATTAGTGTTTTAAGAAGTTCAAGTAGAGTGGATGAATAATTAATTTAGCTGCATCACCAAAAGTAGCTTATATTTTCCCTTTTAGTTATCCCTCTCTCTCTCTCTTTTCACCCTAGTAATTAGTAATTTTTAGTGTAAATGAGATAAATGATTCATCAGAGGAGATAATCTCCTTAAAAATCCTAGATGTCTGACCCAAATTTAGGTAACTTATAACCTAGGGACATTCCCATGTTGGACTAGATTTGGGTAGAGGACTTTAACACTTCTACTTTCATCTAGGGTGCAATCTAGACATCTAACAAGTCAATCTTTGATGTTTTCATAATAAGCCTTCATTTCATGTTAGAGATATGATTTATAATGCTCTCATCTCTACATATCAACATGTTCCTCATTTTGAATATTTTTGGATTTATTGTGATAATAATGAAGTTATAATTTGATGTTATTATCACTTCAACTTGTATCATGTCATCAAATTTAGAACAAAAACTATTATAAATAAATTTAAAGATGATGAATATGTTGTAGATCCTATCTATGAATAATAAGATATTAAATCAAAACATATTCCATGGATTGATTGAAATTGATTTAAAACTACATCCATAGAGAATAGAACTCAAAAAGTGTTAGATAGAATAATCATATAGATCATGATAAAAGGAATAAATATGGATAAATTAGGCTTCCCTCTACCAGTTAATTAAATTGATGGAAGTAGTTTTTATCAACAATAATTAGTAACATGTCCCTATTCTATAGGATAAGATAGTGAGACCATAATTGAAACACATAAGGGTGAATATGATGTATCTCCACAAGCAATTAAAGTTTAAAGAACACCCAAACTCAAAATCAAGAGTTTAGGATAAGGATCTACAAATAATTTCATTATTATACAACTTTAGATACTTCTTATTTGAATATTACTCATTCTCAAAGTTTGGTCATGAATACTATCAAAGAGAATCAAATGTAAGTCATGGTAAATTTGCTTATCTATGGATGGGCCAATTTAAAATTAGACACTTTTTAAGAGATAATACATTCTATCTCACAAATTAAGATGCTACATATCTTCCTTTTACCTATAATAAGCAATATATGAAACACTATTTCAATTAAAACCAAGTTATCCCCTACATGTAAATATGTGAATATAATATTTTGGTTATGATTCTTCTTGTTTGCCTCTTTTTGGTTGTGTCATCTTGATTTTTTCATTTCCTTCTTCTATTTTTGTTTATTTAATCCTCTTTGTGTCTTGTCAATTCTCTTGTTAATTCTTTTCCAATCCCAAAATGACTCTATTACCCAATGGATAAAAAACTTATTTGTGAAGCTAGAGTTTGGATTTATCCCTTTGTACCTTATAGTTTAAAGTTCCCCAGTTGAAGCTAGTTGTTGTACTAAAAAATAAACATGAGTGAAAGTTTGATCTCCTGAGTCAATCTAATTTTAATTAATAAAATTTGGTCTAGTTAGTTGTCAAATACATGTTCAAATCTAAGTGTGTCTTTTGAAAAAAATTCTTCAGTGTTTGAAATATCAAAAAATGTTGAGAAAATTTAATTTTTTTAATACTTTTATGGGTTTTGGATACATGTCAAGCATGTCTCATAAATTTGAGCCTTGTCATGCATCACAGTATATTTTTAGACCCTTTTTGACATATTTTAAGTTTTTTACCAATGTTGAGAATAACTAAGAATTTTGACCCCTACCTAACATGCCTTAAAACCCTGGGCCATGTTTTAAATACCTTATATTTTTTACCTCCTTTACATGCCTCAAAACCTAACCTATGCATAAATACACCTCAGAACTTGAGAGCCTAATTTGCATCCTCACAGACCCTTAATCATACATAATCATCTTGAATTTCATGCCATTAAATTTTAAGTTATCATGTGTGTAGAAGTTTTATCTCCCATTTTTTAATTCACTATTCACTTATTTATTTCCATCTCACCTTTATTCATGCTCTCCACTCTTTTATCCCTCAAACACTAGACATTACTTTATATCTCTTCTCTTGTTTGAGATCGATTCAACATAGTTGCAACATATTTTCAAGAGATATTAGAGGTTTTCTTCTTAGTGTTTTATCATCTTCCTAATCACTTGGTATGGTTTTTGTGATATTTTTTCATTCATTCATAAAAAACTAAAGTTAGTTTGCATACCTTGAGTCTTAATTTATGTTTGGTGTTTATGGGAGGACTACCTTCTACATATATTTCATGGAATTCAATATCATACATGATGACTAGTAGACTTATGGGCTTAACATATGTTTTTGTGAATTATAACCTAATCATTGCATCTATCAAAACTTTGGGATATACACTACACCTAATTATATTTCAAGTTATGATTATAATCCATTGAGATTTTAAATTATACTAAACACCCCTCAGATATCCATCCTTTTTTAGACACTTGGGATATTTTTACTATTGCTCAACATACATCTAAACTCTAAGTCATATTCGACACATATCAACACTATAAACCATGCACAACACATTATTGGGATCTAAGCCTTACTCAAACACATCTAAAGTTTCAACTTCCTATAAAATAGGTCTTAAAGCTCATTTCCTTATTGTAGAGATTTTTTTTAGACATATATGTCAATAAACCTAAAAAATAAAGATGTAAAGTTTCAATTTCATAAGGTTTTTCCCTCTTCAAATTTAAATTCAAACATTGAAAATATTACAAAAATGGATTTGGGGCATGTATACATTTCATAATTTTTACAAATAATTAATGTAGTTCACAAATCTAATTTAGGTCAGAGTATTCATGATAGTGGTTTGCCTCAAGTTGTATCTTTCCCAAGATCCATCTAATATCATGAGTTGGTGTCAACCATGGAAAAAAGTTATGACAAGGAGATAAGATAATTAAAAACTCAAAAGGATAATATGTTTAGTGCATTCATCTAGAATACATTGATGACATGCTCAAATTTATTTATCAATAGTCATATGTTGATCTTACTCTAGATTTGACTCAATAGTTCTACGATTCAAACATAATATATTGTTATAAAATCATCAATAAAAAATGGATATTGAATCCAAAGAGTTTGGAATCAAGGTTTATAAAAGTTTTCTCAAGGTTTAAATTCACTAATGAAATTCATGTTATCATTATATTACTAAATAGTGTTGTTGGAAATCGTACCACCAAAGATATTTTGACACGAATGTATAGATACATTTGGATCATTCATTAAAATAAGTAATGCATATATTAGGGTGAACTAATTAAGGAATCCCTTCATAAATATATATTAAAGGTGACTACAAAATTTTATTTCCACATGACTTAATATATGGTATATGTAATTTCCCATAGGGAGATCTACAAAAAATTAAACATAGTGGGGGCTATGGATTCATACAAAATTTATGATTTATATCCCCAAGTAACTTTCAATTAAAAATCACATCATTTACACAAAATCAATTATGCCTTACTACTATATATCATCTATATGTTTAAATTTGATCCATATAATGTCAGACTATATGTTGAAGCTTCTACTAAAATTTTAAGATGGGGAGCTTGGTTCATATAGTTTCATATTTTATCATATTTAAAAATATTTGGATGTGAAATCTCTCCTTATATGATTTTGAGTAAAATTTATGATAATTTTTCCCTAATGGATCTTGTACATCAAATTTTTAAAACTCAAATTTTTATCTAGCAAACACAAAGCAGGAATACACTTCTTGATCTCAATCTGAATATACACTTATGCTTCATTGGCCAAAGAAAAGGATATTAATTTGGAAATTACTTGAGTAACTCTTATATAATTTCATAATAGGCATTCATTTGATGTCATAGGTATGATTGATAATTATCTCATCTCTACATATCAACGTGTTCCTCATTTTGAAGTTTTTTTGGATGGATGGTGATGATAATGAAGAAGTCATAATTTGAGACTATTTTCACTTCATATTGGATCAAGTCAATGAATTTATAATAAATAAATATTCAAAAATAAATAAATATGATGAATATTTTGTATATCTTATCTATTAAAAAAATATATTAAATCAAATCTTATTCCACAGATTGATTGGAATCAAGTTGAATCTACATCCTTAGATATTATAGTAAAAATAGTATTTAATATAACCATAATATAGCTCAAGATCAAAGGAATTAATTTGGATAATATAATATTCCCTCAAATAATAAAATAAATTAATATAGGCATTTTCCATTAACACTAATCAATAGTAGGTCCCTTTTCTATAGGACAAGCTAGTGAGATCATAATTGAAACACATAAGGGTAAAAATGATACAGATCCTAAATCAATTAAATTTTATAAATTAACCAAAATAAACATAAATATGTTATGATAAGGATATACATATACTTTAGTAATTTATATAGCCTTAGACACTTATTATTTGAATATTTCTCATTCTCAAAGCTTGGTCATGAATACTGCTCAGTAATTTATAGCTTTAAATACTTTTGTGTTGTTTCCCTATCTGATCCTTATAAATTTGATATTCCATTATATTTTTCCTAATAAAAATATATTATTCTACCTCTCCTTTCAAATCCTAAATCTATATATGAATCACCCAAATTAGATCTAAATGATAATTAACCCACATTCACTCAAGAGTTAGAAATTCCACTCCATCCTCATGACACCCAAACTCATAAAATAGGTACATGTTAAAAAAAATCAAATAAAAATAATAAAAATTAGCTAAATTAATTATTTAAGAAGATAAATTAAATAGTATAACCTTGTTAAAATGATTTTAGTACATTCACCACCTCATATGGTGAAGAAACCTAAAATGGTTTATATGATAATAACAAATGATCAAGGATAAAGATATGTTGAGGTGGCAGTCCCTCCTAAAAAAAATGACAAAGATAATTTTAGTGCCATATATTACCACATATAAAAATTACATCTTGGTAATTTTACATGAGAAGGAATTAAATAAAAATGATAATCTACAATAGGCATTCTTTTTGAAAAGATGGATTGAGAAAAATCTACTAAGGAGTAGTTTAATGAAAAGGTTGAATAACTCACATTAGATGTTAAAAAAATATTAAATCCTATTCAATCATCCTCTTATAAAATTTCTACTCATATTTAAAATTTAGAAACACTAAATGTAGTTGAATAAATTAGACATTTGGGCAGATTAACTAAAGAATGGTCCAAGAAATTACTTCAGCAAGGAACCAAAATAATAAGAAAGACCATGACTATTTACACTGAGATTTAATTTGAATATGACCTTGATAAATAATCTAAATATAAGTATGAAATTAAATATGAAAATTTGAAACAAATGATACCAAAACTTGATGCCTTCTCTGACTCAGATCTAGATGACCTTATTATAGGAGTTATAAAGCTAGAAGATATTGGAAGTCTCATAGAATTTATAAGTGATTCTAAATTTTGGATTTGAATTATTGAAGAATGTGTAAATACATTTGGGTAATATCAATCATTATTAACTAATATAAAAATTTAAATATAGGGAATAAGTGAATAACTTCATTGTTCATTCATAGAGATAGCAGGATAGTTGTTCTAGGGGAAACAATTGTAGAAGAATTCAAATAATTGGTAGAAAAGGAAATGACCCCAAAATCAGCATTACATTATGATTAAATTGATAAGTTAATAAAATATAAAACTTATCTTAATAATTTTGATAAAATTTTGAAGAAGCTTCAACAGGTATTTAATTTAACCTTTTAGGGTTTTACTATGAAAATCCTATGTTTAGATTAAAGGGTTGAGATATCTAAATTAGTTAAATAAATATGTAATAATTAAGTACCAATTTTTATATCATTTGAATTGATTTTAATTTATAAATATAAAAATAAATATATAATTATCTATAAAGTGACTGTCATGGATGATCTAGGTTCTAGAAAATTAGGTTCTGCATATTTTAGAGTGTCATTAATAGGGTTTTGGTGTTCATCTACTCATTGGATAATAACTCCCAATATGGATAGTAGCACCATGTTTGTTTAGTTTCCTATAGGTGGTTTTATTTTCCCTTTTAAAATATTTTTACTATTTTCTGGGAGCCCCTGCACTTGTGTTTTTATGTCCTATTCTTATGCACATAAAACCTAGACCTCTATGTTATGCCTAGAAAACTTGATTTAATGTGCAAACCCTAATCATCCTTTCAATTATGGAATGAGAAATAATTATTTTTTAATTATTAATATATTTTGGAAATCCTTAATACCCTACTATGAAGATATATTCCTACATACCAATACTCCAAAGAGGGATCGATCCTGATGTAGTTCTTCCACCTAGTGCTTGATGTAAGTGCAAGTAAATGCTAGAATGAGAGTGGACTTGAATGCCTTGAATGTTTTTGAGATTTGAAATATTTGAAAACTAGGATTATGGATGTTTTAGATGGTAGTATGAATAATGGGGATCAAATATATTAATTTTTCTCAACTTGTCTTTAGTTTGAATGTGCTTTTGCATCTATTTTCCATCTAGTCAATAGAGGTGAATTAGACTTGTATTTATAGATTTATGTTGCTTGCATGGATAAAAAATATGATTAGAATAAACTTAGGATGGGCAAAAATTTTAAAAATTATCTCTTGGGAAGAGCTATGGTTAAGGATATTAGCACCCAATTAGGGACACTAGCTCCATGTGGTTGTAGTTTCCCAAATGTGGCACTATTGTCCACTTGGAAAACTATTAAGAAAGTTGGATTAGGATCTAAGAAGATAGTCCTAGGACTATGTTTTGAGTGACTATAGGTGACTAAGGTCTACTTAATTACTATAAAGGTAATTCTAAGACTCTGAGATAGGTATATGGATAAGATATGAATAGGGTAACTCAAGTGATACTCAACATCCAATTGCCACTTTTAGGTGATTACATTTGCTCACACTTTATGCTAGTAATGTATCAAAGTGAAATGAATAGTATAAAGGAAAAATAAGAATACCTAGACTTACCTTAGAAGTGAATCCCACATAAATGAGATTGAGTATGTGAATGTGGATCTGTGTATGTGGAATATGATCCAAAGCAATGTCTTATAATGAAACATACACAAATCTATTCTTACTTAAGAGATGATCAAAATCAAAAGACTATGTTAATATAATGTAACTGAGTAAATTTGGATAAAAAGAGAGGAAATGAATGAATATACCTCATTGTTTATGTGAACTAATGCATGAACCTAGTAACAACTTATGTGTGTAAGTGTACATAGTGATCATATCATTGAATATAGTTGACTGAGTTGATGGTTTTCTCTATCCTCATATGGGTGGCTTAAGAACTCAATTAAATTTTAAATTTATCATTACCCACCCCTAATTATTGCTTATTTATCTGTGTGAATAGCTTGGATAAGACTGTAAATGTGTCTAACCCTCTCATGTAAGTGGATTAATAACTATATTAGGCCATTACTCCATCATTTCCCACCTATGCAAAGTAGATGCATTTGTAACTAAACTATGAAAAGTGCTGAAAGTATCTAATTGTGTATTCATATATGTGGCCACTCAGGTATATTAGGTGGCTCTAGGCCATTTGAGAATGATAACCACTACAGATGGAGTAGGGCATGAATCTAGTGACAACCTAGAATTTGATAGCAATTGTATATAATGTAAATAATTACATGGAGTTTGTCATTCCATTTGATCAACTTATGTAAATGAGTATATGGAAATGATGTGTCATGCACATGCCCCCAATTTGGTATCTAAGTATACTGGATTTGAACTAAGTATGTAATAACTAAATCTATGTAATTAAACTGTGGGACTGATCATGCCATACATGATGTCCCCAAATATGATAAATTGTTATGAATCTAAGATAAAATGAATGAATATGAGCAAAATATAAACATAACTATCAAACTTGTGACTGTATCTATGAAAATTTGTATTTTACATGGTGTACTAATCTAAATGATCTAGACTATCCTAAAGTTGGGCTACTAGATAGTACTACCCTATAGTGGACAGTAGTGCCTAGTGGCACTAATATCCAAATATGGGTGCTAATGTCTGACTGCTTTGATTTTTGAGTGATCTAAATTGAATTCTAAGTCTATATTGTGTTTTGTGTCTACCCTAAGTTTGATGTCTTAAACTAAGCCTATGTGATGAAATGCATCTATGAATAACAAAGTAGGAGTCTGATCTTTGTGACAAAACATTATGAATGCCCCTATTTTGAGGGAAGTTTTGAAACTTATGTAATAACTAACCTCTAAATAAGTAGGTCTTTAAAATGTGTTAGATATAGCATATGCATCATATTATAATATAATGTACAAATATAACATTAGAATATAAATGTATCTAAACATGAATAAGTAATGTAATATGTATGTTGTAATATATCATCACACAAGGGTGTCAAGATAGATGTAATTAATGTGTATAGCATCAAATCTAAGTAACTACATAGGGGGATGGGGTATTATGTCCATCATAGCTCCAAAGTAGGAATGGTAGATGCACTCCCTCATGGCATAAAAAAATGGTCTATGTGTGTGTGTGTAAAAATAAAATACAAGTGTCATGGTGTAGAAGTATACAAGTAATCATATAAATAAGCATATGAGGCACACAAAAGATAGCCCAAGGGGCCATAATACAAGAGATATGGTCATATGTTACTAAATATAAGAAAGAAGACATAGAAGTATATATTCAAATTGTCTACATATACAAGTAACAATAAAATTTGGCATAGAGACACATAGAAGGAAATGTTCAAATGTCCACATATTGAAATAGGAAAGAACACAAAAGTGACATGGGCACATGTTCAAGGCATACAAATAGAGAAGTGGCATAGATCCAAATAATAATGGCACATTCAAACATCCTCAAATATGGAAGAACCATAGGAACACAATCAAGTATAATCTATAAAAACTAGAAATGAAGGCATGTATAAATGTGTAGTATAAATATATGTATATGATTGGATGCATATATAATAAGTCTAACTAGTGATAGTTGGCAAAAAAAATTGGGAAATGAGGAGACATGATCGATATTAAGATAGATTAATGCATAACTAGAATGTATAGTATGTAAAGATATAACCTAGTAGTAATAACTATGTATGAGATGACCCCAAGTGGGTGGATGTATCAAATGTATAAACCTAGATGAGTGTATATGACCTCAATGGGTAGATGATAACTAGTCTAAATCAATGTAATGGACTAGAGTCCTGTCTAAAATTTGCCATCACTCGACAAGAACAAGTGAAGCATATGTGTATGATAAATCTGACTATACTAAGATAGCTAGCAATATGTAATATTTGGCAAGTAGTATAACTATAAACATATAAATGCATATAGTCTATAAAATTTATGTTTTTGAAATATTTGAATGCTTTTGTATTTTAACATGTTTTATTGATTTTATTTTTTTTTAGTATAAGTTATGTACAAGTAAATGAAAATAAACTATGTATAAGGATCAAGAGAGAGAAGGAATTATGTATAAGGGTAGGAACCATACTAGCCAATGAGTCTCATGGGAGACTCGCTATCACTATGGCATGTTGAAAATAGGAATGATAATCTCTCATGTAGTTTTTATTATGTTATAGTCGAATGTTATTGCGGTAGGAATTTGAGTATTATTTATCATCATAATCATAATAACCTAGACTGTTATAAGGAATTGCCTCATATTGTGGATTTGAACTTTCTGAATTGTGTTTCATAATATTGATTGTGATTTTTTCCTTTGAAATCGTGCTTGTTATAAACATGTGATTTTGTGGAGGCTCTTTTTCTAGAAAGCCTTGTTTGAGAATGCTTATTGGTTGAGCATGATTTTGACTCTATAACTTAAGATCTTGATATTTTTATAAAATTTCCTAAGTATCTATATGTTTTTCCTTGATAAACTATATATGTGACTGATGTGCCTTAGGATGTTTAATAAAAACCAAACCTTTTTGACCAATATTATCAACTACTAAAATAGAAGTGATGCTTTGGTCCTGTTTGCCCAAACCTTGACCATGATAATCATACTATTGTAGATACTTTTAACCAAACCCATACCAGATTGAATGTTTAACCTAATTTTGGAAAGGTATATTTTATTTATTTATATATGCTTATTGTACTATTTCTTTTTGTGATTGTTCTTTTGTAAGCTTTTTTTCTTCTAAGTTGTACTTTGGTGGCCATTTTTGTATTGTTTCTAAATTTGACCATTTTTGAATTCATATATGTGACATTGTATGTTATTTATATGAAGTGTCACTATGTGACTCATTTGTATCCATTATATTTTTTATTTTCCTTTCAATGCTAAACATGAATTGGTGTGGTGCCTATGCATTCTATGATATGCACAAAATTATCTGGATCTCCTCATTGGTTATAGAGGGGTAGGTTGATAAAATTATCTTTAATAATCTCCCTTAGTACCTCACTTGAACTCTTATTTGACCTTTAAATTCTTTTTGAATCATTATTTGTAGATGTACTTTGTTGTGATTTATGATTTGGATTGTAACATTGTTTGCCACAAATTGACTAGATGAAGATGTATACACATGATTTACACTATTGTTCCCTAGAGTCTTTTGTCTTGTAAATTTATTTTCAAAATATTACTGTAATATTTTCATGTAATATTTGATTTTGATTTTTTAAACATGTAATTATCTTGATCATACTAATAATTTGATCTGTTAGAGTCGCACATGTGTAAACTCTAATTATTTTTTATTGAACATGTAGGCACACATCTTGTGGGGAAGAGGTGTGAATATGATGATAATGCGTATTAGTGACATTGGTATAGGATACTTCATCTCATGGAGGGATGATAACATAGGCCTATTTAGATGGAAATTAGCTATCACCCTCATGGATATGAGGAGGAGAAGGAGATGCAATAAAAAGTGATTAATTTATTATGTCATTATGATCATGATTATATGAATTAGAAGATAAATGAATCTAAAATTTGAGTATATATAGAAAAGGATCCAAACCCTGAGTGTGTATAGGGTTAGGGTTTTTTTAATCTAATTTTTTTTAAAATAATTTAAATTATATTCAAATAAATTGAAACCCTAATATGGAATTGATTTAATTAGCTAGGACATTTATTTATTGCACCAAAATTTAGATTAATGCAAATTAGGGTTTGAAGCAATATTCAAAGTAAGTCGAGTTCACCAAATGATTTAACCTTTTAGGATTTTATTATGAAAATCCTATGTTTAGATTAAAGGGATAAGATGTATAAATTAGTTAAATAAATACACAATAATTAAGTACTAGTTTTATAGAATTTGACTTCTCTTTACTTTTTAAAAATATCAATAAATAGGCATAAATATAGACTTATCTAAAAAATGACTATCATGGATGATCTGGGTTATGAAAACTAGGTTATAAATAGTTCTAAATGTCATCAATAGGGTCCTAGTGTTTATTTACTCATTCGATAGTATCACTATGTTAGTGTAGTGTCCTCTAGGTGGTAGTAGTATCCACTTTGCAAGACTATTCTTAATTTCTATGAGCAACTTTGCCTATGTTTTTATATCCTATTCTTACACATACAAAACCTAGATCTCAGTGTGGTACTTGTAAAACTTGATTTAGTGTGCAAACTTTGATCCTCCTTATAAATATGTCATGAAAAATAATTGTGTTTTTGTTAGTAGGATAGGTTGGACATCCTCAACACCCTATTGTGAAGAGAGTTGCCTACATACCAATACTCTGAAGAGGGATCAATCTTGATGTAGTTCTCTTACCTAGTACTTGATGTACATGTAAGTGAATGATAAAATGAGAGTGGACTTGGATATATTTTATGTGATTTAGCTTTGAAATATTTATAAACTATCCTTAGGGATGTTGTAGATGGTAGTATGTAGAAGTAGGGAAGAATAAGTATCAAATACCTTAATTTTGCTTGACTTATCTTTGGTTTGAATGTGTTTTTGCATCTATTTTCCATATAGTCAATAAAGGTGAATTGGACTTATATTTATAGAGTTTTATTACTAGTGAATATAAGAAAATATGCTTATGACAACCTTAGGAGGGGAACACATTTGAAAAAGTATTCATTGAGAAGATCTAGGGCTAAAGATAGTAGTGCCCAATTAGGGACACTAGTGCCATATGGTTGTAGTGTCCCAAATGTGGTTTTATTGTCTACTTGGTAGAATATTGAGCAATTTGGATTAGGATTTGAGAGGACATTCCTAAGATTGTGTTTTGACTGACTGTAGGTGATTGTGGTATGCTTAATGACTAGAAAGGCAAGTTTACAGCTTTAGGATAGGTATAGGGCAAAGTTAGGAATATGTTAACTCAAGTGACACTATTAGAATCTAATTACCACTTTTTGGTGATTACAGTTTCACATAAAATGATTGATCTTCATTATGAAGCATAAATTACTTTCATTCATTCAAAAGGTCCTACTGAATACAAAGTTAAAGAGACTGCAAAATTTTGATGACTATATGAAAAATGTGCAACAAAGTAAGCAGAGAGAATTTTAGATTGTGATTGATGAAGTAAATGAGTGAATTTTAGGCTTCAACAACTCTAAAACCTATAATTTTTCAATGCCTTTTTCACAATTTTCAAGTTACACATTTTTATAATTACATTTTTATGATTTTCAATTTGTGCAAATTTATTAAGTCACTTCTTCAAGTTTCAAGTTTTGAAAATTTATCAACACACTTTTGTATATTTTATATTGTGCTTGTTGTGAATGTGATTTTCTAAGCATCCCAAACATTAAAAAATGGGTTTATGCCCCATAACTAGTAATTTAAGTTATAAATACAAGTTATGAGGTCATTTAAAGGATTTTTTAATAGAAAAGGAAAATCTGGCAAGATTAGAAGAAAGACATTATGTTTACCACTCTTTGAATAATCAATATAAAGTGATTTTGTATGAATTTATGCCACAAATTAATTCAAATGGATGATATATGTGTGTCTATATTATTATATTTGATTGTTCTCCTTTAATTTTTATTAAAATTTATTGTGAAATAATCAATAAATCAAATGTTTAGTGTATGAGTTCTTTCAAATCTAAATTGAGAATTTTTGTTATTTTAAAACCTTGGTGACATTGAAAATAGACTTTATATCTACTTTCATAGGTAAATACAAGGTTATTGTATATATTTTTCTTAAGCTATTCAATTTCCTTGGTGTTTAAATTTTACTCATACGTTTAAAATATGTCTTTCCCAACTCATTTTTATGATAAAGATTTCCCTTGTTAAAATTTCAACCCTATGATTATTCTAGAAAGTTTTTATGGTTATATTTATAGGGTTGTCCTATTATTTCTTTTCCCTTCCATTTTTTCCTTCATTTCCATCTTTTTATACATTTTCATTTTCTACCACCTTTTTCATGATTTTAGGTTTAAATCATAACCCCCTTATACATAATTTTTTTATTGTAAATAACTTTTTTTTATGCATCCTTTTTTTATAATAAAGATAGATGCACCTACAAATAAGAGAGGGACTTTATCCCCATGTTATTGACTAAAATCAATAATTATTCCCCCTAAAAAAAAGTTTATCCAAAAAAATTTGGTGCCCAACATGGGGCACATATTTGTGCTTATTTTACAACCCACATATGAACTTCTACCCATATTACTCTCTCAGTAGTTCAAGGGCTAATTCAATAACTAGATATTGAGTGGAAAAAACCTAAATAGTTATATATTGCTTCTGACATCAGATAATGTGCTTAGGAATGAGACAAGGTCAATTTTTGTCAATTGTATATAATATTGACTATATTTAACGAGTAAATATACCATACAAAATTGATTAAATAATTATTGAACATACAATATCTCATAGATCTTGTCCAATGACTCATAATCCTAAACAATAAACTTTTTATGACTATTAGTGTAAACCGAGACCTTTATCATCAAATTCATCTCAATTAGATAGAATCCATTGAAGAGGATATTTCTTCAAGTCTCTGATTACTCACTTGGATAACAAAATAAATTACATCCTTTTCTAAACTATTGCTATAGTAATAAATGAATAAAACTATTATGATAATATTTCCTAAATGAATGTAAAAATTATTTCAAAGAGATAAGATATAATGAAAGTAAGAAGAGTGGTTTGTATATCCTATCATACATCTCCCATAATAAGGATTTATTCTCGTGACCATCCAGTAGTTCAAGATCCCATCTACCAACAAAATCTTGATTGGTTAAGTGTAACATAAGAAGACATTTATTCTAATTTGAGAGCATTTCTGTGGGGTAACAGAACCAGTGAAACACAATTTTAAAGAGTTTTTGATGTGTTATAAGAATAATAATATCATGTTATCTTAGTATAAAGATCATAAGAAATAGTTATATGAATAGCACGGACAAGAAGACCATTAGATAACACTCTAAATTTAACCTACACCTCAATGGTAGTAATTTTATTTTTAAAGTGGTAGAAATAATATTCACTAGAGTAAGCAAATCCCAAGGTAAAACAAATCCCTTTTATCAGTTGTAAGATTTTTTCAATTTTAAGCTAAGTCCTGAATAGAAATATATATTCAATAAATTAATAAGTCTACCATAAAGTCCTAGATAAAGTAAACAATAATAAGGTGGTTTTATTATTATTCAATCTCTTATCCTCTTAAGAATTCTACCTTTGCTAGTATTTTTTTATAAATATGGTAGTACCTTAGGGAAATGTGATAGGGACACTATCTCTATGATAACTACACAAACTTCTTAGAGGTTCAAATAAAAAAATTCCAAATTTCTCAAGTGATGGAAAATAACATATAGATGATCATATTGTATATTTTTTGTGGAATGTGGAATCCTAGGGGTAGAACATGAAGACATTATAGTCATATTGTATATGGAAACTCTTTAAAATGAAGCACATGTTTTTTTTACCTCCTCACTCTAGGTTTTATCACCAATTAGAATAACATGAAAACAAAGTTTGAAAACTGATTCAAACCAAATCAAGATGCACATGCATTACAAATGACACAAATGAAGAAATAATCCTATGAACCCATGAGGTATTTTTTGTCCAAATTTAGTAAGTTAATCAACAAGATACTAGTAACATCTAGGCCAATAGTGGAAAATTAGAAGTGATTATTCATAAATTCATAATTTCCTAAAGTAAGCTACTTGTTGAGGAGAGACAGAGTAGTTAACTTAGAAGGAACTCAAACATTGGCCACTGGTGTTGAAGATGACATGATAATGGCTATAAATCTAAATAAATAACCTTCAAAATGTAAATCACATAGCTCTATTGAATACATCTTATATAAAATTGTTACTGATAGAATGACACTTAAGAAGAAAATATCTTAGAAGGATCTTGCTCCTCCTTATCAAGATATCCCAAGAAGAAATTATGTGCCTTAATAATGTAATTGTAAGTGATTTCAAGTTCCTCAAAAAAATACATCCATAAAAGCACCTTCCAATTCAAACATAAATTATCTTATGAATGTTGTTATATAAACAAAATAAATTTTTGGGTATGAAGAATTAGAATAAATAAATAAATAATCAAAATCTTAAATAATTTGAAATAAAATAACCTGGTGGAGAGTCCACTAATGCATACCTATAATATGATTCAAGAAAGGATGATTACCATGATCCCATTAGATATATGCATATTCAATCATTTAAAGTCTTCACTACAACACAAAATTATAAAAATCATTAAGCTAAAAAATAGGAAGAAACTCTAAAATTTATTATTCCAAAAGGAAATACATCACTTGGGATGATAAAAGGAAAACAACCCATGGAAAATGTATATGACCCTCCCCAAAATAATACTATTAGTTATTCCAAATGTAACTTTTATAATAAAAATGATGAAAATGTATCCCAATCCATTAATAATTTCCCATCTACTAGTTATCCATCTTTTAGCATAATTGAGCATGTAATTAAAACCAAAATTCAATTGTCCCAAGCTAAGTATCTTAAATCAAATGCTGGTCAATTAGATAAACTAATAGAATTTATCAAAACTAAAAATTCCAATGTCAAAAATACAAATGTTAAAGGGATACAACCCCATCCTCTTCACACATTATAAACTATATGGTTGTTGTTACTTATAAATTCAATAAATTTAAACCCTTTTACATCTCCCTTTTCCTCAAAGGATTTAAAGTGAGAAATTGTATCATCAATACTAGATATTATGATAATATAATGTATGCCAAAGTTTCCCATGCCCTAGGTCTAACTTGTACTAAGACTTTTGGTTGATGTTATTCTATGGAAGCAAAATGATTATCCTTATAGCAGATATCCTATTTGCTTATTACATCTCGTTAGAAATAAATTTATGCAAATATTGGGTGGTGAATTGCAAATAGATTTTTTACATGTTATTATTAATAATAAAGTAATTAAATAACACCTAGAGCCTAAGTTAAAAACTAAATACATAGTTCAAAAATTGTATTATCTTAGATAAGATATTTTATATAAGGACATAGGAATAAGGAAATATATGCTCATGTCATAAGAAGATTTGAACATCCCTGATGTGATAGAAAGTGATCCTAATGATATTTGGACACTAAAATTTAATATCAATTTCTCATCAATTGGTATAGGTGTAATATTCTTTATTATCTATCAAAATAAGGAATTTTTCCCTTTTCATACAAATTGTAGTTTGAGTGTACTAAAAATAATATCTAATGTGAAGCATTAATCCTCAACTTGCAAGTTGATAAATAAATAGGAGTTATAAATCTAAAATTTCAAGGAGACATAGAAATGGTCAAAAAATAAGTCAAAGGTCAATATCAAGTAAAGGATGATCCACTAAAGCATTATCAAAACAAAGTATGGGAAAGTATAGAAGCTTTTTAAGCTTTTTCTATAACAGTCATCCCAAGAGAATGTAACACAAATGAAAATGTGTTTATAATATCTGCTTCTCTTCTAATTCCTTACTTAGATATTAGAAAAAATAAATATGTTATTGAATTAGTGTACTATCCTATTGTGCCAGATATTTATAAAATTAGAAAATTTTCAATAATGATCACTAATATATTTCTTTTCTTGAAAAAAATGATATTTTCATAAATTTATATTTTGAAGGAAGTGAAATAGCATACAAGGAATCATTAGTGTAAGATAAAAAAGTAATTTATATAGAACATGATGAAGAAGGATTAATTAAACTTAAAGGTAACAAATTTCCCAAAGGTCTTGTTTTTATTGAATAATTTTTTTATAAACATGACAGGTTTATCAAAAAATATGCAAAAAAAATCTCCCAACTTAGTCAATTATGAAAAATTTAATATAGGATCTGAAGAAAAACTAATATTGGTAAACATTGGTAAGTTTTTCTCACCTCAATAAATAAGTAAGATTGTTTCACTTCTTTGAAAGTATATTGATAGTATTTCATATTCATACATCAATCTCAAATCTTTCAAACCAAAGAGATGCAACATATGGTACCCCTCAAATATGATGCAAAGACTTTAAAGAAAAAACAAAGGCAATATAATACATATCTATTACTATTTCTTAATAAATATATAAATTGTTGAATGCATGAGTAATTTCCCCTATTAATCATTTAACATGGGTCACAAATATAGTGACAATTCATAAGAAAAGTGGGGAAATATGTATATGTGTTTACTTTAGAAATTTGAATCAAGAATCCTTAAAAGATAACTCTATATACCTATCATGGATCAAGTTCTCCAAGTAGTAAAATGTTTATAAATAATTTATATGATGGATGGTTTCTTGGTATATAATCAGATAGAATTTTCCCAAGAAGATCAACATAAAACTACTTTGAAACTCATTGGGGTACATTTTCATATCAAATCATGACATTTGGTCTCATCAATGTGGGAGTGACATTTCAAATGGCCATGAACCTCACTTTCAATGACCTAAAGAATAATATAATTATGGTTTACCTGGATGATTTGATAATGTTCTCAAAAAAGAGAAGATCGTTATGCACATTTATAAAAAGTGTTTGAAAAGTGTCATCTGCATGGCATTTCTTTGAATCCTAAGAAATATATATTTGGGGTAACTAAAGGAAAACTTCTCAGACATATTATCTCAAGATAAGGAATCAAAATCTATCTTAAAAGAGTTGAAGCAATTCAAAACTTATCTTTTAAAATCAATAAACTTAGAGTGCTCTCATTTTATATAAAATTCAAAATTTTAAGAATATTTATGCTTAATTTTGCATAAGTCACTAGGAATATCATCAAAATGATGAAAAAAACCCTTACTTCAAATGGAATAGTGAAGTAAGAGAGGCATTTGAAAAGATAAAAATGTAATTGCACATGCACCTACTCTAGTTTTCCCAAACTTCAAAAAAGAGTTTATAATATATTATTATTATTATTTAGACCATACTCTTTTGTCCATTTTGATTCAAAATAACAATGAATGGATTGAGTCACCAATCGCATTCATGATTTTTGGTCTCAATAATTATGAATTAAAATATTATCTAGTATAGAATCATGTATATGCCATCATTATAGTTTTTAAATAATTCAAGGTACTATGTTCTTCATTCACATTCCATTATAATGGTACCTAATAAAGTAATAAATTATGTACTTACTCAACAAGAACCAGGATTAAAAAGAGGTAATTAGATCACTAAAGTATATGAATATGATCTCAATATCAAACCTACCAAGTTGGTCAAAGGTAAAGGTTTTTGTCAACTCAAGTAGAAAAAATTGATACTTAAATGGTTTCTACTTCAACTAAAAAAGATAACTAGAAAAAGGAAGAATTAATTTTAGTTCTATTTTTGGATTCTATAGAAGAATGGTTTTCAGACATTGCATTTTTAATAACATATGGATAATTACCACCATATCTAGATGTTAAACAATGGAGAACAGTCAAATTAAATTAAGTAAATATGTAATTTGGGATGGTACTTTATTTAATAAAATAATTTATTATTTTTTTTTAAGATGCATTGATAAGGAACAATAAAAAAAGCTTTTGGAAGCTTTCAAAAATCAAGCTTGTGGTGGACATTTTTATACTATAATAACATCATATAAAATCATGAGAGATTACTATTATTGGAGATTACTCTTCAAATATTATTATGAATGGGTGAATAAGTGTGAAGCATGTTAGTAACTTGTTGGATGACCAAAACTTATGGATTTTCCTCTCAAACCTACGGTTATAGAAGAACATTTTTAGCAATGGGTTATTTTTCATTATAATAGTGAATACTCATTCAAGTGTTGGTCACACTCATGATCTTACAACTACATATTATTTTACCAAGTGGTTGTAGGTGATACCAATAAAATAGACAACTTTAGAAGTAGTATGTAATTTCATCAAATTGGTAAGATATGATGTCCCACAGAGAATTATAATAGATAATGAAACCAATTTTTCTTTATCCAAATTGGTTGGATTTTTTTATGTCTATGAAATTTATTTATCTAAATATTCTAATTAATATCAATAAGTTAATGGTAAATTATAATATGGTAAAAATAACCTTATTAATATCATTCATAAGTTTGTGGATGAAAATAGGAGAAACTAACATAAGAAATTGTATGATGCATAAGATTTTATCACTCCTAAGAAATCCATCAAAATGTATCCTTTCTTATTATTATATGGAATTGATGCAGCGATCCCTATCACAATTAACTTACATGTGTTGTAATTGGCAAGAGAAATTGAAAATCAAAATATATAAATTCCATAAGATAAAAGGATTTTGTATCTAAACAAACTTGAAGAATAAATAACATGTGTTATGGATAGGATTTCATAACATGAAGCTCAAGTTAAAAAAAAAATTGATAAAGAGGCTAAGAAAAGATATTTTCAAGTGGGATATCTCATGTTTATATGGTACTAGAAAAGAGAACCAAAGGGAAGTCATGATAAATTAGATTCACTATAGATATTCCCATTAAAAATCAAACACTTATTTGGAGATAATACTTTCTATCTTGAAAATCAATATGGTACTTATCTTCCTTTTCCCTATAGTCGGCAATATATGAAACACTATTTCAAGTGAAAGTAGGTTTTCCCATGCATGTAAATAGGTGAATATATGATTTTGGTTGTGTTTTTTACTGTGCACCTCATTTTTGTTGTGTTGCCTTGTATTTTTTCATTTCCTTCTTCTATTTTGTTTTTTTTCATCCTATATATATCTTGCCAATTATCTTGTTAAATAATTTTTGAAACCTAAAATGACTTTATTACCCAATTAATAAAACCCTTATTTTTGAAACTAGAGTCTAGGGTTATTCTTTGTAATTTTTGGTTTGAAGTTCCCTATTTAGATTCATTTTTTGTACTAAAAATGAACATGAGTGAAATTTTGGCTCCTTAAGTCAATTTGGTCAAAATCAATCAATTTTGGTCTAGTTAGTTGTTGAAAACATGTTAATATCTAATCATGTCTTTTGAAATAATGTATTAAGTGTTTGAAGGATTGAAATTTTTTGAGAAATTATAAGTCATTTGTAATTTGGTGGGTTTTGGATACATGTCAAGCATGTCTCAAAACCCTGATCCTTATCATGCATTATGATGGAGTCTAAGACCTTGTAACCCATTTTTGCCAATGTTGAACATAGCTCAAAATTTTGACCCTTGCCTAGCATGCCTTATAACTTGAGCCATGTTTTGCATCCCTAATATTTACATTACCTCATCTATGAGCCTTAAATCATAACTTATGCATAAACACATCTTGGAAGCCAAGAGTTTGCTTTGTATCTCATAAACTTTGAACCATACATAAGCACCCTAAATTTCCCACCATTAACTTGAAAGTCACCACATGTGACTATGTTGTATCCCCTATTTTTATTCCCTCCTCATTCATTTCTTTCCATCCCACCTTTATTTATGATCTCCACTCTCTATCCCTTAAACATTATCTATTGATTTTTGTATCTTATCTTATAGGAGATCTATTCAACATAGTTGCAACATGTTTTAAAGAGATATTAGGGTTTTATCCTTTGTGTTTTATTATAATATTAATCACTTAGTATGGTTTCATCAATATTGTATCCTTCATTCATCAAAACATTAAATATGGTTTACATATCTTGAGTTTTGATTTCTACTTAGTGTTTTTGGTAGGGCCACCTTTTGCATATATATTTCATAAAATTCACTATCATAAATGATGATTGGAAATTTGTGGGATCAACAAATATTTGTCTAAATTCTAACCTATTCATTGCATCTAGTGTAAATTTGAGATATACACTATACCTAAGAGGATTATGGGTTGTGTTTATCATCCATCATAATTCTAAATTTTGATAAACAACCCTTGAATCTCTACCTTGTATTAGATACTCAAGGGTTTTGAAATATTTCTTACCATACATTATAACTTTGAGTCTTATTTGACACATCTCATCACTCTAAATTATACACAACATATCAATAAAATGTGAGCCTTTCTCAAACGCGTCCAAAGTTCTATCCTCATACAAAATAGGTCTTGGATCTCTATTTATCTACTATATAGAGCTATTTTTCTAGATATATATGTCATAAACATAATAGATTAAAGGAATATAAATTATCAATTTCATGTGGTTTCCCCTCTTCAAATCTAGATTCAAACATTGAAAATATTAAAAATATAGACTTGGGGAATGAAAATATTATAAAATTATAAAAAATAATTAGTGCAATTCACAAATTTGATTCAGGTCAAAGTATTCATGACAATGTCCTACCTTAATTTATAGGTTACCAAAAATCTATATAATATCATGAATTGGTGTTAACCATGGAAAATACTATGATAGGGAAAGAAGAAAATTCAAAAACTTAGAAGGATATTATGTTTTGTGCATTCATCTAGAGTACATCAATGACATACTCAAATTGTCTAATCAAGATTCATATGTTAATATTACTTTAAATTCAACTTAATTTTTTGGGATTCAAACATAATCTCTTGTTCTAAAATAATCAAAAAATAATGACTAGTGAAGTTAAAGGGTTTGGCATCAAGGTTTCTAAAATCTATCTCAAGGTTTGAGCTCACTAATGAAATTTATTCTATCATTACATTATTGAATAGAGTTATTATAAATTTTGCCACTAAATAGTTTTTGACATGGATGTACATATTCATTTGGATCATTCATTAAAATAATAAATAAATCAGTTTAGGTGAACTAATTAATATCTCCCTTCATATACAACTATTATATATGATTATAACATTGATATTCCACATGAGTTCATATCTGGTATCCACAATTACCCATAGGAGGATCTACAACAAATTAAATATAATGGGAGATATGTATTCATCCAAAATTTATGATTTATATACCCAACCCACTTTGAAATAAAAATTACATCATTTCATTAGAATTAAAGATGCCTTCCTATAGTTTGTCATTTAGACATTTGAATCTAATCCATATAATGTGAGACTATTTGTTGAAGCTTATACTAAAATTATAAGATGGGGATCTTGGTTTATATAGTTTTAGAATTTCTCATATCTCATATTAATTGGATGTGAAATCTCTCCTTTGATGCTTCTAAGATATGGAGATGATAAGTGGGCCCTAATGGATCTTATATGTCAACTTGTTGAAACTCACAAGTATTTATCCAACAAGCACAAATCAAGGATACACTTATTAATCTCACTCAAAAGATACACTTGTGCTTCATTGGATAAATTAGATGTTATTGATGGTGAAATGACTCAAGTCACTCTTTTATATTTTCATAATAGGCATGAATTTAATGTCATAGGTATGATTGATAATGATTTTAGCTCTACATATCAACATGTTCCTCAATTTGATTTTTTTAAATGGATTGTGATGATAATTAAGAAGTAACAATTTGAGATAATTATCACTTCATCTTGGATCAGGTCATCAAATTAAGAATAGAAAATATTATAAATAAATTTGAAATTGATGAATATGTTGTAGATATTATCTATAAAGAACAAGATATTGAATCAATTCCTCTTCTATAGATTAATTAGAATCAAGTTGAATTTATATCCTTCGACAATAGATATCAAATAGTGTTTGATAAAACAATCATGTGGATCAATATTAAATGAATCAATGTGGAGAAATTAGGCTTCCCTCCACAAATGAAATAAATTAATGTAGGTAGTTTTCCTCAACAATAATCAATAGTAGATCCCTCTTCTAAAGGAAAAGTTAGTGAGAGCATAATTAAAATAAATAAGGGTAAATATGATATAGATCTTAAAGCAATTAAATTTCGAGAGTACCCAAACTCAAAATCAATAGGTTAGGAGAAGGATCTACATGTACTTTTGGAATTTATAGTCTTAAATATTTCTTTGAATATTTTCAATCTCAAAGCTTGGTTATGAATACTACTCAACAAATTATAGCTTCATATACTTGTGTTAATTCTTGTGTTTTCTCCTTCTGAAGTTGATATTCCATTATCTTTTTAATCATAACAATATATGAGTCTACTTCTAATTTAAACTCCTAAATTTATACTTAATTCACCCAAATTAGATCTAAGTGATATTTTACCCACATTCACTCAAGCTTTGAAAACTCCACTCCATCCTTCTAATACCCAGACTCATATAATAGGGACCTATTCAAAAACCATCAAATAAAAAGATTTAAAATTAGCTAAATGAGATAGTGAAGAGTATAAATAAAATAGTACAACCTCAAAAAATTGATTTCATTGCATTCACCACTCATGCTCCTTATATGGTGAAGAAATCTAAAATGTTTTCTATGATAATAACAGAAGATTAAGGAGAAATATGTGTTGAGGTGGTAGTCCCTCCTCTAAAAAGGGATAAATATAATGTCACTGTCATAGGTTATCAAATATCAAAAGTACATCTTGGTCAAGTTACCTAAGAATGAGTTAAATAAAGTTTACAATCTATAATAGGCACTATTTTTGAAAATATTAATCAAGATAAAGCTACTAAGGAGCATCTAAAATAAAAGATTGAATAACTCACATTAAATATTTATAAACTAGTCAAACCTATTCAAGCCTCCTCTTTTAACATTACTCCTCATATTTTAGATGAAAAAACATTGAATTTATAAGAATAAATTAGAAACATGGGGAGAGTAACTAAATAATGGTTTCATAAATTAATTCAGTAAGGAATTGAAATAATAAGCAAGGATATGACTATTTATACTAAGATTCAATTTTAATATGACCTTACTAAAGACTCTAAAGATAAGTATGAAATTGAAGATGGAAAAAGGAAACAAATGATAACAATTGAGGCCTTATTTAACCTGGATCTAGATGACCTTATTACATAAGGAGTTATAAATCTATAATATATTGTACATCTCATAGAATTTCTAGGTGTTTCTAAATTTTGGATCCATATTACTGAAGAATGTGTGAATAAATTTGGGGAATCTCAATAAATAGTAGCTGATGTAATAAGTGAAATACAAGAAGTAATTTAGAAATTTCCTTGTTCAATTAGATATGATAAAAATATAGTTCTTCCAAAGGAAATAATTGTACAATAACTTAAGCAATTGGTGGAAAAGGAAATAACCCCCAAATCACCATTCAACTATGAGTTAATTCAAAATTTCATCAAATATCAAACTTCTCTTTGATAAAATTTTGAATAAGCTTCAATGGGTTTCATATAAAATGATTGATATTCATTATTATGTATAGATTTATTTCATTCATACAAAATGTCCTGATGAGGACAAAGTCAAAGAGACTATGTATAATTTTAATGAATATGAGAAAAAGATGTAATAAATCAAGTAGAAATAAGTTAAGATTGTGCTTGATGAGGGAAATGAGTGCATGACAAATAGGATTTACCAAATCTCAAACCTAAAATTACCCAATTCCTTTTTCAAAATTTTCAAGTTGTGCATTTTTTAATTATATTTTTACAACTTTCAAGTTGTTTGAATTTGCTAAGTCACTTTTGCAAGTTTTAAGTTGTGCAAATTTTTCAACATACTTTTTCAAATTTTAAGTTATTTTTTATAAACACACTTTCAAAAGCATACCAAACATAAAAAAATGTTTTTATTCCTCATAATTGTAATAAATACAAGAAAAAGGTGCAACAAAGCAATCAAAAATAATTTATTGTGTTTGATGAGGGAAATGAGTGAATCACAAATAGGATTCACCAACACTCAAACCCACAATTTTCCAATGCCTTTTTCACAATTTTCAACTTGTGAATTTTTTTTAATTGTATTTTTACAAATTTAAAGTTGTTTGAATTTGCTAAGTCACTTTTTTAGGTTTCAAGTTGTGCAAACTTATCAACACACTTTTTCAACTTTTAAGTTGTGATTTTTTGTACACACACTTTGACAAGCATCCTAAACATAAAAAAAGGTTTTTATTCCCCATAACCACCATTTTTAAGTTATAAATACAAGTTATGATGTTATTTGAATAACTTTTTGATAGGAAATGAAATTTTGGCAACATCATAAGAAAGAGATTATTTATACCACTCTTTGAAGAATCAATATAATGTGATATTGTAGGAAATTATGCCCAAAAATTATTTGAATGAATGATATATGTGTGTATATTATTCCATTTGATTATTCTCCTTTAAGTTTTTCTAAACTTTATTGTTAGATATTCAATGATATAAATATCTTAGTGTAGGAATTATTTTGAATCTACATTAATAATTTTTATTGTTGTGAAACCTTGGTGAGATTAAAAATATACTTTATATATACTTTCATAGGTAAATATAGGGTTGTATATATTTTTATTAAGATATTAATTTGCCTTGGTTTATGAATTTTACTCATATGTTTAAAATATTTCTTTCCTGTCTCATTTCTATGATAAAGGTTTCTCTTGTTAAAATTTCAACCCTTGGATTATTCTGGCATGTTTCTACATTTGGATATCTAGGTTTATCTAATTTTCCCTTTTTCCCTTATTTCCATTTTCCCCTTCTTTTCCATATTTTTATATATTCTCCTTTATTACCACATTTTTCATGCATTCATGTTAAAAACATAACCTCCTTATATAGAAAAGAATTTTTCTATAAATATATTTTTTTAATCCCTTTATTTTTAATAAAGGTATCTCTACCTAATAATAGGAGAGTGAATTTTTCCTCACATTGTTTACTAAAATCCACAATTTATCACACTAACAGTTTTTTTAACCAACAATGTTTTTCATTATTTTCTAGAAAATGTGATGGTAAAAAAGAACAAAAACAAAATGACATGAAATAATGTCTTAAGTAAGAAAATAAATCAAGAAAAATATGTGAAAAATAATTAATTTAATGATAAAAATGAAATGTAGAACACACCATGAAATATGATATATGTAAAACATTGTAAGTAAATGAAATATCAATGTAAGAAAAGTCAAACATAATGCAAGTAAATGAAACATAAATGAATGAAAAATCAAGAAAATATTGTAAGTGAATGTAATTTTATCTCATGTAAGATGAACATGTCAAATCAAACAAAAGGAAAACATAAGTGACTAAAAATGAAAATGTAACAATATAAGACAAGCATGTCAATTCAAACATAGAGAAAAATATGTAAGTATGCAAAATGTCATGTGTAAGATAAGTGAAATATAAAATAATCAAACAATAATATGATGGATAGACTGAAAAACAAAAATATTTAAGGGGTGACAAATAAAAATTAGTTATGCCACTAAAATGTGATGTAGGAAAAGAATACCACCTAATTACATGACTAGAACGACAATGATATGGTGTGTAAAACAAAGGTGAAATATGTTTGTGAGGAAAAACCTATTCATATCAAAGGTATTATAATGAAAATAAAAATAAAATATAAGTAGTTTAAGTAAGAAAATTTGATATAATTATTGATTATGAGGGGGGCCCAAAGGTCTTACATTGTAACTCACACATTGAAAGCCAATGATGTAAGTAGGTAAATGTGATCAAAGATGTGATTAGCTAAAATTAATATCCATCAATGGTATATCAAGAAATATATTATGTAAATAAATAATGTGAGGCACCACATAGGTGATGTGTAAATCCTTGAATAGAATGAGACACACTAAAAAAGTGGATAAGGATAATAACTATCTACATCAAGGACATAGGATACTCTCAATAGTGAACACAAAATTTGGGATAGCAATAGTGAACACAAAATTATTGTTTAGGATTATGAGTCATTGGACAAGATCTATGAGATATTGTATGTTCAATAATTATTTAATCAATTTTGTATGGTATATTTACTCATTAAATATAGTCAATATTATATACAATTGACAAAAATTGACCTTGTCTCATTCCTAAGCACATTATCTGATGTTAGAAGCAATATATAACTATGTAGGTTTTTTCCACTCAATATCTAGTTATTGAATTAGCCCTTGAACTACTGAGAGAGTAATATGGGTAGAATTTCATATGTGGGTTGTAAAATAAGCACAAATATGTGCCCCATGTTGGGCACCAAATTTTTTTGGATAAAATTTTTTTTAGGGGGAATAATTATTGATTTTAGTCAATAACATGGGGATAAAGTCCCTCTCTTATTTGTAGGTGCATCTATCTTTATTATAAAAAAAAGTGGATAAGGATAATAACTGTCTACATCAAGGACATAGGATACTCTCAATAGTGAACACAAAATTTGGGATAGCAATTGAAATACATAGATCATACCATGAATCCTATATGCATTAAAATTAAAATGATCCTAACTTTTCACAACATGTTTCCCATTCCTCAAGACCACTTAAAAATTTGTCGGTATATTATGAATATTGGGTACTTATGTGAGAATATAGGTGGAACTAGATATGTATGAATATATAATGATGTAAGATATAATGAGACATCCTACCCTAGTCTACTAACTTAACACATCCTAATGGGCCTTAGATTTATCATGAGGCCAACTATGTAGTTTTATCTTCCATTAATGTAGGATATGTGCCAATCAAAGATCATGTCTTTTTATATGATATGAGTTTTGAGATATAATTTTATTTTTAACATTGAATTTTCTTGTGATGTGGATTTTAAATCTTTTTTATTTTTCTATGTTTCCTCCTCCATACAAATTTTTAAAAAACATAAATGATTTAAATAGGTAACTAACACAAGGGAGCTTATGTTTGGCCACTAGAGAGAAGAACCTAAAGACCATGGTGACTAAAGACTCCTAGACTTTCCCATAAGAGTGAAATTCAAAACCAACCTATGTGTGACTTAATTTAAAATAAATAATGGAAATATGGGAATTGTGTAATATTCATCCATGTAGTGAAAGTGATACAATAATGAATATGTTCATAGTTGATCATAGTGAGAGAAAACAATGATTCTAAATGGGTAGAGATATGTTATGATAGTCATGTGACTAGGGAAGCAATGTTAGCCTATAAGGGATATATCACAAAAACTAATGATATTAATAGTAATCCCCAAAGAGGATGAAGTAAATGGTCATCCCAAAATAGGGGAAAGTAAATGGTCATCCCAAAATAGGTGGAATTAAATCGTCATCCTAAAATATAGGTAAATGAATTAGGGGCCAAATAATCACAAGAATACTAAGGAAAATAATGATAAAAAAAATATAATAAATGAAAATTTTAAGTTTCTACCTAATCTCTAAAAGAGAAAAAAAGTTTGAAATTAAATTTATATGTAATGATTAACTAAGGCATAAATGTTAAAAATTAAAGTGTTGAAAAATCAAAAACCATGATATAATCAAGACATTTACAACAAGCATTAAAAATGTTAATAATAATAAATATGAAGTCCATTAATATGAAAATGTGAAGAATAATTTTATGACTCAAATATGTGTTCATAAATTTCATTATAAATCTCAACATACAGCATTAATAAAATCTAATAAATATCATTTTAACTAGTATCTATATCTAAACATAGTATTGTCTACTTTCTTAGAAAGTTGTATAAGTAATACCTAGTGAATGTGATATATTAATGAAGTTATAATACTATAAGAAGGAGGTCATGTGGCCACATATGAAGAATACTCAATGTAAGGAAACTATGTCATTAGGTTATCTATATCCTATAATATACTAGAAAGGCTTGATCAAGGAGAAGGTTTCCTCTTACTCTAAGAATGAACCTATGAATACTTATGAGAAGGATGAGTATTTGGCCTAAAAAATTCAAGAAAATTATTCTCAATTGATCTACATGTTTGTATGATGTGTAGAAAAATTATGCTAAATTTATTATACTTACCCTTGTTTGGTGATGTAATCTAGAGATATATTTTAGGGTAGAATGTTTAGGACATTAGAAAATTGGGTTGATTTAGGATGAAGTGCATATAATTACTATAAAAAATCTCAACAATAGATCAAAGAGTGATTTTTCATACCTTAAAATCAATATTCATGCCTAGAAGTAGTTGGCTATGGTGGTTGACTATTTGAGGCAGGAACTAAGCCTTATAGCTTTTGTTGTGCTAAGAATATTTTTATGCTTAACAATATATATCACAATGACTAAATACCTTATGAAACTCAAAATATGGATATTTTACTTGGGTTGGAGGGCATAGCATGACATTCAACCTAGGTGGATAATCATATTGGGGTATGTTTGAAACCTCATCAAATAATTTAGTATTGTTGAAACATCTAAAGGTAGGTTCAATAACTATAATTATGGATACTTATTTAGTATTATACCTTAATGTAGGTCATATAAATGTTACCAAAATATATCAAAGTATCAAAAATCCTTAAAAATTGGTAGTCCCATCATGGACATTAAGGATAATTATTCGAAGAGGCTTAGAAGTAGCTAAGGTTGTACTTGAAGAGACTAGAATGTGCTCCATATCCAACCTATGAGAATAAACCAAAGGAGGAATAATGTTAGGTAAATTATAAGGATAATGAACAATGAAAACTAAATTAATGAAATGTGAACATGAAGATATATCATAAGAGTGTAAAGGAGAGGATCGATAATAGAGTTTTTTTCCATCCTTAGCTTGAACATAACTAGATAAATATTGTTCATAAATGGAATAAACATCATTTTAATCTTGTGTGTGTGTGTGTGTGTGTGTGTGTGTGTGTGTGTGTGTGTGTGTGTGTGTGTGTGTGTGTGTGTGTGTGTGTGTGTGTGTGTGTGTGTGTGTGTGTATGAAGGGATTTGAACACTATGTCACTAGAGGAAGAGTGGGAATAATGATTCTTAGGAATGACTATAAAAGTGGGAAATTCATCAACCATATTCTTGTAAGAATGAGGTCACAAAGAATGAGGTAATTGAGCTATAATTATAAAAGTGAGATTTATGGTTTTGATATTAAATTTGATCTAATGAGGCTCATCACCATCATAATAATCCAAGAGTTTAGGAGTTTTTTAACCCATAAGCTCAAGTTTACCATTATAATCTCAGTTAGAATTGACTAGATAATTAAAGTGTTGGTACTCTCGAAAGGGGATACTAAGAAAATATTCAAGGGTAGGTATTTTAAGATAAATTTCTTAGAAATTTTTTAAATTATAAGGGTTGGTATCACCTTAAATATTATATATACACCCTTATGTGGAAACTTGACACACTGGCCTATACAGAGGAAGAAATTACCCTCATGTGATGAGTTTAGGGTTCACCAAGCAAAATGTTATAAGATAATGGAATATTAAATATTATGACCTTAAATATAACCATGACAAAGGACTGTGATAGGAATATAAACACAAACTAGAGGAGGCATTTTTATTTTATCATATCCTTGGCATGTGTTTTGGGTATACTTAAGGTTATAATCAGAGCATCTAAGGGTTTTGATGAAGTAAAGTGATGAAACACAAGTGTTGGACCCTTAATCTATCAAGACATGCTTGAATCAAATGTCACCAACTTGGACATTAATGAAAATATGAGGATCATCTACACAAAGTAAGATTTCATTGAAAATCATAAAATTTATGTAAACTTTAGTGAAATATAAGCATATAAAGTTTCATCAACTTGAATGGAAATTTATTCACACTATTGTAAGATATTATCCTCAGGCTAGAACAAGGTAGATTATTTCCTTATAAGAAATGGTCAAGGAATATTTATGTCAAATAAAATTAGCATCAATTGGTTGTGATGACATGGAGAAGTACTCATAGGCTCAAGGAATGTAATTCAAGAAGGGAACTTGGAAAGTTATTCATTTCAATCCCATTCATCAAATTTGAGGTGAGTTATAAATTACTAATCATAAGGTGTATGTCTATGAAGTGGGTTAGCTAAAGGAGTTGTATCAGAATAAAAATTGTTTAGAATGTAATTGTGCGGTCTCATCCTAGCTAATGTAGTAGGGGTTGGTTGAGAAGTCTTCATTAGATTGGTGAATGCAATTTATTGTATAGAAACATGTGAATCATATTTTACCAAGATAGTCAATTTAATAACATTAAAGATGAACAAAATTTATTATATTGGGCTAGTTGATGTAGTAGGAACTAAAATTTAAATAGAAATTAATTGTATTAAGTTGGTTGATATAGTCACTTCTGAGATGGGAACATATTATTATATCAGTATGATCAATAAATTTACTAAATGGAATGAATGAATAACATGAATTAGTAGGTTGGTCAATGCAATTGATACAGTCATGTAGGAAGACAACTACATTGTGTTGGTTGACTTAGTTGGGACAATAGAAGTTATGATTTCCTCATACTCAATATCCATGAAATGAGATTAAATGGTATGCTAAACTATTATGTAAGCATGATAAGGAGTATGAGACACTTGAGGATAACGATAAATATAATTTATTGCATGTTTCATGTTGTTCATGTTAACCATATTTTATTCACTAGTAGGTTTTAACAACATTAGTGTTGGTATGTTTATTGGGATTAACTTATTAGTTTTGATTATGCTTAGTAAGTGGATCTGAATATAAATCAAGGTGATCATTAGCTTATTTAATGGCATCACACTTGAATTTGTATTCATGATATTTGTATACCATGTCATAGGCTTGATGATGCTCTCATATCATATCTTCATGGTCTAATTTAGGATCTAAAAGGAGGTTGAAAGAAATTTTATTTAATTTTTATGAAAGAATAGTGTGAACCCCAATTTTCATGACAATAAAAAAACTTTTGGGGATAATATCAATGACTAGAAGGGTGTGAACAAACCAAGTCTCTAGGTGACGATTTGGGAATACCCTTCTTAATATCATCAACAAAAAGAGGATGATGAACATTAACATGATTAACTTGGGAGGAAGAAGGGAGAGGATAGAAGGTATTTTGCATGATAGGTTCAAAAAGATTCACTTCATCAGATATTCCTAAAATAATGGTATTGATCTTTCTTGTGGATTTGTATGTATATCTAACACCATCATTGGTAGTATTTTTTATTTTAGATTTCATAAGCACACAAGTTATATACTTGGGTTGAAAAGCCTCTAATTGCCTTATGAGGATTTTTTGATGCTTATCTTGATCAAGGGATTATTCCAATGATTTTGAAGAGAGAGTCGTAACTATGTATTAAATTTTGGAGGAAAGAGCATTAGCAAAGAAGTGTAAAAGGTTGTACTTAAACATATTTTGATTAGTTTTGTTAACTTAGGCCTTCTAATGCTTGATGAAAACTTGGGTAGTCTTATATTCCACCTACTTATAATTTATGAAATGGATTAATATATTTTCATGAAAATAGTTGGTTTTATTTTCTTGAACCAATATGTTAACCAAGTCTTCTAAGCTAGACAGAAAATGACCTGACATTATTTTACCAATATAGGGCATCACCAATAATTTTTTTGGTTAGAAGTTTGGTATTGTTTTAGCTTAATCCAATCCTTATAAATATTTCCAAAATATTTTAAATGTAAAATAGGATTAGTGGATCCATTATAAGTGATGGTGGGATATATACTGCATATATCTATGTTTACAATTTTAGGAACTAATGGTTCATTTTGAATATTTTTAATTACTTTATTTTGAAGAGGAGGTTTTGAAATTAAATTTCCATGAGCATCTCTAATTTGGGGTGGGGATGAATTTGGATTTTCCATTCCCCACTAAATCTATTAAGGATGAGAGTTTAATCACAAAATTTGATATTGCATTTTCATCATATAGTTGGCTTTATTAGATTGAAAGGTTACCATTTGGTTCGTGGCCTACAATAATATTTTATTTTGTTTATAATCTTGTTGGCTAGAGTAAGAAGCTTGACTAGCTTGCTAAGATGCACTAGTAGTGGAATTAACATGAGTATTAACATGGGAACTTTTGTTAGGCCTACTACCTAAAAGAACTACCATGCTAGTATAAATACTAGGCATGGTGGAGGAAGAATTCAATGGGCAATTAAAGTAATGACTTTCCCCAAGTCTGGTATAAAATATAAGATTATGGAAAAGAGGAACCTCCACATGGAGAACCATCATGATATGGTATAACACTATGGGGTCCTTTCCCCTATGCTCAAGATGTTCACTAAGGCAATTGATCATTTCATTAGTATATTCAAGATCACACTCATTCTCTACTACACTTATGCATGGAGGTGTGTAATTTAGGTCAAGGAAGTTAGTTTTTTTAAGTGGCTCATAATTTGTAGTTCTAATGGTCACATGATGATTGCTTATGTCTTGAAAATCTATGGTATTACAAAGCAAATGGTATTTAAAGGTTTTACAATAATTAGTCATTTCCATCATAGCTTGTTGGTTTTTCTCTTCAAAATCAGCAAATATGTATTGCATTGTGAAGTAGAAATATTAACTGAACTAGGCTAGTTGGTGTAATTAATTTATAGGAAAAAAACTATATTAGCTTGGTTGATGTAGTTAGGAAATAAAACTAGAAAAAATAGATTGTGTTAGGTTGGCCAATGCAATTGATAAGGAAGAAATTAGAAAAATCATATTATATTAGTTTGATTGATGTAGTTAGGAAAGAAGAAATTGGTTAGATTAGATTACACTAGGTTGGTTGATATAGTTGGCTATTAGATAGAGATTGGGTAGATCATATTATATTGATCTAGTTGATGTATTTATGAGAGAGAGAAAAATAAATTATTTTGGGATGGATGATACATTTGGTTTAAAGGTGATAAAATTAGATTATATCATATCGGTGTATAAGATATTTTGTGAGTATGTATCACCTTAGTATTTTACAATTAGAAAATTCAAATGTTAGTTGTTCCTCTTAGTTATACACATGTTTTGATTCAATTTATTGATTATGTAAGCCTCACATCTACTCTATCTTTTTCCCCTTGGCCTATCTCTTAGTCCAACTATAACAACCCCACTAAATTTTACTAGAATATAGTAATTTTTTATTTGTTTTAATTAATTACACATATTCATCTTACAAATTTCACCACAAAAAATATAATTAGTGATCTTTAACTAACATCATTCATTTAGTTAACCATAAGGTTTATAGATAATCCACTTAGCTAAGGTTAACCATGAATAAATTTAAAAATCATGAACAATGTTGAATAAATAATAAATATTACATCTAAATCATTAATTAAATAGTACAAATTCAACCACAAATGATACAAAATTATAGCCAATACTATATAATTAAAATGAATAAATATTATATTTTTCATAAATCAATAATATCTCAAATAATAATACATGATACAAAGCTCCATGGAGCATGAATTTTTATGACTCAAGTATCAATCTATAATCTCAAGTTTAATCTCTAGTGTAGTACTCCATCTAAGATGGAGAGCATCATCCAAGAAATTTTACACACCAAACATGGACTATAGATCCCCTGCACTATCTCCCAATGAGGTGATGGCCCTCCCTTCACAGATGGGTAGATATCGATGGTTCGGGAATCTAGAGTGACAAACTAGAACCCGTGTGTTGTAGATATCTAATACATAATGTGTACCATAAATTAATCCATTCTAATATGATATCACACAAATATGAAAACTATATCAACATATGAAATGAAAATGTTTAATTATAGCATTACTTTGACCAAAGATTTCAATAATTAATGATCTCTAAGATCAATCAATTTCATACACACCACTTAATTAGATTACTCTTAATCTTGCATTGATGGTGCTAATTAATCCCAAAAAACCTGACCATTGCCTATTTAGAGTCATGAATGTGAGATTTAATTAAAATATATAATAATATAAAACCAATAGATTCATTCAAAATATTTCCCTTTAGATGATAAAAATATGTTAGATACATAAATATTAAATACACACATTTAGTCCATCAAATGTAATGAACTGAATCCAATATCATCTAGTTTATTACAGAATAATAAACAAAATTAAAAATAGTCATAAATATAGCATACCATTTGGGTATTGATTTATCTATACTTTTAGTTACTTTATTTACAAAGCAATTTATAATGTTATTTCATCCCTAAAACAAACATTATAACACATGATTATTTAATTGTTCATATTATTCATATATAACAAAAGCTAGTCTAAAAACCATCTTAAGTCACTTTATATTTAAACCCTCTAATAATTTATTTTAATGCTTTTTTACAAGCATTAAAATATA
This sequence comes from Torreya grandis, assembly GCA_037957365.1. Taxonomy (NCBI): domain Eukaryota; kingdom Viridiplantae; phylum Streptophyta; class Pinopsida; order Cupressales; family Taxaceae; genus Torreya; species Torreya grandis. The sequence continues at coordinate 335,410 of JARHVA010001282.1, read as the reverse complement.
TATAAGCACTCACTTTCACACTATTATGGTCATAATGTTTTCAAACATAACACAGCTATGAACGTGTGTGTCTATGTGTGTGTGTGTAGTACAATCATATATATTTATATTACATAATGATAAATGAATAAATTCTACCATGTATATTTATATTTTTATAAATATCAAGTATGATTTCAATATAGTACAAATACTTTATTGTATATAGTGTACTCTAAGAAGACATCCACTAACACTTTTCTTAGAGTATTTTGTATACTCTAAGTTTACATCTAGCCAAAAAAATATCCCCAAATCCCTTTTATAACTAGATAAATCCCAATATACTTTTGTTATTTAAAAACAACCAAAAAATGCATGTGATTTACCATTCATACACAACCAACCATTTATACTCCAATTCCATTTATTTTAAACACTCAAACCATTTGATTCATATAAAAATTTAATTACTTTTATATAAGTATGATTGAAACATACACCCAGTCATTTTATGTCTAACTTGTAGAAGCTTATGTCTATGTATCATAGTCCTAAAGTTACATAGTCCACAAAATAGTATAATTTATAACCAATAACTAATCCATATATATTATACTATAAAATTTGATCTACAGATAGACTACAAAACTCTTTTAGATTATGAATTATTTGAAAACACATAATGTATTTTACCCAAAACAAAATCCTAACCAAGTATAACATAGTCGAACACCATGTATCCCAATTAGTATTCACCTATGTTGAGAACTAAGCTTATGTCCTTATACTAGTTTGACATCTAAAATGGAATCATAAAACCCTATCCATAATGCCTCAATAATGTAATAATCAAATAATGAATTTTTTAGGACTTTACGAATTGAAAAAGGATTAAAGATAAAGCTTTCACAGAAGTGTATTCAAGCATGATGAACACCTAAATCCCTACCCCTTTTCCTTTGGGTTATAGGGTTGGATTTAGGGTTCTATGGATGGCCAATCCATCCATAGGGCTGTACATTCAACCCCTTTTATTTTTCTAACTCATTTCAAAACAAATGAACCTATTAACCCACATCAATTATTTTCCACAAATACATAAAACATATCAATCAAGAATTTAAGTACAAAACTGACCTAAAACAAATGTTTATTATGCCAAGAAAGTTGAATCCACTCTTTCCTTAGCCTGAATACTTTTTAGTTTTCTCCTTTTTCTTGATAATCCCTATATTCATGTCCCCTAGTCCTCCTTCCTCTTTCATTTATTCCTTTCTATCACCTTACTCACCATGAATTTCTCCTTCCTTATCGACATACATAACCCATTAAAAATATGAATGATAGAATAGATAAATAGAAACCCCACTAAGCTATAGTCCTCCACCATTTCTCATTCTATCCATAACCAACTCACATAATCATTTTTTATAAGAATGATGTTTAACTAAAGTCAATGAGTGATTAGAATCCCTAATCATCTTGAAACTTCCAAATGACTTAATACAATTATCATTATATAACCTAAATAATATTTGCATTCCTTCTAAATTAAACATCAACTTTACTTTATTTACACAAATTGACTACATGACAATTCATAATCACTACTATTATTCCATGCAATGTCAACCATAGACAAGTCAATAAGCACTATCTTTCCATGTAATGATGGCTATTGACTATTAATTTAACATAATGACTATATATCATGGTTAAAACAAATATGTATTTGAAAGACTATCGTTAATTGTTACCAATTCATCCTACTCAAAAATTATGTATTTAACCTCAAACTCATAAGTTAACCCTCTAGGTTTTAATAATAACCATAGGCTTTAGCAAACAATTTGACAAGCCCAATGATATTCATACAAATATTTCATAATAATATTATTATATAACACCTTCCATTACTTGAATAATTAAAAAAGAGATTATAATTCATTATATCCTTTACATATTTATATTACTATTAAAATTGATAATACTATAGAGTAAAAAACTCTACATTTTCTGAGTTTAGTTATGCACTCCAAGTTTTGTCCCTGCACATTTCGGTTTCAAGGCAGTGAAGTTTTTGACATAGAGCATGGGCATGAGTTTATTTTGCTTAAATTTTTTCTAAGTATCAAAGTTGTGTGGAAGCTTCCAAGTGTCATCAGCCGAGGCACATTTTGTTATTTCTATAAGTTGCTCAAAACGTGCCATGTATCCCGTAGTAACTCAGTGGAGCGCAACAAGTGTCAACATCCACGTCTCACATTTATTATACATTTCAAAATCTTCTTTCAATAAGATTTTCTTAGTGTCAAGAAAAAGGTGCCAAGTGGAAACTACGTAAGGTTTCAAGTGGTTTTTGAGAAAGCAATGGAAGATGCCACGTATCCCTAGCTAAAGAAAGTGAAAGTTGCCATGTGTCAACATCTTAAATATCTTCATTTTGTTTCACCGATAAGTAAAGACTATGGTGGGTCCTGGGTTTTGTTTTTGAGGCAAGTGGAAGCTACAAAGTGTCACCATCCATCTAAATATAAAATGAGGCTTGAATGTTTCTATAGTATAGACATATTGATGCGGAGACCAACACATGCCACCTTCCACAGGATTCTCAAAAGTTAGCTAAAAGCATCAAAGATCACCACATGTCCCTTGTTAAGGATGATCAAAAAGTGCCACCTATCCCTATTCCCTTTTTTGAAGTGGCTCGAGTGAGAAGTGTTGTGGGTCCCATTTTCTATAAGTGGTTAAAGTTTTGAAGAAGCAGACTGTGACAGATGTCAAAGATGGAACACTTCTAAGCAAAGACACAGTAAAGAGTATAGGTTATGTGGAAGGTGTCGTGTGTCTTCGATAAGTGCTACAGAACATGCCAAGTGTCATTTTTTGGTGCCTACTAAATAATAAGAAGGTTTTCAAGTAGAGTAAGGTAATCAACCAAGTTCCCTCTCCTGTTTGACAGTGGGAAGCATCCTGTGTATCTATTTTGGCCAATGAACTTTCAGGAAGACAAAATGTATTAGATCCAAGAAATATCATGTGTTAGATAGTTTCAGTTCAATTAGGCCATTGGATTGGGAATGTGTAGGCAATCTAGAGCTAATCCAATGCTATAAATAGGGGTGCAAATATCACCAAAAGGATCATTAGAAGATAGAGAGAATTTTCTATGAGAAATTGTTATCAAAAGTTTTAGACTTTTAGCTATGACCAGTAATATCATTTGCCTTTGTTTTATTTTATTGAGTTAGAAAGTTTGTATAACTATGCATGTTTTTGTGCCTTTTATGTAACTGTAAAATTAATGAAAATACTGAATTATGTGCCTTTGTTGATATTCTCTATGTCATTGCAACATCGTCTAAGTTGTTATCCTTTGATTCTAACTATTTCCATCTTTTACATTGATCATGCCTTGTTTTCTCTTTAATGTAATTGAATCCTAAAGATAGATTCACTGTGCTTTGATAATTAAGGGTCAAATTAAATTTAGGTGCATCACCATAATTAGATTTTCTTTCATTGCATTTGTGTTTCTATTTAATTCCTATCCTTTTTCCCCAAAATACTTTTGAGATAAAGAAGAGCCAGCTTCTTTAAAATTTGGAGGCCATTTGAGGTTGCAAGTCCCACATTCCTAAAAATTTCCATTATTGGTGTTAGAAATAGCACAATTTTAATCATCAAAAAAATTTGGCACACCCGTTGGGACACCACCTTGAAGTTTTTTTCAAGACCGTATGAACCAGAGAGCTACAAGGAGTCAGAGTTGTGCACCAATAACAAGATATCAATCTACTATAAATCCATATTTTCTTTTTCCACCTTTGATAACTAGTCCAAGATGAAGATTCAATCAGTTTATACCAATACCAAGAGTAAATATGGGAGCTCCTATACCCCCAAGGAATTATGCAAGTTGGAACATAGGCAATCCTTTGATTCTCCCAATACCACTAGCCACTTGGGATCCTATTCCAGTAAATGCCCTAAAAGCTATGCCCACTTGGGATCCTATTCAGTGGGAAATATTTTAAAACACCTGAAGAACATCTACAAGATGTGTCTGATGTCTATGATATACATGTGGTCACACAGTAGAATGTGGCTATAAGATTGTTAGCAGCTTCTTTTAAAGGGAAGGCTCTAGAATGGTACATATCCTTGACTCCAAATACAATATCTACATGGGATCAACTTGGAGATCTTTTCTTTGAAAGATTTTAAGAAAAGGGTGATAAGTCTTCTCTATTACAATAATTGATTACTATTAAAAGGGCACCACAAGAAGCAATGACTGACTTCAATTCAAGATTTCAAAAGACTTGGGAAAGAATTCCTGCTACAACAAGACCATTACCAGGTATGGCTATAGTCTTCTATCTTAAAGCTTTAAATTTAGATATATCAGTAATGATTCAGTCACTTAGAGGTTAGACTCTACCAGAAGCATATGACTATGCAGTCAGAGCTGAAAATAATTTAATAGATGTTGGAAAGTTGCCCCCAAGGCTTCTTATGCCCATGTTTCTAGAGATTACCTTACTGTTGCCTCAAGAAACCCATAATTTTATAACCTCACCTATGTCTATGTACACATATCCTCAACAACCCACTAAAGAACTTGTTCCTGCCCAGTCATCTGAGATGGATGATATCAACAATATCTTGAAGACATTTTCTAATGAGTTAATAAACATAAAAAGATATCAAAATACTTATCCTAAACCCCAATATCAAGGTTATCAAGGAAATATATTTCCACCATAGCCAAACCAGTATCAGGGTCATCAAAGACAAAATAACCCTCAACCAACAAACCAATTAGTTGTATTCCCTACACCCTCATAGACTGTTCTCCCCAATCCAAATAGAGAGATTGTTCAAGGGAAAAATAATTATACAGATAGTACCAATGCCTAGTGTTTTTATTGTAATAATGCTCATACGCCTAGATATTGTCCTATGGGTAATCTACAATAAAAGGTAGCAGAGCAAAGAAGGATGGATAGACAATTTGCAAGTACTTCTAACACTCAAGCCTACTAGTCCCCTGGTATGCAAAATTCAATCTTGATGGCTCAGATGCAAGGGATGTCCTTATAACAAGAAGAATAAATAGCCCCTGAACATGCTTTGTTTTCATGGGTTGAAAATGAAGAGTCGGTATTCTTGAATGAAGCTTCTAGGTCCAAGAAACCAATGGTGTAATCAGACTACTATACCAGATGAAAGAGAATGATAATTGAATAGCCTGAAGTCACAAATAATGAAGTTATGGGACCTCCTCCATTTTAAAGTCATCAAAACACAATTTTTGGACAAGAAGTGCATCAGCTAGTTCAAAATCAAGTAGTTCCTGGACAAGTTCAAGAAAAAGCAAGGTATCCTTATTTTCTAAGAACTCAAACTCTGGGACCAATAAATGTGGTGGATCAACTGAAGAGAACCCCAGCACATGTGTCAATGTGGGACATATTAGCTATTCTTGAGAAAAAGACATTGTTACAAGAAGCTCTGCAAGGTCAAGCAGTGCCTAAACATATTGGCACCAAAGAAGGACTTGCTGATAAAGAAAAGCTTAAGGACATAGTTCCTTTGAAGACAACAACCTTTTTGAACAATGTAGCAAAGGTAAGTAAATCCAAAATAGAGCCCTTCTATTTAACTCTGATAGTGGGAAAGAAACTGTTGCATAATGCGATGATAGATTTAGGGGCTAGTAATATATTAATGCCTAAGCAAATAGCTGATGCTTTAAAAATAAAGTATGAGCCACTTAATAGAGGAGTCATGCAGTTGGATGGAAAATTAGTGCAAATAATAGGGAGAATTAAAGTGCAAATAATAGGGAGAATTAAACAACTCCCATTGCAATTATATACTTGTCCCAATATAATTGTCAATCAAGATGTAGTAGTCAGAGATATACCCCTTGTATTTGGTTTATGTTTATCTAGAGACTTTACAGCCAAGATAAGAGGATATATGTCACTTGATTGGTCTCATCTCATCCTAAAAACCAAATATGGTTTAAAGATGAAGATATTATCTGAGTCACTATACAAGAATCACATCACCAATGAACCAACCTCAAAATTAGAGGCAGCTCATGCTATGTTGAATAAGGAAGAAAGATTTTTTGTTGAGGAGTTAGGTGACTAGACTGAACATAATCAAGAAGAGGAAAATAATCATTTGTTAGCTATGATGCAAAGTGACCCATGTGGGAATTATGACTCTACTAGTCTGGGCACTTATGTCATATTTGATGAAGATAATAAAATCCCAAATGTTTTAAGGGAATAAATGCCAAAAGATACTTCTTCTCTCAATCCTTAGATCTCTCAACATGAATTCTAGATTCCAAGTGGGAAATCACAAGCTTGTGCCTTAATCTCTGATGAGGAAGAGATAATTTTTTACTTTCTTCTCACTTTTCAAAATGATATGGAAGAGCATGGACACTTCCTTGATCATGATTTGAATGACTTGTTTGAAGTCATTGGGGCATGTTATACTATTCTTCAAAAGGGATGTGAGCTAGTTGCAGATGGACAAGACAACATTGAGACTCAAATAAATCTGCAAAATTGTTGCAAGATTTTAGGTTTATCCTTTCAAGAGGTTGGTGAATTTTAAGATGATATTTTTAAAGTCATTAAGGAAGATGATCATGCAATGGGACCCAAATTTGAGGCAGAAGGAGATAAGCAAATAAATGATGTATATCAAAGGGCTTATGGTGATGAGCCAATAGCCATCGATTTCTTGATGAGACATGCCAGTATGAAGAACCAACATTCGACAAGTTTTCAAGAACAAGAAGAGTATGTATATGTTGGAAACATGTTTGACTCTAATCCACTCAAATGTAGGCTAATCAAGGTGGCATGCAAGAAGAGCAATTTACCAGAGCTTCATCACATTAAGCCACTTATCTAGCAACATAAGTCATCTCACCATGGAGGAAGCTTCAAAAATTTCCATTTTAATCTGGGAGGAAGGTGAACTTCAAGAGATTCATGTGAATGGAATCTACTTGAAACATTTCAGTTAGGTTGTGTCTCTAATGTATTATAGTTAGATAGTTTCCCTTTCCTAGTTACTTTGTTTTCCCATTTTTATTTCCCACTCTTTCTTTTAAATAAGTGTTCTTTGAACACGTAGCCACAGCTCAGAACCCTTTTCAAAATTTTCAAAACTCTCAACACATTAAATATCTCCCAAATACTTAAATTCCCCAAGGTACCTTGTGCAGCGACTTTCATGACGTGTCTAAATCACTGTCCCATGAAGATTTAGTAAGATTTGCTAATGGTTATCCAGGTTTAATGCCATTTTGAGACTTGATGGATCAATAAATACCTCATAACAAGAGTTAAAGCTTACAGTGTCTCAAACATTCCTGCGTCTGTGAGAAAATTCTTGCTACTTGCATTTTTAGTTCATAGCAAACTTGCTTAGTGAAAATGCCTTCCCTATTACAAAGCTCCATACCAGTTACCACAATTCACTATTTATAAGTATAGATATAGATATGGAGGGAGCATAGTCTTCCCAACAAGGGTCTGGGATTTATGAATCCTTTGATAAGTTTCTCACAAGAAAATCATATGCTTTGGCCCCTACACAACCATTAAAGACCTATATGTGGACTAGAGTCCCTGAAGTTGGTTATGTAAATGACCCAGTAAAAGTGAAATATTTTGTAGATAGAATTATGGACCCAATCCTTCAAAAGCCTAGCAAAGCTCTAAGAGAAGGATCACATTAAATATGTCTTCAAAGGGCCAAGGTTGGACAATATGAGACATTTGTAATGAGGATATGGACTTCCCAACTGGCACAATTCATTGTCCCAAGTGTGCATCCATGCCCTGACTTAGTTGAAATATGCATTAAATTATTTCATGCACCCTTAAATACCATACAATAGGGTCCATTCATGGTACAAATTACACCAAAATCTATCAAAGAAATGTTGGCTCTGTATCATGACAAGACAACCACGTTTCCCACCATTGCTAAAATGTAGAAAATGTGGGCAAATGTCAATACTCAATTGAGGTTTTTGAAATCAAAATTGTAATTAGGTGATGATTATACCACTATGCTGACACTACCAACAGTAAGATTAAAATTTGCACAAGCTATCCAAGATGCACTTTCCATGATGGCTTTCATTTTTGGAATGAAAGAAGATACAACTATCTATGAAGAACAAATGGCCATCCTCTTTAGATTGATAATTGTTGACAAGACTCAAGAGTATCAACTTGATTTCTCTGAGTAGATTACATATTCAATGGTTGAATAACTCACCCAATTCAGATCTAAAGGGGTTTTCAAGTATTCCTCTTATCTATTTCATCTCCTATTGTATCAAAATTTTGGAATCTTTTCCCAACACATGTATCTAAATATGTATGACCTAAGCTTCGATCTACATAGGACTATTCTTGTGTCTGCATGGACACATATCTTGTCCAAAACCAATGACTCATATAAATTTTGGGAACTTTTTGTTGCCCCTAATTTTTGTCATATGAGCACAGAGTCGGTTGTAAATAGATTGACTCCAAGTGTCTCAGGCCTTATGACCAATTGTACTATTCCATGTGATTACTTTTTTGGATCCCATCATACTATTATTAGAGTCCATGGTTTTAATGGAGAACCAGTGTTGCTACCTAAGATTTTGACCTTTAGGTTAGCATTTTTAGAGGTCACCAAGTAAGTGTCTATGGTGGATAATGAATATGGCACTGGGAAGAAAAATAAAAAAATGTATGATGTTCCGTGGGTGACAAACAACATGGCCCTAGAGGTCAGAGATGTTGAGATCATGTTACTGAGAAAGATAGCCTTCTTGGGTTTCTCTCTAATTGAAGATAAATGGGTATATGACCCAAATGGTTTCTTAACTTCATGGGTCAGGATTAATAGGGTTGCTGCTAGAATTGCACATGAGGGCCGTCCCTTTTGGGAAAATAGGAAAAATCCTAGAGAAGATATTCCTAATTTTTATGTTGAATTGATGGATTTTCCCCTTCAACAAGACAGACCATGGAAAAAATTTTATGTTAAGCAAAGGGATTTTGATCCTAAAATCAGAATGACTTCTAGTTTTAAAAGAGCATTAAAGAATAAAGACTAAAACACTGAGAAAATAGAAGCCTATTGGAAATATAGGCAAGAGATTTGTTAGACAACTCACTCTTTTGGAAATGTGGATTCAGATGAGAAATGGGAGGAACTCTAGGATGAATGTCATCTATCTCCTGTCTCTATCCCTGATACAAGAAATTTGTAGACATAGGGTGGAGAGCCAGAAGCTAGAGCAGAATCTAGTCAAACATCACAGACCTTAGGGTAAACCTTAGCTTCAGTCATTGTAACTATTTGGCCCCAATATCTCAATACCATTGAAAAACAAAAGAGTGTGGTATCTTCACCACCAAAATATTCTCCATCAGCGTCAGCCCTTGGGGTTCCCAGTTTTACACAAGCACCACTAGTAGTAGTGGTAAATATTAAAGAGAAGGAATCACAGCCAAAAGAAGAAACACCAAGGAAACATAAGAGGTTGAGGTTTCAACTTGATTCAGAGGAGAGGGTAGAACCCTCACAACACTAACCACAGAGTAGTTCTGTTGCTCCTCAGGTAAGTATTGTTTCTCCTTCTTCTTAATCTCTCTCTTCTCCTATAGGGGTGATGATTCCATCTAGCCAAATGACATCTCCTGCCACCTCTGCTATGTCCATTTCTCATTTTCCCCATCTATCCATACTCAGGCCATATCATTGCCTCATTTTTCCCCCTCTATCCCTAAGAAAATACCTCCTTAGATTTCTCCTAGCCAACATTTGGCTATTCCATATGGATTGCCACAAGGTTATCCTTTTGTGGGTGGGCACATTGCCTCTCCTACCTTACAAACTCAATCAGATGCTACTAAGAAGGCAAGGGAATCTTGAAGGGATAAAAAGAGGATCAAATATAATAAATCCCTAGCTACATCACATCTGAGGTCACAATTTGACCCAATCCAATAATAACTAATAGTGACCCATCTGTCACCCAATATAGTCAAGCCAAATGAGCAAATGTAGCCCAAAGATTACATAATGAATGTAATGGCTATAGACACATCCATTTTAAAACCAAAAGATAGGGTCAATTTGCTAAATGAATCCACTTCTATAGTAGCTGAAGATTATTTGAAAATATCAAAGGTGACCTAGCCCAAGAGAAGGCAAATTATAGTAGTTTGACTATAGAGATTAATACTAAAAATAATGAAATAGAGAGTCTAAATAAATAGTTACAAGATATTGTTTCTCTTTAGACTCATCAAGCTATTCAGGCCCAAAATGATTCTTTAAAAGTAGGGCTAATGTAGGTGAAAGATGCAGTGACAACCTTAAGGTGGGAAAAGGCAACATTATAGGAAAAATGTGAGGAAAGCCTACAATAGGTTACTCAACTTCAACAGAAGCTATTGAATGAGTAGAATAATACCACTTCTATGTAAGCCCAACTTTAAGTAGAGTGACAAAGGATAGAACAATGGACACTTGAGTTGGCTAATAGGCCAAAGAATGTGGGGGTGTTGAATCTGGTTAAGGAGCTTTATGAATCAATAAGGAAAAGAATCTCTGAGGAGATTATTTAGCTCAAACCTTCTCTAACATTTCTGCTAAATGCATAGAAATTGTGTGAAAAGGTGGAGAATTTAGTTGAAGACACTCTGTCTACTATTTCTGGGAGAGTGTTTGACTCTCAAATGTTGTTGCAAAAGTTATATGATGCAACTGATGGAATGTTGTCAGCAGTAGGGATCAGTGATAGAATGGTCACTATTAAAAGAGTGAATGAGGTTCTCAATTACAACTCTATAGCAATCAATTACAGAGAGATTTTAGATGTAGTGAGGGAAGGAATTAAAGACATGAAACAACAAATTGAAGATCTAGTGCAATTAGGTCTTCCTTCCCCTTTTCCTGATAGCAATATTGTGTTGATGATTGATGAGATTAAACCTTTGTTATTAGCTAGGCAAAATGATCAGGCAATCTTTTAGGATTTAAGAGATGATTCATCAGTGCCTAAAGTAGAATCTATTTTGATTCCCTTTTCCTAGCTGGAATTTAAATTGAAGTCTATGGTTCATATTTTGCAAAAAAATTCACACAAGGATATCATCAACCTTGATTTAGCCTTCAATGAATTACAAAATAAGCAGGGATTGTCAAACAATGAGTGGTCTGCTTATCAAATAGATTTACTAAAGTTGTGATTTTTGTCACATTTGATCATGCAGGAGATTATGGATTTTTCTTTTTGAGCAGGCTCAAAAGTCCTCAAGGTCACCAAGAACTGTAGAGTAAAAAACTCTAAATTTTTCGAGTTTAGTTATGCACTCCAAGTTTTGTCCCTACACATTTTAGTTTCAAGGTAGTGAAGTTTTTGACATAGAGCATGGGCACGAGTTTCTTTTGCTTAAATTTTGTCTAAGTATCAAAGTTGCACAAAAGCTTCCAAGTGTCATCAACCGAGGCACATTTTGTTATTTCTATAAGTTGCTCAAAATGTGCCACATATCTTGTAGTAACTCAGTGGAGTGCAATAAGTGTCAACATCCATGTCTCACATTTATTATACATTTCAAAAGCTTCTTTTAATAAGCTTTTCTCAGTGTCAATCAAAAGGTGCCAAGTGGCAACTGTGGAAGGTTTCAAGTGGTTTTTGAGAAAGCAACAAAATATGCCACATATCCCTAGCTAAAGAAAGTGGAAGTCACCACGTGTCAAGATTGAAATATCTTCATTTTGTTTCACCGATAAGTAAAGACTATGGTGGGTCTCCGGTTTTGTTTCTGAGGCAAGCAGAAGCCACCAAGTGTTTCCATTTATGTAAATATGAAATGAGGCCTGAATGTTTCTATATTATAGATAGAGCGATGTGGAGACCAACACGTGTCACCTTTTATAGGATTCTCAAAAGGTAGCTAAAATAAGTGGAGATCGCCACATGTCCCTCGTTAAGGATGAGTGAAAAGTGCCACCTATCCCTTTTATTGAAGTGGCTTGGGTGAGAATTGCTATGGGTGCCATTTTATATAAGTGGTTAAATTTTTGAAGAAGCAGACTATGACAGATGTCAAAGATGGAACACTCCTGAGCAAAGACACAGTAAAGAGTATAGATTATGTGGAAGGTGTTGTGTGTCTTTGGTAAGTGATGTGGAACATGCCAAGTGTCATTTTTCAGTGCCTCCTGAATAATAAGGTCTTCAAGTAGAGTAAGGGAATCAGCCAAGTGTCCTCTCCCATTTTATAGTGGGAAGCATCCTATGTATCTATTTCAACTAATGAATTTTTAGGAAGACAAAATGTTTTAGATCCAAGAAATATCCTGTGTTAGACACTTTTAGTTCAATTAGATTTTAGTTAGGCCATTGGATTGGGAACGTGCAGGTAATCTAGAGCTAATCCAATGCTATAAATAGGGGTGCAGAGATCACCAAAAGGATCATCAAAAGATAGAGAGAATTTTTTGTGAGAAATTGTTATCAGAAGATTTAGACTTTTAGTTGTGACCAGTAATATCATTTGCCTTTGTTCTATTTTCTTGAGTTAGAAATTTTGTATAACTGTGCATGTTTTTGTCCCTTTTATGTAACTAGAAAATTAATGAGAATACTGAATTATGTGCCTTTTTTGATATTATATATGTCATTTCAACATCATATAAGTTGTGAGCCTTTGATTCTAACTATTTCCATCTTTTACATTGATCATGCCTTGTTTGCTCTTTAATGTAATTAAATCCTAAAGATAGATTCACTGTGCTTTGATAATTAAGGGTTGAATTAAATTTAGGCACATCACCATAGTTAGATTTTCTTTCGTTGCATTTGTGTTTCTATTTAATTATTATCCTTTTCCCATAAAATACTTTTGAGATAAATAAAAACCAACTTCTTTAAAATATGGAGGTCATTTCAGGTTGCAAGTCCCACATTCCTAAAACTTCCCATTGCTAGTGTTAGAAATAGTGCAATTATAATCATCAACAAATATTAATCTTATAAACGTAAATATTCACTAAAAATTGACTCAATTAAGAAAAAACATACATATATTATTTCTAACAAAGAATCCAAACAAGCATTGATAAATGAATATTTGACTATGTACAATACCACAGTAAATCATGTTAAACTAGTTAGGTATAGATTTATCAAATAAAGTAAATAATAACATCAACAACTAGATTAGTGAAATCACTCAATCACATTAAATTATTTAAGAACACAAAAGATCACATCAGTCATTCATATATAAAGTAAAGCATACCACAACTATCTAAATCAAACATTTTATCATGAAACATGATATAATACTGTGGTATGTGCATGGGTTTTCAATTTTTTTATTTTGTCATCCCCCAGTGTCTCCATATACACCATCCTCTCTAGTGATGTTCTCCCTCCATCATACTCTGAGGGATAGATTTATCCCACATCCACCACATAACAATGAAGCTAGTTATCCCAAAAAATAATTATATCCATAAAATAATGATGTATAATTAACAAACATGATCATAATGTACAAAGTAAAAATTACATCTATCTCATATCAAACCAATCATGTAAATTAAGCAACACATAATTGTTACATAATCAACATATGGCATAAATCTTAATCAAACAATAGTTAATCAACTATCAACCACACTAATCCATGAATAAAATTGGTTTTTTAGCTTAGAGATACATTGGGATGTGACATCCTTCCCCTTAAAGCTAGTAATCATCCCAATTACTTTAATTCAAACATAAATTCTGAATTTAAAACATTATTCAATTGAAAATAATATAATATGTAGTAGAAATCAAGCAAACAAATGTGTAAATAGCTTATAAAACTCATCATAGTCCTCCCAAGTGGCACTATATTTATAATACTGGTCCCACTAGACCTTGCACCATGATACTTCTCTATTATGTAAACTAAGTTCATGAGTGTCAATTATTTTGAGTAGTTCTACCATGACCACCCTGGGGTCCAGAACCTACAAAGCATTCAAATCCAACACATGGAAAGGATCAACAACATAATTTATAAGATAAGACACATAAAAGACATTATGCAATATAGCTAGAGTTGATGGTAATGAAATCCTATACACTATAGGATTGACCACTTCCAAAACATCAAAGGGTCCCACATATCTCAATGAAAGTTTCATTGACTGCTTAAATTTAATCAATCCTTTTTTTGGCTTAACCCATAAAAACACATTATCATCGATAGAAAATTGCCTAGTTATTTTCTTTAGATCAACATAAATTCTTTTCTATCATTAGACTTAGCCAACCTTTTATTTATTTTCCTAAATTTCTCTTCCATTTATAAAATCATCTCAGGTCCAAATATTACCCTATCTTTTAATCTATCCTAATTGATTGGTGTTCTACACCTCCTTTTGTATAATACCTCAAACAAATCCATATTCAATGCTAATTAGTATGAGTTATTATAATAAAACTCAACCAATAGAAGTTAATCATCCCACTTTTATTTCTAATCCATGCAAGACATATGAAGGATATCTTTTAAAACCTAGTGAACTTGCTCTATCTATCCATCAATTTGTCAGTGATAAAGAGTGCTAAAATTTAACTATGTATCCAGAGCTAAATTTAGAGTCAACAAAAACCTAGAAGTCATTATTAAATCTCTATCTAAAATGATATTCTCTAAAAAACCATACAATTGATACATTTATTTCATGAATCTCTTTGTAAGCATAGGTGCATCATTTGTCAAGTTGCCCAGTAAGAAGTGGGCTACCTTGGTTAGTTTTTCAATTAAAACCAAGATCATATCATGTTGGTTTGATAATGGTAACCCTTGGATAAATTTCATACTAATCACCTACCACTTATATTTTGGTATATTATTTGGATAAATAAATCTATCTAGATGCATGTGTTTAGCTTTCACACACTGACATTATAGACAAGACAAAATATGTTACATCTCTCTTGATTCATTTCCATAAATAGATTGGTCTGAGCTCATCCATGAGTGAAATTACTCTTGTATGTCCTAAATATGGGGAATTATGCAAATCCTTTATCACTATGCTCCTTAGATTCTTTTTATTAGGTACATACATCCTACCATTATACTGTAAAAGACCATCACTCTCTATTTTAAATCCCTTATACCTAGGATTCTAAGCATTCTAAAATAATTATTTCTTGACCTAATCATAGAATTCATCTCCTAGAGATAATTTGATCACTTGATCTTAGAAAGTATTCCTAATAGTATCCATAACTGCTATGTACCTTATATGGCTTAGTGCATCAGCTACTCTATTCTCCTTGCCTTTGATATAGTTAATATCAAAATCATAATCATATAAAAACTCTAACCATCATATTTTTTGAGAATTTAGGTTTAATTGAGTGAAGATTTACTTGAGTCCCAAGTTATTAGTCTTGAGCTCAAATGGTTTTCCCAATAGATAATGCCTCTAAAATTAAGCATGCACAATTGTCACAAGTTTTAGGTCATGAGGGCCATAATTCACCTTATATGGCTTTAGTTTCCTATACTCATAGACTACCACTAAGCCATCCTATATAATAAATCCTTCAAGTTCATCCCTAAATACATCGATTATTATTGAGAATTAACCATTAGAATCAAGAAATATTAGCATTGGTGCTAAAGTAAGCCTCTTTTTAGTTCCTAAAAGGCTATCTTACACTTTTCTAACTAGATGAAACTCTAATTTTTTTTCTCAAGTGAGGTAATTGGATTAGCTATCTTAGAGAAATTTAGAATGAATTTCCTATAATAGCCTATTGATCCCATGAAACTTCTTACCTCATGCACATTCCTTGGTGTTGGCCACTCCATTATGGCTTTTATCTTTTTTGGATGCACTGAAATACCATCTATAAAGATAATATGCCCCAAATACTATACTTTTTTTTTTTTTAATACACACTTAGACAACTTGCATTAAAATTTGTGCTTTTGTAAATGCTATAAAACTAGTTCCAAATGTTGTAGGTTTTCTTCTTCATCCTTAGAATAAATGAGGATGTCATATAGAAAGACCAAAAAAAAACAATCTAGATAATCTCTGAACACACTATTCATAAGATTCATAAATGATGCTGGAGCATTTGTCAAACCAAATGGTAACATTGTAAACTTGTGATTCTCATATCAAGTTCTAAACATTATTTTTGGAATATCCTTTTCACATATTCTCAATTAATCATACCTTACTCTAAGATCAATCTTAGAAAAGACTATTTCTCCTTGCATTTGATCAAAGAGATAGTCAATGTGTGGCAATGTATGTCTATTCTTGGTCATTACTTTATTCAACATCCTATAATATATACACAGGCAAAGAGTGTCATCCTTCTTCTTGATAAAGATAAATGGTGCACCCCATGTTGACATACTTTGTCAAATCAAACCTTTCAACAATACCACCTAAAGTTGTGCTTTTAAATCAATTAATTTAGTGCTTTCCATTTTATATGGTACATTGGATTATGGTTCCAATCTAGGTAAATCAAGAAATCAAAATCACATCTGGGTGGTATTATTGGTAATTCTTCTAGAAATAAGTCATGGAAGGCTTTTAAAAAAGGATAATCTTTGATGAATGGTTCTTTATATTCCTCCATCTCATTTATCTTAATGATAAATTCTTGACATCCCTTCCTTTGAGCTTTCTTGAGTTGAATTATATAAATTTGCCTTAGCTTCAACTCCATTCTCTCACCCTAAAGTTATTTCTAATTTCTAAAATCATATTGACACTCAACCTTATTCAAATAATAGTCAACCTTGGTTTTATGCTTTGCAAGCCAATTGGATCTTAGGATCAAATCATATGACCCTAATGATGTAGTAAAAAGATCCACTACTATAATGAATTTAAGAAACCTAATCTAAAATTTGACTAGACACTTTTTAACTTTGACCTTTGATTCATTCCCATACTATATCGATCATGCATTTGCTAAAACTCTCTTTTTTAAACAATTTAATTAACATTCTAAGAGCAATGAAATAGTTTGTAGCTCCTATATCAATCAAAATAGAAACTAGATGATCAAACAAAATACCTAACAATTCTATATGCAAAGCTTAATACTTAGCCTAATGATTGTCAACAATTTCATGAATCCATTGCTAGAACATACCTTATTGAGAATCAAAACTCATGTTCTTTGACTTGTCCTGAAGACATTATTGATCATAATGGTCACCTCCACATATGAATCAACTCCAACTGGTCCTTTCTTTTCAAACTATTGGTTTCCCTTGAAACCACCTCTGAAATCATTACCATGTTTCTTATTCCTTGAACCATTGTTAAACATGGTGTTATGAATCTTGAACTAACTCTTAGAGTCTACAATCCTCCATTTTTAGTTCCTCTTTTTGAAAGTTGGTTTCAAACTTCCAAACTTCTTTTTGAACTTATCTCTAATTTGGGCAAGAGATTTTAGTTTTTTTCCTACTTGATTGCCTTCTCTAACACCTGATCCATGATAAATAGACCATGCACATCTACTTCACAACCAATTTGGGGTTTTAATCACATGATGAATTTATTGATCTTGAACCTCTCATCTACTTAATATTGAGGTACATACTTAAGGAACTTGGTGAATCTCTCCTAGCATTCATTCATTGATAAATCCCCTTACTTAAGATTCTTAAAATTCATAATATTTTAATCAAAGTATAGTTATGGAAGCCATTATGACCTAAATATTATCACAAACTATTCTCAAGTGGTGGTTGAGTCAAGGTACATCTCAAGCTTCTTATTTGACAACCAAGATGTTGCTTCACCAGCAAGATGATAACCTCCCCAAACTACTTTCATGACTTCAAAATGATTAAAAATCTCAAAATATTTCTACATTTATGTTAGCCACTCTTCATCTCCATCTCCCAATATAATTCCATCGAACTTGGGTGGATTTACCTTTTTTATATACTATACCAACTATGTAGTTACTGGAGCTATTGCATCCTATGGCACTTCATCATGATTTTACTCTTGAGGATATTCTTGATCATCAAGATTCTCTTCAAGTTCCTCCTAAGAATTCTCTTTTTCATGGCCATGTACTTCATATTCTAGGGCCATGACTCAGTCCTTAGTCTCTTGCATGGTTGTGAGGATTTGGTCTAACTTTGTAGATTTCTCAATGATAAACTAATTTGGATCAAAAGTGGGAACAATATTTGAATTAACCTCACCTCCTAGTTAGGCATGCACCATTATTATTCTTATTTATTAGGAGAATAAGTTTGTGTTAGTGGACACAGTGAGTCCTATAAATTTAGCCTCAAATCTGATACCATAATGTGATAACCCCACTAGTTTTTTTGGACTATAGTAAAAAAAATTGAATAAAGTAATTACACACAGTCATCTTACAAATTTAACCACAACAAATATAATTAGTGATCTTTAACTAATTTCATTAATCTAGTTAACTATAAGGTTTATGACTAATCCACTTAGCTAAGGATTACCATGAATAGATATAACAATCATGAAAAATGTTGAATAAATAATAAATAATGTATCTAAATCATTAATGAAATAGTATAAATTCAACCATGGATAATAAAACATTACAACCACTATTGTAAAAGTAAAATGAATAAATATTAAAATTTTCAAAAATCAATAATATCTCAAATAATAATACATGATACAAAGCTCCATGAAGTATGAATCTTCATGACTCAAGTATCAATCTATAATCTCTAGTATAGTACTCTAACTAGAAGAAAGAACATCATCTAAGTGATTTTTCACACCAATAATGAACCATAGATCACCCACAATATCTCCCAACAAGGGGATGTCCCTCCCTTCATGTATGGGTATAAAATTATGGTGCAAGAATCTAGATTGATAAAATAGAACCCATGTATTGTAGATATCTAATACATAATGTGTATCATAAATAAATACATTCTAACATGATATCATACAAATATGAAAACTATATCAACATATAAAATGATAATGTTTAATTATAGCATTACTTTGGCCAAAGCTTTAAATAATTAATGATCTTTGGGATCAATCAATTTCATATACACCACTCGATCAGATTACACCTTATCTTGGATTGATGGTACTAATTAATCCAAGTTTTTGTGTGGTATAATCATTTCTAGTTCTATTACATAATCACAAATAAATAACTTATACCATGTATATTTATATTTGTATAACTCTAAAGTACAATTTTAATACAGTATAAATACTTTATTGTAGACAATATACTCTAAGAATGCATCCACTATCAATTTTCTTAGAGTATCCTGTATACTCTAAGTTTATATCCAGCTAAAAAAAAGCCCCAAAGCCATTTTATAACTAGATAAATCATAATATACTTGTTTGATTTAAAAACACATATAAAATGCATGTGATTTACCATTCATACACAACCAAACATTTATACTCCAATTCCATTTATTTTAAACACTCAAACCATTTGATTCATATAAAATTTTAATTACTTGTGTATAAGTATGATTGAAACATACACCCAATAATTTTATGTCTAATGTGGAGAATCCTGTGTCTATGTATCATAGTCTTGAAGGTATATATTCCACAAAATAGTAAAATTTGTAACCAATAACCAATCCATATATATTATACTATCAAATTTGATTTGTAGAGAGACTATAAAACTCTTTTGGATTATGAATTAATTTCCTCAATCTCATAATCACATATTCCTTATACAAGTAAATTTATAGTAAATGTTTAAACATAAACCAACCTTAATGCATACATAGTCATAATAGTAAGTTTATTTGATAGACAAATTTAGACAAGACTTAGTACATTGTTTACTCAACTAGAAGTCTACTATCGGCATCCATACCCAATTCAATACTTTATAAGTTGAGGACTTGACTAGATTAAACCCTGATTATTTATATAATAATAATATATGGCTATCAACTCATATAATTATCACTAAGTATATACTCCATAAATTATTTCATAAAACCATGTTTAGTCTTTACTAATAGTATTTAATTGAAACCGTAGCCTTTCAATTTTATAGCTGTATCTATATATAAATACGTGTGTGTGTGTGTGTGTGTGTGTGTGTGTGTGTGTGTGTGTGTGTGTGTGTGTGTGTGTGTGTGTGTGTGTGTGTCAAGAATTTTTAACCCAAATATATATACATATATATGCTTGTGTACATATAATATTTGTATTCATAGTCAAATAATTTAAAAGCACATAATGTATATATACAATTACACAATCAATATATTATTAAAAAAACATAACGTATTTTACCCAAAATAAAATCCCAACCAAGTATAAAATAGTTGATCCCCATATATCCCAATTAGTATTCACCTAATTTTAGCACTAAGCTTATGTCTTTAGACTGGTTCGACATCCAAAACTGAATCATAAAAACCTATCCAAAATCACTCAAAAACATAATAATCAAATAATGAATTTTCTAGGACTTTATGAATTGAAAAAGGATTAAACTTAGAGTTTTCACATAGGTGTATTAAAACATGATGAACACTTACAACCCTACCCCTTTTCATTTTGTTTATGGGGTTGGATGTAGGGTTGTTATGTACCTAGGGATATGATATATTAATGTATATTGGTTGATGGAGATATCAACATGTGGCACACATCCCCCTTAGTTAGTTATATGGGTCCAATATATTAGGATAATGGAGTAACTTGTGGAATTAGTGCATTGGCTAATGGTCGACCTATATTGGGATTAGGAGGTTACCCATCCATTTTTAGTGAGATATAAGTCTATATAAATGAGATGATTATCATTTTAAAGGAAGCAAGTAAGAATTGAGTCTTTTATTGTAAGAGGATATTGGAGGTTATCCCCTCAAAGAGACATTGTGGAGTTATTCCTTCCTAAAGGAGTATTGTATGGTGTTTCCCTACCTTAAGGTTATTCTATTTTTACATACCAATACAATACTCCAAGGAAATTTTAATTTATTATGTTGTGTTGGGTATTCTGATTAGATAAGAAAATAGAGAAAACCCAAGATCAAGATTTGAGAAGTGTTTTTTTTACTCATGAAAGTACTTTTAAGTAGGCAAAAACCTCTAAAAATTGTAGTACCTAAGCTTTAAAAAATGAATTTTTTTGGAAATGGTTAAGTCCTGAACATTTTGTTTGGTGTCTAAAATGAACTTAGTCATTTTTATGCTTAGTTGTTTGTGAAAGTTTTTGAAAAATTTTTAACTAAGGCCAAGGGACCAAAAATTTCATAAACATTTCACTTTGGTGAATTAAAATAAACACTCATACTTAGATACATACTCTTAAGAGTGTTTTAGTTTATGCTTATTATTTCAAAGTTGTTTGCTTTTGAAAAATGACTGATGCATGTATGTTCTACCCTTATCCCCTTTAGGGAACTCAGGTGGTCAAAATATTTCTTTCTTTTCCTTAGTTTCTTTTAGTCTAAAAAGCATGAAAAGAATATTATTTAGGCCCTCCCAAAATCCATATGAATTGGGTGATATCTTAAATTCTTTTCACTTATCATTTATTTTCATGAAATTTGGCTTGTGAGTGGGATTTCATCACCTTCTCACAAGTTCTCTAGGGAAGCATTGACCCTTTAATTATTATCTTGGAATCATTTCAACCCTAATACATGGTGGGGTATACAAATTAAGGTCAACTTACTGGGATGTTTTCTTAAGAGGTTAAGAAAACTTTGTTAGTAAGATACTACCTCAGATTGTAGGGGTAACTTGGACATCACACTACACTAAGCAAGCAATAGATGTAGTGGTTGTGAAAACAACAAGACCATTTCATAATAACCCAATTGATAGGGATATAAATGATGTGAGAATATCTTGTGTTAGCCACACTTGGCACTATATTTAAATGCATGAAAATTGATAGATTAGAACAAGCCTATTTACCATGGGCATACTATTGATGCAGGGTGAGTAGCCTAAATTTACAAAGAGGGGGCCTAAAAACCCTACTTTTCATGCACTTTTATTTTTTATTAACACTTAATATCCTCCAAAGAGTGATTATATTGATGGAATTCAATGGTATTATTAAACCTTGTTAGTTTTAGGATTTAGGACATTACACTTAGGTGTTTATGTCATTTTATCCTTTTTTCACATGATTTTTTAGAGTCTAATCTATTTGATTGTTTATTCCACATCAAAGTTGAGTTTTTTTATACATCATTCCTTTATTTGAGGAGGTTTTACATTAGAAATTTTAATTACATGATTTTTCCCTAATATTTTTTCAAATCTTATTTGTATGTGTCACTTGATTGAAAAGGGTAACATTATGTTTCCCAAATCATTTCAAGTTTTTGTGCCTTGGAGTCTTGAAAAAAGTCAGTATTTACATCTTTATAGTGAGATAATGTCATTACTCTACTTGAATTATTTCACAAACTTGCTCACCTTGTGTCAAATGCCACTTTTAAAACCATGCCACGTATGTTGTTTGATCTATGCCTAGTGTCATTATGCTTCTCAAATTTGTCTAGATTGTTGTTTGTTTAAAGAGCCTAGTTTTATTATTATTTGTGCATTTGTTTGAGAGAAATAGCCTATCTCTCCATATGACTTTTTTTTATTCCTTATACCAATCAACCAAGTTCATATTTAGATCTGAATGCTAAGTTTATGACAAAGTATTTCAAATTTGTTAGATTGAATCTCACCTCATTTTTAAAGTCTAGATTTTGTGCTTTGTTTTGCCAAAAGACCTAGCACATGCCTATTTTGAGCCTATATTTTGTGTCACATTTGGATAAAATACCTAGAAATTTTATTTTCTTAGATTATATTTATTTGAAACACTTTATACCTAGATTTTGTCATGTTGGTTTTTATTCAGCCACTTGACCTTTTGTGTGAGACATTTAACACTAGACATTTGACATTAGATTGTTTTTGACCAGGTTTTATCACATACCATTTTGGATATAAATATCCCCTAGACCAAGTTAGGCCATGTTTAGACAATTTTTCCTTTGGAATTTTTTTTAGACTTTGTATAACTCTAGGCCTTTTTCAAACCATTCATCATTGATGTAGATATGTCTCATTACACTTGTAGTAGAACCATGTACAATCTAATTTATTATAACTTGGTTGAATATGATGAATTTGTTCAAGACCCCTATTAAGATGATGGTTTTTGTGATATGGATCCATAGCATCTTTATAATACTCAATCTAGGGAACAAAGGCAAGATCCTCAAGCATAGTATGTGGTGACACATTATTTAGGCTAGTTGACATATGATATTTTCCATATCACCACTCATGGTATCCAATCCCCCACCTATACCATTAACCCTCCTTTAGATTATACAAGAAACCAAGCTCCATAGCATCCAAGGACTCCCATTTCTATTCTAGGGCCTCATCTTTTGGCTTGTGTAAGTAACCAAGCTTCATAATACCCTACCATTTCTATATCAGTATCTCATCCTTTGACTTATGAGAACATCCAAGCTTCACAATTCCCTACCATTTCCATTCCAAGAACTCATCCTTTGGATTATGAAAGTAACAAAATTTCATAATTGCCTACCATTTATATACTAGGACCTCATCCTTTGACTCATGACATTAACCAAGCTTCATAATTCCATACCATTTCTATACCAATACCTCATATTTTGGTTTGTGGTCAAAACCAAACTTCACAATTCCCTATAATTTATATTCCAAAGCCTCATCCTTTGGCTCATGATAGAAACCAAGATTTACAATGCCATACCATTACCATTCCTAACCCTTCCAAGTATGGTAGCTCAGTATCTCAATGTTGTGTACCTATAACTAAATGGGTTATAATTACTATCCTAGGATATAAACCAACCCTTATGAAGCCTATAATTGTCCAACCCCTAGCCATCCTTCATTTATTTATAAATGTTCCCCACTTTACAAAACCCTTGCCATTTTTTGAACCCCAATCAAGCTAATTAGTACCTCTCCAACTGAGCTAATCATTTAATGACCAACATATATTCAAAAATGTTATTTTATAACTGATTGTAAACTAAGGATAAGATAACCAACCAAGACACAATTTTTTATTGAAACAACCATTTATGATGAGTCAACCTATAATTAATCACCTTTTAATACTATGCTCATTTCCAAAGAGTTTCACTCTAACAAGCCAGTCTTTGTTGAGTCACTTCTTAATGATTATAACCACCTTTGGGTAAATCATTATCTCAACCATATGCCTATTTTTAAATAGCCTCCCTTTGATAATCTAATCTTTGTGGAGTTGTCTCTTGACCTTTTTCCCCTTGTTGAGTAGCCTCACTTTGACAAATCAATCTCTTTGGATCCCATTATGCCATCATAGGCCATTACTTATCCTATACCAAAAATTCAATAATACATTATCGTAGAAACACCCATACCAAATAAATAATCAAAATTAGAGTTAGGTTATATTCTTGAAATGAAATTAGAATTAGCATTAGAAGTAGAATCAACATCAGTCTCAACATTGGATTCAAAGTCCCTTAAGTTAGAATCAACTTCAAAATCAAAATATATTCATGGTTGCTACAACATTTGTTACACATGCCTTGTAGACCAATTGAATACATTTGTGATCCTTATAAATTTTTTGAGGATGAGTAATTCATATCCTACATAATTTATCCTAGTTTCTTCTAAGAGGATTGTGATACCTTCCACCACTCCATTACTGCTCTACATGCCATTACCATCAACCAACCTAGCCATTATATTGACTTTCCATCTCCCACAAGTGTCAATTGGGACTAATAGAATCACACCTAATTGAATTGCATCCATGGATACATATCAGTTGTATAATATCAGGGGGGTAAGACCATATTCATATAGAAGAAGAACAATCTCCTAGCAAAACCTTTTTGGAGGTATTAGGAGATAATTAAAGTTCAAACTCAACATCTTCTAGTGAAACCTTTTTGAAGGTGATACAATACAATCAAAGTCAAAAGTCAATGTGCATTAGTGAAACCTTCTTAGAGGTGCTATGGGATAATAAAGACAACTTGATTGGTGAAAACCTCATCGAGGTGCCAATAACTGATCACAATATTTCTTCATTACTTGATGAATACATTATCAAAGATGAAATAAAAATATCTTATAATCTAAATCATAATCAAATGGTAGATACTCTTAGGCCCAAACATAGAAAAATCTAGTGGTCTTATCAAGAGCATATTCCAAATTCTTCAACCCTACCACAACCAAAATTATGTCAAATATGGAATTAACAAGATTATGTGTGATTGAAAACCTCAACCTTAATTTATTCCCCAACCATCATGCATTCCATTATCATCCACATTTACATTTCTAAATCAAACATATCATCCACTACTTATCTGTATTACCATCCCTAGCCACACTTTCTTTTACAAAGGCTACAAAGGCACCTTGTCTAGATGTTTGAAGGAACCAAAATCAATGACCAATGAGGATCACAACATCATTTTCATCCAAATCTACATCTATTTCTTGATAGAGCATCTATTCAAAAGAAGTATGGGCTTTAAATTTACATGATTGACTATTCTAGTTGTATTATATATTGATCAAGACATGAATCTCCACATCATCAAGAATAATAGAAACATTAATACATTAGCCAAAATACATACCTTTCCATTTTCCATGTACCATGCCATTTTCATTTTTCCATTTTTTTTTTAATTATTTCATATCCTACCATTTATCCCGCCTTATCAATTAGGGGAAACCCTACTACCATCATATCATCATATTAAATAATGCCATACCATATGCCATCCTACCACATCTTTATTATTGACCAAAGATTATTTTTAGTCACTCCACCTAGCCTATTTTGATCTTGGTTCTTTTGTTTCTTCCTACATATTTTGTAAGGGGATTCTGATCTAGTTTTAGTAGTTTCAAAGTTTCATGTTTAAATGACAATCTATGAAAGTAGTGTGATAATAGATCTTGCAAGTTATCTTTCATTCACATTTGACTAGTGCTATTGATTATAACCACTTATGGGAAAATTAGTATTCCACCTTATGTTACTAATTATAACCTCCTATGGGCAAATTAGTATCACATACCTATTTCATTATTTCCTAATTATAACCACCTATGGGAAAATTAGGAACAACCCCTTTTTACCATGCATTTTTTCATCACCTTACCATTACTAATTTCATTTACCTAGCCATTTTTGCATTGCTTGATGTATTTATATCTCATCACCTTTTGTGTTGGTGGAACTACTATGACTTGAGGTCCTAATGGGGCTATATAGGTTGTGTTTGATTCACATTGAGATTAGCTCATTCCCCATTTTCCATATGCTCTTGCCATTTTATGAACAACCTAATCCAATCCTCTTGCCATTTTGTGAGTGTTATGTTGTCAATATCTTACGAGTTAAGATACCTCAAAAATTCTAAAAATATTCAAAATTTTCAAAATCCAAAAATATTTATCCTATCTAAGCCTAGTCAATTATCCTCGATCCACCCTACTAGGGCAAATTTATTATTAGGATGCTTTACCTTTATTTTATGTTCAAGTTTTATGTGTGTTTTTTTATTAGTTATTTATTATTTATGTGTTTTCCTATTTTTTTTCTTTTTTTATGCCTCAACTCAATCTATATGCATTCATTGGGTGATTCCTTTCTCATTATTCTTGAGTCTATGTATATTCATACGTTAACATTGTCATCATGGTTTTTATCATTGGTAAATTATTTTCAATTGTTTTTTGGATTGGGAGTCAATCCTTATGCATATTTTATCTATTTTATCATGGTTTTTTATATCATGATGCATACCATCACATGTTATATCAAAAATTAATTTAGGTAGTCTTACAAGCAATGGAGCCATAGAAGTTTCTCCTTGGTAACCTTGGCAAATCCTCCCACCTTCCTTGATAAAATCAAACCCTTGACCTTTTTATTTGTATCAATGATAATAAGGATGAGCATATATGCATCAGTAGGTACAACTAAATCATTCACATTGATCACTTATTATTCTTATAATCATCTCTTTTATCACTTTTTGCATCCTTAACTACCTAATTATTTGTGGCTTCTCTAGTAATTAGACCATTGCATATACATTTTCACCTGTTCATCTTTGATTTATTCAATTATTGGCTAATATTTAGCTCACATACCAATATATTCATATGGATTTATCAAATAAGAAAAGTTCATGTTTAGATGAATGATCAAATTATTTGTATAAACTTTGATATGCCAGACCATCATAAAGATGTCATACAAAAACTGAATAGACCAATTCATTTATGTATTTTATAAATGCACCTCAAAAAGCCTCATAATCCAAAATCTTATAACATGATAGATTTATTCATGAAAATAACATGCTCTATAATTTTCATGTCTATGTAAGCTTTCTATATTAAGTTATGAGATTTCAAAGATGGACCTATAGCATAAGACATTCATGCAAGTGTCAAGTTTAAGATCCATAAAATAAAAATTTGGATTCAAAATTCATTAAAATGTTTAAGGTTGATCAAGATAAAATGGTCTACATGAGATCTCATACTAACACATGATTTTTAATAATTCATGCTAGGGTCAAATAAGTCAAAAGGTCCCTGGGTTAAAAGGATTTAAAAAAATACAAGTTGGATGAGATCTAATGATGTGGATTCACTGAGAAGATATCTAATGACACAAGGCAATTGATAAGAAGGTGGGTCCAACCTATATCAATGATCTATATTCAATTATACCAATGATCTAATGGTGTATGTGAACTAAAAATACAATGGGCCCATGTAGATCAAAGGATCGTGTTGATTTGCATATTTTGATCTTATAGTGCGAGCTCAAGTCAACATGTCAAAATATTTTCATGATAAGATATCAAAGGCTAGAAACCATTTGTATATCTTTATGCTATGGTACATATGAGGTCAAAATTTCAATATATAATATTAGGGATTTGTAAGGCCAATAGGAGTGAAGATAGGTTGGATTAATTTGATTGGCTTGATCAATATTCAATGGATAAAGTTGAACCAAAGAGTAGTTTTCAATGGAAGCAAACAAGTCTTGGAGGGTTCATCCCATCATCATTAAAGCTTGATAAAATTCCATGAAAAATACATAATGGTGTAGTTATGTATAAATAACATAAAGTGATTCCATTAAATTTAAATATAGACCTATGGTTCATAGGTTTGTGGCATACAAGGTTCATTCTACAACTATATTCACCATTCTTTAAAGAAAGACCTATGTATATGTGAATCCTTAGTTTTTATAGAGAAAAAGTGGGTCTATTTAGACGTATTATGATCTAGTAAAAAGGATATATAGTCTATAAGTCTACATCAATATGATGACTATAGGAAAACTAATAATCTTAGATTGGTTTTTCATCTATAGAATAACCCTATGATCCAGATATGGAAAGAAAGTAGATATGTGATTAATTCAAAGGGTCTCATCTATCCATGTGGATCTATCATCAACAAAGTAGGTACCAACCACCATTCATGGAATTGTTCTATCAATTAAAATATTTAAGCATTTAATCATCATGAGTAAGTCAAGTGGGATTAGGGTCCCAAGGTGGAAAACTAGTGGTTGAAGAAGTAGTTAAGAGAATTGTTTTTTCTCAAATAGACTTTGTCATCATGCATAAAAAACCCTTATATTTTAATGGGATATCTCAACAAATGAGAGGAGATCAAAGGTTATTGGAGTAAATGGAGGTCCATTTGTTGATCAAGGTTAGTTCATTGGAAGAAGGCATGCATGCATGAGGAAAAGAATCAATGAAATACCACCTCATTCCTTGATCATTGGGACCTTTCTCCACTCTCCTACGTATGTTCCCATCTCTCTCTTTCTCCTTTTCTACTATATATAGAGGCTTTTGAGCCTAAAAATATATCCCTCTCTTGGGAATGACTAAACTCTACTAAGATGAATCTTGTAACCTCTTGAAATGAATATAAGACTACTTTTAGATTTCAATGTTCTAGTATAGTGTGTACATGTCAATTTGATTTGCATATGTGGTATAAACCTCTCCCTTATCTAGTCCTGATCTCACCTAGTTACTAGTTAATCTTATTATGCAAGTCATGTTTAGTGTTTAAATATCTTTTAATCAAATCTTGCATGTGGATACTTTGACTTGTTAGTGTCTTGAATTAGACTTCTCCATCAGTTCCTTAAACTTTTGATCATTTGGTGAACCTCTACATGAAATACTAATGTATGTTAGATATTTAGAGTTCTAGATCAAGTATTTTACTTGTTTCATTAGATTTTTAAGATTTAAAATAGAGATCACCATTATTATCTTAGGTCTCCCTTTCAAGTTATCTCTCTCTCCTTTTTCCTTTGTCAATAATAGTTCTTAGTAATGGAAATGATCTAAAATGATGCATCAAAGGAGCTAGCCTCATTAAAAGTCCTAGATGTATAACCCCATTATAGGATACCCATAGCCTAAGGTCATTCCCATGTTGAAATATATTTGGTTAGAGGACTTGAACAATAATATACTTACTAGGGTGCAATCTAAACCTCCAATAGTTCTAGCACACTTGGTGGGACCCAAGGTCTAAAAGAGTGGGAAGATGTTGATGTGTCTTTCCTCTGATCAGATTTTGGATGAAAGTAGTTATCACTGATGGTGAATCTAGATCAAAGATTTTAATTATGAGTATAATAGGTATGTATCATTGAATATTTAATTAGATTTTGCATCTCATTTGACATATAATATTAATATTGACAACTATGGTGAATACCCCTATTTTCCACCTCCTTATTAGTAGTCCCAATATGATCCTCATTATCCATATGACCCTTATCACTCCTATCAAGATCTATATCAGCCTTATAATGAACATCATCAATCACACTATGATCTTCACCAATAGTATGTGGACCAATATCAATCATATATTCAATAATATTGCCTTGATCCTTCCTATGGACAATAATCCCATCATAATATTACCCCTTATCAACCCTATGGACAATAACTTTAGTGAGCCTTGAAAAGCATGCACTATACTTGTACTCATAGAAATATTATGGGAAAAGTGTCCCTAATCATTATATCCATCATGTGAGGGAGTCATTGCAGCTAGTGAAAAATAATGGGCACCTTTTGAGAGAGAAAATTGGAAAAATGTCATAGGTGAGATGATAGAAGTAGGTGGTTAAATTTAGATCATTGAGGATAAGATAAAATTCCTTAGATAATATAAATTCCAACCTCACCAACCTTATCTATCCTCATATTCACCACCTCAACCTTAATATGTGCCACCCATTCTTCCCCAAAGAGCCATCCCAAGTGATCCTTCGAGTGTTCCAAGTCCTTCATGTGTTCCTCAGACCTTTCCTTCTTAGAATTAAATCTAGGAGATCTATAAAATAAAGAAAGGGAATATTTTATAGTATCCTAATATTGAGGTCCAAGACTCCATTCTTCCTCATGGACCCCTTAAGAAGTACTTCAAGGTTCCAAGATAGAATCAAGTGGTGAATTCATGGGGTGGGCAAATTGAGACAAATATATATTTGAAATCCCAATTTAAAGGAGGATCTAGACCTATTCAAAACTATCTCATACCTCCTCAAGAGTCTTCTTGTTTTCCATATCTTCATGAAGCCACTGAACACCTTAAAAATAATCTATTCCAACAGAATATATCAAGGCAAATCAAAGAGCTAGATTTGAAGACAAGGAAAGAGAAGGAGAACAAGAATCAAAAGGTCAAAAATAACCTCTATATTTTACATCTTGGAACCAAAACATGAAGTCAATCAACTCCAAATTCATTTAATCCCCTCCCTCCCATCCTCAATAATCTAATTCCTTTCCCTCTTGAAAATCCATTCAAAACAATATGCAAAAGAAGGAGGAGGACATGACTATCAAAGACAAGCAGTTAGACCAAGGAGGTGTCACATCTATCTCATCTCTCTTCGAGTCATCCCAATAATATCCTATGCCACTCCTTAAAGAGGTAAGTAGTGAAATCCATATTGAACTCATAATTGATAATGATGGATTATCAAAGTTAGAAGAAGAGATAATTATTGGAATGCCACTTCGTAAGAGTGAGCTTGTTTTAGTCTTTCATAATTTCAAAGAAGATGAGTCGTAGGAGAAAGTATAAGTTAGAGATGAGATATAATAGGAATACGTATAAAATGTACATCAAGAGGTTGTTTCTCAATAACCTATTGATCACACATCAGTTGTCTAAAATCAAGATTTGGAAGAAGACTTTGTGTTAGTTAATATAGATCAGGTACAATCTCATATTTCTTTAGAAGGTATCCATGAAGACAACTCACATAGACCATTTCTAAGGTAGAGAGAATTCTTGAAGAAGAAGACCATTAGTAAAGCTATACCATGATTTCATGAGTGATATTAATAAAATTAAGATGATAGACTTGGATGATGAGATAGTACAGTAAGTTGAATCTTCATTTGAGGATTCCATTAATGTTTTGGAGCTTCAAGAAGATAGTGCTACTCTAGGGATACCAAAGAAAAATGAGAATGTTGGTCTTGATGTGGGAGAACCCCATGATATATTGGTATAAATGGGAGTCATGGATGAGTTTTAGATATCTCTTATTGATAAGGATCAGGATACCCATCAAAATGATCTTATCTAGTTCAACCAAAGTGAATAACAAAAAGATGATTGGAAGTTGTAAATAAATCTATTTTAATAGCTTGAAGACCTTTGTCAAGTTGAGGATAAAGTACTTAAGAAGGTGGATAAAGAGTTTCCCATGGAGGATAAGGACCAAGATTGGATGGATTATGTAGAGCTCCTAGATGAGCTTAGAGAGCTTGTAGTTAAGAAAAAGCCCAGTCTTACTGAGGACAATGTGGAAATCAAGAAGGTATGCCTTATTAAACCACCATTGGAGGTCATAGTTGAGGAGCCATATGAAGAAGTTAAGACTATCTAGATGCACATAGATAACCTATTTAGAGCTTCTTGATTCTCATTGAAAATCATACTAAAGAAGTTGATAGATGCAACAAAGAAGAAGTAGCCATCAAGACCAAGGGTCAAGGAGATACATGCCTCATTCAATTCCTCATCTCATGATGTAGGAAGGTTGTAAAACTTTCCTTTTGATCCAAAAGGAAAGGTACATATATTTTTAAGTTTTATATATTAGGATAGTTCTATTAAAATTCCTCCAAGTACTGCTTTAGCACATTTATTTGTTTGTGTTTTTTTCTAAGTGAGTACTTTGTTTGTATATCTTTCTTCATTTTGGTTAGTTTCCCTTTTGTTCTATTTTTACCTTTAATAAGTGCCTTGGGAAATCTATCTTATTTTATTCTTTTTTGGGTTCTTGATTTGTTTCAAATAAGGTTAGAGTAAGATCAACATCTAGTTTTAACTCTAAATCAATATGTTGGACCCAAGTAGAGACTCCATGCCCAATGTACTAGACAAGGATAATGGTCTAAGTTCTCTTGCGTATATAATCAAGAAACCCCCATGAGTCATGAAATATGTTGACCAATATTTGGATCACATACCAAACTCTTTCCATGCATTGATCATATGAGAAAATTTCATTTTTAGATGAATGATCAAATGATTTGTACTAGATTTAATAAGCCAGACCATCATCAAGACATCATGCAAAAATTGAATGGACTAGTTTACTTATCTATTTTATCAATTCACCTTAGGAAGCCTTAAAATCCAAAATCCTATATTTCCATTAAGTTATTCATAGAAGGAACATGCTCTACAAGTTTCATGTTCATGCAATATTTTTAGGTTAAGTTATGAGCATTCAAAGATGGACCTGCAACATAAGACATTCATGCAAGTGTCAAGTTTAAGATCCATGAAATAAATATTTAGGTCAGAAATTCCTTAAACAATTTAAATTTGATCAAGATATAATAGTTTACATGAGATTTTATACTAACACATGAGATCTAATGGTTCATGCTTGGGTCAAACAAGTCAAAATTTTCCTGGGTTTAAAGGCTTTAAAAAGTTACAAGTTGGATGAGATGTAATGGTGTGGATTCACTGAGCAAAGTTCTAATGATGTGAGGTGACTGATAAGAATGTGGGTATAATCTAGATCAATTATCAATGTTTAATTATACCAATGATCTAATAGTATGATGGAATTGATAGAAAAGTGGGCCCAGGTAGATCAAAGGATTGTATTTTTTCATACATTTTGATCCTATGATGTGAGCTCAAAACATGTCAAAAGATATTCATGGTAGGAGATAAAAGGCTAGCATTCATTAATATAGCTTGATCCTATGATCTATAGGAGGTCAAAAAGTCAAGATTGAATAGTGGGTATTTGTGAGGCCAATAGGAGTAAAGATAGGTTGGAGCAATTTGATTGGCCCAAGTAATATTAAATGGGAAAATTCAAACCAAAGAGAAGTTTTGGATGGAAGCAAGAAATTATTACAAGGGTCATCCCATTTCCATTAAATCTTGATCAAATACCATGAATAATACATAATGATGTGGTCATATATAAATAACATAAAGGGATGCCATTAAAGGTAAATATAGACCTCTTGTTTGTAGGTTTGTAGCATTCAAGGTTCATTTTTCAACTATGTTTGCCATTATTTAAAGAAATACATGTGTATGTGGTGAATCCTCAGTTCTTATAGAGATAAATTAGGTCTATTTAGACTTATTATAATCTATAAAATAGGATAAATATTCTATAGGTCTGCATTGATATGATGACTATAGGAAAAAAATAATTTTAGATTGGTTTTCCATCTATAGAATAGACCTATGATCCATACATGGAAAGAAAGCATATATGTGATTAATGCAAAGGGTCTCATTTCTCCACATGGATCTATCATTGACAAATCAATTATCCACCACCATTCATGGCATGGATCTATCATTTTTAATATTTGAGGATTTGATCCTCATGAGTAAGTCAAGTGGGCTTAGGGTCCCAAGGTGGTGAACTGGTGGTTGAAGAAGCAGTTAAGAGAATCAATTCTACTTAAATAGAATTTTTCATCATGAATAATAAACCCTTATCTTCTAGTGGGATATCTCAACTAATTAGGGGATATCAAAGGTTATTTGAGAAAATGGATGTTCGTTTGTTGATCAAGGTTAGTTTTTTGGAAGAAGGCATACATACATGAAGAAAAGAATCAATGAACTTCCACCTCATTCCTGGATCATTAGGACCCTTTC
The DNA here is from genome assembly GCA_037957365.1 of Torreya grandis. Taxonomy (NCBI): domain Eukaryota; kingdom Viridiplantae; phylum Streptophyta; class Pinopsida; order Cupressales; family Taxaceae; genus Torreya; species Torreya grandis. The sequence continues at coordinate 301,021 of JARHVA010001282.1, read as the reverse complement.
TCCACTCTCATACACATGTTCCCATCTCTCTCTTTCTCATTTTATACTATATATAGAGGCTTTTGAGCCTAAAAATGTATCCCAAGATGGAGCTTGTAACCTCTTGAGATGAATGCAAGACTACTTTTAGATTTCATTATACTATTATAGTGTGTACATGTCAATTTAATTTGCATATGTGGTAGAAACCTCTCCCTTGTCAAGTCCTAATCTCATCTAGTTACTAGTTAATCTTGTTATTTATGGCATGTTTAGTATTCAAATATCTTTTGATCAAAACTCACATATGGGTAATTTGTCTTGTTAGTGTCTTTCATTACACCTCTCCATTAGTTCCCTTAGATTTTGATCATTTGGTGAACCTTTACATGAAATACTGATGTATGATAGATATTTGGAGTCCTAAATCTATTTTTACTTGTTTTATTAGTGTTTTAAGATTTTAAACAGAGTGGATCAGCCATATTTTATGTGTATCACCATTGTTAGTTTAGATTTCCCTTTCAAGTTATATTTATCTCTATTTTCCTTGGTCATTAGAGGTCTTAGTAGTGGAAATGAGCTAAAATGATGCATCAAAAGAGCTATCCTTATTAAAAATCCTATAGGTCCAAACCCATTATATAATTCCCATAGCCTAAGGTCATTCCCATGTTGGACTAGATTTGGGTAGAGGACCTGAACAATCATCTACCTAATTAGGGTGCAATATAAACCACTAACATCAATAAGTTATATCTTTGAGTTATGCTTGTTCATCTACCCTAATAAGGCACAATAAAACATCCTTTTTTACTATAGATCATCTTAATGATTATAACCACCTATGGGAAAATAATTATTTAAATTCATCATCCCTAACTAGGGCATATCTCATTACTACTACTAATGACTATCTATGGGAAAATCAGTGTCTCAACCTTTGTTACTGATAACTACCTTTGGGAAAATTAGTACCTTTTTAAATCAATAGATTCAAGTCTTATATTGATTGGATTAATCTCACCCATGGGTTAATTTCATTATTCTTCTTTATTATTTTTGAGGGACCATCCATCAATCATATGCACTAGTTACTCCCTTGAGGGGGCATCATTATAGGCTTCCCAAATATTTTTTGGAGCTTCTTCTTCAATCATTTCTTATTTTTGGAATGTTTCTTTATTTTAGGATACATTACTATGTTTTTAGATTTCAATATCTTCCCAAATAGGGGAAAACTATAGACACCTAAAAATGGCCACAACTGGCTTCTGATCAGACTTCAAACTGATTCCTACTAACCATTGTAAATTAAGCCTAAGAATCACTAAATGTCCCAAAATTGCTTGCACATAATTTGTCAAATCTCAGAATCATTTTAAGGAATCCCTAATTTGGGTATCCTATCATATACAACCATAACCTCTCATGGATTAATCCTTAATCATCTTGCAGCATCACAATAGTTAATTTGTCTTATGGACATATTACATGGGGCACATGAACAAATATCAAATATTGAAAGAGCTAAATGGCTAATCATAATTTATTAACAATATAAACCAAATTAAAATCCTATTTGTATTATCCATTTGAAATTAATGAATATCTAAAAAAATGAAATTAAAAATTAAAAATATCCTATACTTTTGTCATTGCCTTTATGAGTTGTCAAGCTCTTTGAAAATATTCTAAAACATCTAATTTGGAGATCCATGCCTACTAATTAAAAATCACATTTACTTGACAACTATTAACTCTATTGGGGTTATATTTGACTCACCTAGGTTAATTTTAAACCCATTCCAATATTTAACTCAACCCTAACTCACCTTGTGTGAAATTTAAATCCTTAGGCTATAAATAGAATTCCATGTTTCTTGAATTTTAAGATCTCATAATCCAAAGTTATAATGCAAATTTGGAGAGAGACATAATCTATTTTATTGCAATAAGTGTTATAATGCTAAAATATTGAGCCAAGCCACATACAATCCAATTATCCCAATGAGAGAAGGAGCCAACAAACTTCATTTGTCAAAGACTACTTGATTCACAAGCTGAGCAAGCTAATCAATAAAGCATTTGGAGCTCCCAAAGAAGGTAAAGGATTTGTTTTCTTTTAAATTTTAGTTGTGATATCATTTTTATTTTGTTACTAAGCTTCCCCTAAGTTTTATGCTTGGAGTGTAGGTGTTAGTGTTTTTTTATTTGAGTTAGAACTAACATATTACTAACCTCCCTTATTCGATTCCTATGATCATAGTGTGTGTATGGATTTCCAGTTTTCATTTTGACATCCTCTAATGTCTCCATATACACCATCAACTTTGATTATTCTCTCCCTCCATCATACTCTAAGGGATGGATTTATCCTGCATCCACCTCACAATAATGAAGGTAGTTGTCCCAAAACATAATTATATCTATAAAATAATGTTGTGTAATTAACAAACAGGATCATAATAAAAAAATTAAAAAGTATAGATATCTCATAACAAACCAATCATGTAAATTAAGAAACACATAAATGTCCCATAATTAGCATATGACATAAAGCTTAATCAAATAATAGTTAATCAACTATCAACCATAATAATCTCTGATCAAACATGTTTTTTAGATTAGAGAGAAATCAATATGTGACACCAACCAACATTATATTGATGATAGAGACATCCTATATTACACAAAATGATTAAAATGTACTTATCTTATACCTATATAAGTTTTGATCATGTGCATGCTCTCCTTCTCCCTGGACACTAATGTTTGGGATATATAATAGCACCGATATTACTATCATTCCTGACACAAGTTTGTAGTACTCTCAAGTCTTCTAATTTTTAAATTAAATGTATCAAAATGGTCAACCTAAGTGCTTTGGTGTGATTTATTGCCTTATAGGATTGGTATAAGTATAATATCAACCCTAATTCATTTTTAACCTATGAATACTTAGCAATCAGACCAAAAGAGCACTCAAGTTACCAAAATATTTTCTATTCCACCCTATTCTAATATCAGTCAAGGTAATAGCCTAGCTACAGGTTTTAAGTACTAAATTATTAGTCATAAGGTAGTATTTTCTAAGTTATAATCTAGGTCATTATTATACTTTCTTTACACACATTGCATGATTCACACATAATCCAACACATAAGGGAGAACTACATATGTCCAAGGCCCTATTCTAGTGTTTTTGTTATGTAGGAAACACCCCTTAACATCATGTTCATTGTGATTCATCTCAACCTCATGTGCCCACTAACCCATTTTCCCCAAGGTTATATTGAAGATAGAAAGATAGAGTTTTTCCATTTTACCAGGATCAACAGTCTATGACCCAAATTTGAGTGCACCATAGTGAAGTTGAAGCCAAACCCAAAATAATTCAAGTGGTCACATCATGTTTGATTAGATATTATATATAGGACACTAGCATCAAACTTAAACACTAACATCAATGTAACTATTCCTAGATTATGCAACTATCTAGAGAATTAAAGGCACCAGATCTAGAATCTAATAACTAATCTAGAACTATCTTCCTATTTAATTTTTACCTATACTAGATCTATCATTATATTATCATCATAAATAGCTAAGTGCTTTATTTTATGTCATTATATATCTAGCATAGTTGTACTTTACATTAATACTTTATCATAGATTTTTAAAATTTAGCATATGGTACATCTAAGTTTAGTACATCAATTATCCTATTGTAGATCTAATATCCATCTTTGTGCCCTATCATTTCCATATACTTAATCTTATCTACCTAAGTATGATTATTCAATCAATAGTAGGGTTAAACATTTGGTGAACCCAACTCATGTGAATGCAATTTTTTATGAATCTTAGGGTTTTAAACCAGCTAGGGTTTCAAATTGTTATATTTTTTCATTTTTTATTGGTACTATTTTGTATGAAACCTAGGCATAGCCATAGATTAGGGGGTGTATCTATTGAACATATTGATCTTCCCCTCAATACATAAAAGGTTTCTCAAACCAATGAGGGATCTCATACCTTAGATCATGATCATACCCATGTATATAATGGAAAAATACTGATAGAGTTATCATAGAAGAATATTCTAATGATGAAAATCTAGAAATAAATGAAAATGACCAAGTGAAAGTAATTGCAATGTTTCATGAGCAAATTCAACAAAACCTTGAAGATCTTGATAAAATCTTAAAAACTATACTTGAATATATAAATGTGAATATTTTAGTGGATACATCCCTCCCCTTAAACACATTATGACTTAATACATCTAATATAGGCATAAATTATGTGTTTTAACCTATTTCCATTAAACTACTATTGATATAATTATTATGAACTTACCCATTATTTCAATGCAAATACTAGATTGAATGCCTATTACAACTCAAAACATGTTTTCATCCCTTGTGGTGACTACTCAAATTGCTATTAAAAATCCCACTAGGCCTACAATTCACTCACTCTTTCAAGCTATAAATACCTTTAAAAATAAGGTTATAAATATTGAACAAAAATATTCAAAGTTTTCACATGTTATAGATGCATAAGATGTATTTCATAACCCTATTTCACTTGAGATCTCTTTGCACCCTTTTCCAACTAGATTTGTTACATCTAAGTTCATGTTTTATTATGGTAAGGGTGATCTTGAACAACATATTTGAACCTTGTATGTGGCATTCCTTAATTATGATTCTAATGAAAATATTTTTGACCAAATTATTCCCAAGGAACCTCAAGGACAATGCTTTGAGGTGGTTTTAAGACTTACCTCTCCAATTCATGAAATCATTTAAACTCTTACAAATTATTTTTTGGCACACTTTTCATTAACATTACTGAAAATATTTCCTATGCTCAAATTGTAAAGATTAAGCAAGGATCCAATGAACTAGTAAATGAATATGTCTTGAGATATAAGACAATCCTAGCCAAAATGACCAATCTTATGGAAAACAAAGAGTTATAAGACATATTTAGTAAAATTTTGATTGATCCTTTATATGAGTCCATTGTTTTTTAAAAAATTCAATCTTTTAGTGAATTATGCCATGTTTTATGAGAATATAAAATCAATCTTATGTCATTAAATAAGCTCAAGCATGTATCAAACACATCAGATGCATCTACATCTAGTACAAAATTTACAATCAAATTGAGTTATAAGGTAAAACCTCCTAATCCTAAGAAGGAAACTATTGATGATTTAAAATTGTGCTTCATTCTAATCAACAACAATGGGAAGTTTCAAGATATGGGACGTGCGTCTTGAAACAACCTTCAGATTTTAAAGAAGTTGGTTCTTCTCTATATTAGTATATACTAGGAAAAGGGATAGGAATTTAAATCAGAAACACAATGCAAGAAAGAAAATCTAATCTATGGTGATGCACCTGAATGTAATTCAACCTTAATCTTGAGCACAGTGAGACTATATGTAGGATTCATTTACATTTAAGAGCAATCAAGTGCATGATCAATGTAAAAGATTGAAACAATAGAAATAGAGGCTCATAGCATAGACTTCTTTTGCTGAGATGCAAAAAATGTCAACAAAGGCATAGGGTTCAATCTTCTTATTTGAATTTTCCAATCATATAAGAGGCACAAAAACACATACAACTATGTAAACCTTCCAATTCAAGAAAATGAGACAAAAACAAATGACATTCCTAATCACAACTCTAGAAAATCTACAGTCTAGACTACTTTTTCAAATGACACACATAATATCAACAAAGGCATAGGGTTCAATCTTCTTATTTGAATCTTCTAGTCATATAAAAGGTGTAGAAATACGTATAGTTATATAAACCTTTCAACTCAAGAAAGTGAGACAAAATCAAATGATATTACTAAGCCACAGCTCTAGAAAGTCTAAACTTATCGCAATAATTCTCTCTGATAATTCCTCTCTGATAATGGATGATCTCTTTTGGTGATCTCTACACTCTTATTTATAGCCTCAGACCCATTCCAGATTGTTTGCTTGTTCCCAATCTAATGGCCCAAATGAAATCTTCCCCTAACTAAAAGTGTCTAACAAAAGATCTCTTATAGATTATGAAATGCTTCATCTTCTGGTAGTTCATTGGCTAAAATAGATTGCAGGATGCTCCCTTCTCTTGAATGCTAGATGACACTTAGCCAATTTCTTCTTATTACTTTAACAAACACCATAGGATGACACTTGTCATGTTCCACAGCAACTATCAAAGACACGTGGCACTTTCTACATAACTTATACTCTTTTGTGTCTTTGCTCAGGAGTGTTCCACCTTTGACACTTGTTGCAATCCGCTTTCTCAAAGCTTCAATAGCTTAACAAAAATAAGACTCACTGCATCTCTTACTTGAGAAACTTTGAAAAGGGGCATAGGGATAGGTGGCAATCTCTGCTTGCTTCAACATAGGACATGTGGCAATCTCTGCTACTCTTTAGCTATATTGTGGAAACATTCGGGACACATGTTAGGCTCCTACAGATGGTGACACTTGGTAGCTGCCATAGACTTTTAGAAATAAAACCTAGGACCCACAATATTCTTTATTCAACAATGAAACATGAAGAAGATCTTTTGGATGGTGACACATTGTGGCTTCCACTGCTTCTAAGAAGATATGTGGCATCTTCCGCTACTTCTGGGAATGGAGTAGAAAGGGCTCGGTAGATGAAACTTGGAAGCCTTCGCTTGAATGGTTTGGTTGCACCTTATTGCCTTTTGAAAGGGCACTTGACCCTTTGGTTTTTTTTGGGATGCTCCTTTGAATTGCTTGATTATACTAAGTCATTGAACTGAATGATTAAACCAAAAATGGTTCAATGGTTCAACACTGTGCACCGTTTACACATGAACTGAGGCATTGAACTAAAAATATTGAACCAAGGCTTTGAACCAAAAATTGAACCAAGGAATTAAACTAAAAATATTTTGAATGCCGACACGTGGTGACTTCTACTCTCTTCAGCTGGCTTATGTGGCAGCTTCCATCACTTTTTAGAAAATCAACATTGAGACCTTTCACTATTGCCACTTGGTGCTTTCTACTTTACCTCGATACTTAGCTTGTTAAACCTTTTAATGAAAAGAGATGAAATTTGGGTGCCAATATGAAACTAGAGATGCTGACACTTGGCGCATTCTACTAAGTCACTATGAGATATGTGCCACATTCTGACCAATTCATAGAAAGTATGAAAGGTGCCTTGGATGATGACATTTAGTATTTCACTTGGGAAAGGATGCCTTGGAGGATGACACTTGTCAACTTCTGCTTGATTTCAACACTTAGGCAAAAATGAATCAAAATGAAAATAGAGCCCATGCTCTGTATCACAACTTTGCCATCTCAGACCAACAAATGCGAGGACAAAATTTGGCAGTGCACAACTAAAAAAATAGGATAAAATGTAGATTAATTTATAACTCTATAGTCATTGGCAACCCCAAGGACTTTTAAGCCTACTCAAAAAGAATCTACAACTCCCGCATGATCCAAAATTACTAAAAACATAGTTTAACTAAAATGTTTCAAATAGATTCCATTTACAAGAATCTCTTCAGGTTCACCTTCCATCATTTCTAGCTCAAACAATTTTTTTTTGGTTACATGCCCAAATTCTATAAGGGCCAGTCCATAATTCTTCAAACTTAGTGTGTTGACCTGGTTTGGCAGCTCTTACATCCCATTTTAAAATAATTGAGCATGTTTCGAAATGAGGATTTGAAGTCCTTTTATCAAAATAGTCTTTAACTATTTTTTGATGTTTTATCAATGAATCATGTGCTACATTTCTCTTTTCCTAAACTTCTAGAAGTTCTACTAATCTGACCTGCATGGGGCCATTTTCTTCAATTTCAATCTGCTTGATTAGTTGGAGAGCAGGAATATCCAAGCTTAGGGGAATTACAGCATATTTCCCATATACCAATTCATATGGGGACATTTTGATCACCTATTTAGGTGTAATTCTATTAGCCCATAGTGCTAAATTAAGCACTTTATGCCATTCCTTGTGATGATTAGCCCCTATTCTTTTGATGAGTCTAATCAGGTTCTTATTGGTTGATTCTACCAAACCATTACCTTGAGGGTAATAATTAGGAGTTTTTAGATATATTCCATGCTTTAATGCAAAGTATGATACTTTGGACCCTAAAAATTCTTTAGCATTATCTCAAATTATGGTACGAGGAGCCCCAAAATGAGTAATGATACTCCCTAGAAAATCTAGGATCACATTTTCTGTTGCTTCCTTGAGCGAGACTACCTCAGTCCATCTAGTGAAATAATTTGTGGCTGTTAAGATCCATTTGTGACCCATGCTAGATACTAGATTTATCATTCCAATGAATTCAAGACCCCATTGAGCAAAAGTTTCATCTACAATTATAGGACTAAGAGTTATTGCTGCATTCCTTCTCATCCCTACATAATATTGACAAGATTGACATTTTTTAACCAAATGATAACAATCTATAAATAAAGTAGGCCAAAAATAACCTACTTCACTTATCTTTATAGCTATGGTCTTTGTATAAAAATGTCCACCTGATTCTCCATGATGCATTTCATGTAGTATTTTCTTAGCCTCATCCTTTTCTACACATCTTAACAATTTTCCATTAGAATTTCTTCTGAAAAGAACCTGTTCAATTAAAACAAAATGAACTCCTTGTATCCTATAGTATCTCTTCTTATTTTGAGGGAGTTGGGTAAATCCCATTTTTCATAAAATGAATCCTATCTGTAACCCAAGATTCCTGATCAACTTCTTGTATTCTCAATACAATTTCTTCTTATGTTCCTGAATTTGTTTCTTCAGGTATCATCTTTTCAAGCTCTTGAGTCATATATTGGCACAAACCCCTACCTCTGACTAATTTAGTGGGTTTGACTTCTACATCATATTCCAAGATCTTATTTATCTATTTTACTCTTTTTTTAGTAATTTCACCCTCCATGATGTATTCTCTGACACTTGGATGTGTTACAAGTATCATAATTTTACTTCCTGATACTATATGCCTAAAAAATTTTAGAGCTTTTACAATAGGATAAGCTTGTTTTTCCAAATAGTTATATCCGGTTTCATATTCCCTAAGTTTTCTTGAGAAAAATGCTATTGGATGCTCTCCCTCCTATTTATCATCCTTTTGTGTTAGAACAACAACAATACTGAGCTCTCCTCCATATACATACATTATAAAAGGCTTAGAAAAATATAGGTTTCTAAGTATTGGATCTATTGAAATAGCTTTCTTGACCTCTTCAAAGGCTTGCCTTCCTTCTGTAGTCCACTTGAAAATTAGGTCTTCTTTCAGCAAGAGTGTTATTGGTCTTACTAAGCCTGCAAAGTCAGATATGAATCGACTGATGAAATTAATCTTTCCCAAGAAAGATTGAATTGATTTCTTACGGACTAAAAGAGGTAAGTTCATTATAGATGCCACTCTTTTTGGGTCTATAGAAACTCCTTCTTTAGATACTATGTGTCCTAATAATTTGCCTTGAGGGACCACAAAGATTCATTTCTTAGGATTCAAGTTTATTCCAAATTCTTGATATTTTTTAAACACAGATTCTAAATGATCAAAATGATTAGTAGCATTCTTTGAAAAAATAGTAAGATCATCAAGATAAATCAAGATGATTTAATTTATCAATTCCCCAAATGCAACATCCATGGCTCTTTAAAAAGTGGCTCTTGCATTTGATAGGCCAAATGGCATCTTAGCATACGCAAATGTTCCCCACTTGGTAGTAAAAGTAGTCTTGTATTAGTCTCCTTTAGCCAACCAAATCTGATTATACCTAGAGAAACCATCTAACAAAGATAATCTCTCTGATCTAGCCATAGTTTGTAGAATTTGTTCCATGGAGGGCAAGGGATAGTGATCTTTCAAAGATACTTTGTTTAGATCTCTGAAATCTATAAAGTCTTATATCACCATTCTTTTGCGTAACTGGTAGCAGATTTGATACCCAGGTTGAGTGATTGATTGGAAAAATTATTTTATAATCTAAAAGTTTTTGAAAATTGTCTACCATTAGAGGCTCAATTCTCAGATTCACTGGTCTCTATTTTTTTATAGGCTTAGACCCTTTAGTCAGCTCTATTGTGTGTTGAATGATATCTCTATTATATCCATGAATGTCTTCATAGCTCTAGGCTATGACTCTGTCATATATTTTGCATAATTAAATTAGCCTTTCCTTTTCTTCTTGGGTTGCAGAGTTTCTAACTTTTAATTTTATCACTTCACTCACTTATATTATAGAATAATCTACTTTGTTTGCTTGAAACCTTTTCCTCTCCAGGCTTACATCTTCTGGATCAAAAAGGCTTTCTAAAGTGATTAAACCTTTTGGAAGCTTGTTATTCTTTAATTGTATAATTTGATCCTCATATGCTTCTTCAATATTTGGTTGCAGTTGATTAGCAAATTCCCTTGATTATTGCAAGAATGAGAGTACTTAAGAATCATTCTTAAATACTTGCCAATGTTCATCATTATCATGAATAGCTGGCCTTACTATAACCTTTACTGATTCATTATTAATTAATAGGTTAGTTGCTAGATCAAACTGTGAACCAATCTGAGCCATCATATCTGCTTCAAAATTTTGAATCCTGAGAACTACTTCAATATTAAAAGCTTCAAAATCTTCTATTAAGTCCCAAATTATGTGCTTATAGGATTTCATTTTGACATTCTTTGTTATTGCCTTTTCTCTAATTTGCTTTACTACTAATTTTAAATCTCCTTTTACTATTAGATTCTTTACATCCTTTTTCTTGGCTAATAGGAGCCCATGTACTAAAGATTCATACTCAGCATCATTGTTAGTGCAAGCAAATTGAAAATGGATAGCCCATAAAATGTTTTCACCATTTGGAGCGGTAAGACAAATTCCTACTCTAGCACCATTTTTACTTCTAGCCCCATCAAAATTTAAAGTCCAAATCTCTAAATTCTTTCAGAATACTTGATTAATTGGCATTTCTTTCCTTAAAATATTAGGGATTTCATGGTCCTCATCAAAAATAACATAAGTGCCCAAACTAGTAGAGCTATAATTTTCATATGGGTCACTATGCATCATAGCTAACAACTATTTATTTTCTTTTATTTTATTGTGCTTAGCCCAGTCCTCTATCTTAGTATAATGGAAGGAATCTGGTTTGGATTTGCTTACCTCTGATACATTGTTTGTTAGGGGTATTGTCTGCAGATGAACTATATCTTTGAGCTTTTCTTTTCCAACAAGTCTTTCAGTACATTTGTGCATTACTTGATTTTGAAGAGTTTCTTGTAATAGTGTCCTTTGTTCAAGAATAGCTAACATGTCCCAAATAGATACTTGTGCTGGGATCATCTTCAACTGATCAACCACATTCATTAATCCCAAAGTTTGAAATCTTGGAAGATTAGGATATCTTATCTTTCCTTGAACATGTTCAAGAACTTTTTGATTATACAATGGTCAAAGCATTTCTTGTCTAATAGCTATGTGTTGATGATATTTAAATGAAGGATCCTCCATAATTTCATTGTTTACAATTTTAGGCTGCTCTAACATTCTTCTCTTTGATCTAGTATAGTAGTTTGATTGCACTACTGGTTTTAAAATAGAGGCTTCACTCAAGAAAATTGATTCTTCATCTTTAACCCATGAGAACAAAGCATATTCTAGGACTATCTCTTCCTCTTGTTACAAGGACATATCTTTCATCTGAGCCACTAGGACTGAATTATGCATCCCAAAAGACTAATAGGCTTGATTGTCACTAGAACCTACAAATTGACTAACCATTCTTCTTTGCTCTGCCACATTTTGTTGTAGATTACCCATAGGACAATCTCTAGGTGCATGAGCATTGTTGTAAGGGAAACACTAGGCATTAGTATTATCCACATAGTTATTTTGCCCTAGAACAATCTCCCTATTTGACTTGGGAGGAATAGTCTGTGAAGGTGTGGGGACTGCAACCAATTGGTTTGTTGGCTGATGGTTATTTTGCTTCGGAGGACCTTGATATTGGTTTGACTGAGATGAAAATCTATTTCCTTGATAGCCTTGATATGGAGGCCTATAAAAAGTATTCTGTTATCTTTTTATATTGATCAGCTCATTAGAAAATGTCCTTAGGATATTCTTGATATCATCCAGCTCAGATGACTAAGTGGGGACAATTTCTTTAGCATGTGGTTGAGGGTAAGTGTACATGGACACAGGTGGGCTTACAGATCTAGGGACTTCTTGAGGTAATGGCAAGGAAATTTCTAGGAACATGGGCATGGGAGGCCTTGGAGGTAGCTTTCCAGCATCTATCAAATTATTCTCAGCTCTGACCGCATATTCATAAGCCTCTGGCAAAGTGTGTCCTCCAAGTAATTGAATCATAATAGATATATCTAAATTCAAAGCCTTAAGATAAAACACTATGGCCATACTTGGTAATGGTCTAGCTGTAACAAAGATTCTATCCCAAGTCTTTTGAAATCTGGAATTGAAGTCAGTCATGGCTTCTTGTGGTCCCCTTTGAATGGTGATTAACTCTTGTAGTAAAGAAGACTTATCATCCTTCTCTGAGAATATTTCAAAGAAAAGATCTCTGAGCTGATCCCATGTAGATATGGTATTTGGGGTCAAAGACCGATACCATTCTAGATCCTTCCCTTTAAAAGAAGCTGCTAATAATCTTATGGCCACATTTTGCTGTGTGACAACATGTATAGCACAAACATCTAATACATCATGCAAATGTTTTTAAGGTGTTTTAGAGTCTTTACCACTAAATTTCTGGTAGAGATTTTAGGGCATTCACTAGGATAGGGTCCCAATTGTCTAGTGGTATTGGGAGAATTAAGGGACTACTAGTGTTCTAGTTTGTATAATTTCTTGGGGGGATAGGGGCTCCCATATTTGCTCTGGGTATTGGTACAAAATAGTTAGCTCTTCTTGGACTTGTTATCAAAGGTGGCAAAAGAATACCTAAATTTATAGTAGATTGTGATCTAGTTATAGGTCCATAGCTATGACTTCTTATAGCTCTCTGGTTCACACGATCTTGAAAGAGACTTCAAGATTGGTCCCATCAGGTGTGCCAAAAACTGTTGATGATTTAAAATTGTGCTTGATTTTAATCAAAAACAATGGGAAGTTTCAAGATATGGGACGTGCATCTTGAAACAACCTCCAAATTTTAAAGAAACTGGTTCTTCTCTATATTAGTATATATTAGGAAAAGGGATAGGAATTTAAATTAGAAACACAATGCAAGAAAGAAAATCTAATCTATGGTGATGCACTTGAATGTAATTCAACCTTAATCCTGAGCACAGTGAGACTATATGTAGGATTCATTTACATTTAAGAGCAATCAAGTGCATGATCAATGTAAAAGTTTGAAACAATAGAAACAAAGGCTCACAACATAGACTTCTTTTGCTGAGATGCAAAAAATGTCAACAAAGGCATAGGGTTCAATCTTCTTATTTGAATTTTCCAATCACATAAGATGTGAAAAAACATGTACAGTTATGTAAACCTTCCAATTCAAGAAAACAAGACAAAAGCAAATGACATTCCTAATCACAGCTCTAGAAAATCTACAGTCTAGACTACTTTTGCAAATGACACAGATAATATCAACAAAGGCATAGGGTTTAATCTTCTTATTTGAATCTTCCAATCATACAAAAGGCATAGAAACACATATAGTTATATAAACCTTTCAACTCAAGAAAATGAGACAAAAGCAAATGATATTACTTAGCCACAGCTCTAGAAAGTCTAAACTTATTACAATAATTCTCTTTGATAATTCCTCTCTGATAATGGATGATCTCTTTTGGTGATCTCTGCACCCTTATTTATAGCCTCGGATCCACTCTGAATTGTCTGCTTGTTCCCAATCTAATGGCCCAAATGAAATCTTCCCCTAACTGAAAGTGTCTAATAGAAGATCTCTTATAGATTATGAAATGCTTCATCTTCTAGCAGTTCATTAGCTAAAATAGATTGTAGGACGCTCCCTTCTCTTGAATTCTAGATGACACTTAGCCAATTTCTTCTTATTACTTTAACAAACACTGGAAGACAACACTTGTCATGTTTTGTAGTAACTATCAAAGACATGCGACACTTTCTGCATAACTTATACTCTTTTGTGTCTTTGCTCAGGAGTGTTCCACCTTTGACACTTGTCACAATCCACTTTCTTGAAACTTCAATAGCTTAACAGACATAAGACTCACTACATCTCTTACCCAATCAACTTTGAAAAGGGGCATAGGGACAGGTGGCAATCTCTACTTTCTTTAACTTAGGACACATGGAAATCTTTGTTGCTCTTTAGCTATACTGTGGAAATGTTCAAGACACGTGTTAGGCTCCTATGGATGGTGACACTTGGTAGCTTCCACAGACTTTTAGAAATAAAACCTAGGACCCACCACAGTCTTTATTCAGCAATGAAACATGAAGAATATCTTTTAGATGGTGACACATTGTGGCTTTTGCTACTTTTAGGAAGATACGTGGCATCTTCTACTGCTTCTGGGAATGAAGTAGAAATGGCTCAGTAGATGACACTTGGTAGCCTCCACTTGAATGGTTTGGTTTCACTTTACTGCCTTACAAAAGGGCACTTGACCCTTTAGTTTTTTTTGGTACGCTCCTTTGAACTTCCTGATTGTACTAAGTTGTCAAATCGAATGATTGAACCAAAAATGGTTCAATGGTTCAACACTGTGCATCGTTTACACATGAACCAAGGCATTGAACTAAAAATATTGAACCAAGGATTTGAACCAAAAATTAAACCAAGGAATTGAACTAAAAATCTTTTGGATGCCGACACGTGGTGACTTCCACTCTCTTCAACTGGGTTATGTGGCAGCGTCCATCACTTTTTAGAAAAACAACACTAAGACCTTCTGCTATTACCACTTGGTGCTTTTTGCTTTACCTTGATACTTAGCTTGTTAAACCTTTTACTAAAAAGAGATGAAACATGGGTGCTGATATGAAAATGCAGATGCTGACACTTGGCACATTTTGCTGAGTCACTATGAGATACATGGCACATTTCGACCAATTCATAAAAAGTATGAAAGGTGCCTTGGATGATGACATTTAGAGTTTCACTTGAGAAAGTATGCCTTGGAGGATGACACTTGTCAACTTCCACTTGATTTCAACACTTAGGCAAAAATGAATCAAAATGAAAATAGAGCCCGTGCTCTGTATCATGACTTTGCCATCTCAGACCAATGAATGCAAGGACAAAATTTGGCAGTGCACAGCTAAAAAAATAGGATGAAATGTAGAGTAATTTATAACTCTACAGAAATAACCACCATGGTTAATATAGTTGCATAATAACCTAGTTGGCTTACCTTATATAATTCACCAAGGATATACTTTACAAATTTACTTGAGCCTCTTGCTTCGTTACTCTCATGGTCACTAGAGAGTCATCTTATATCTCTCCCTCCTCATATATAGGTTGATGTAAATAGACCTATACCCAAATGAAATGATGCAAATTCTTACTATGATTATCACCAAGGACATGGGAATTATATGAACATATATTTTACTTTGAAGCATAAGATCTAGGATCTCATCAATACACAACAAGTTGCATTTGATGAGGTTCCAAAGGAATCTAGTTCACAACCTAGAGATCACCATAAATTTAAAATATTTAATAATCCTTTGAAAAATCATTCCAAAAAATAACTAGAAGTTCAAATGGAATATACTGCACATCCTCCTCCATCATATTATGTACATCCACTAGATGGGGTCATTGGTACTTACACGAGACATATACCTCTGATGGTTTAGAAACCTATCATTTCTTTTGATGATAGTGAAATTAAGGATCATGACTTTGATCTTCATTCTCTAGTTGTTTAAGCATACCTTGATAAACACCCCATATGTAGTGCTATGTTTGATAATGGTGAAAGTGAAAATGTTTGCACCATGACATTACTTATGAATTTGGTTTATACTCATCATGATTTACACCCCTCGAATGGATCAGTTAGAGAATTTGATGGGACCTCTCAAAAGGTTCTTGGTGAGATTGATCTAACTTTACAAGTTGGTCCCACATATATGGTTATGATTTTCTTAGTTATACCTTTTATAGTTATCTTTGACATGTTATTGAGATGACCTTGGATAAATACTCTTCAATCAGTACCTTCTATAATGCTTAGGTTTGTTAAATACATTCAACATAATCAAGTAATTATAGTTTTTGATATTCTATATGAGCATCCTTTTGAACAAAAAAAATTCATACCTAAGAAGTTAATTGTCAAGCTTATTAAGGTTAATACACTGTAAAAGGTTAAGCATCAATAAATCACCTTTATTAGGTGGCCAATACTTGAGAGACCCTTATATTAGAGATAGATAGTGGGTTCCATAGAATCCCCATCTCCTATGCACCATATTCAGATATCCAAAGTACCTAAACATGTTCTTTCTATTATTATGCTAAAGAAATGGAAAAGTATATATAGATGGATTCCAATAACTCATATTCCTTATATTAGTACTTACAAACCTAAGATTCCTATTATACATATGTTGAACATCATAGTTACTATAGTGATAGATATTTCACCTATACATGCTCCTTGGTAGTATTAATAGTTTATTTCACTAGGTTCTAAGTGTGGAGATACCTATGATCATCCTTTATATGACATCATAAGATGATATTTCCTCATTCCAAAAATACCAACAAAAAAACATTAAAAAATATGAAAACACTTTCAACACCTACATGTTTTATTAGATCCTTTCCATATGTATAATAGTTCCATGTTGAGGACTAGCATATCATTTATTCCTACATACATATACATAGGAATACATAGATACATGATACACTTTAGGTGTTGGGTTTTACCTCTACTCATGTCATCAAGATATTTGGGGCATCCATCTTATACGATATTGATACAAATACACATGCCTATTATCCATTATTATACATTACACATTGTACTTGATATGGTATGTACTTGATATTTTTTCTAACACATTAAATCTATGGGCCACTATGACATGTTTATGTTGGTTTCTTAAAATTTTCCTTTACACACTTCCTTGAGTGTTTTTCCTTATTATTGTCTTATTTTTTTTAGCATTTGAATATGATTCATTTTATGTGGCCCCTATGCCTATGTTTTCCTTTTTGGAAATTTGATTATGTCATTGATTGATTATATGGACATTTAAATATGCCATTTATTAATTTTATATAAATTTTACTAAATCATGTCCTTTTAATTTTTTGGCATTGTAACATGCCCCTTATTTGTAGTATTCTTAGACCATTGCCTTTTGACTTAGTTTTGAGTGCTCATATATGTGTGTTTGTTTGATTTTTGAGCTTATACTGATACTACCTATACATTACCATGGTCTTTATTATGATTATTATGCCTACATGTGATCACATTGGTTCATACACTTCAATTATATATTTACCTAGACATAGTTCCTTCTATATACTACATGGTTACATTCACATATTCATAATTGTCTTACCCTTTTGAGGTGAGCTAACTACCAGGTACTATTTTCCCTCACCTTAAATGTAGGAATATTGGTGGGGGAATGTCATGTTGACATGGATTCCACATATTCATAGTTCTTATATTCAGTGGGGAAATGATTTGGAAGGATGTTCTCCACACACAATATATGGTACTTATACTAGTATATAAATTCAATGGGGGCATGACATGATGACATGGCTTCCACACATTCATAGTTTTTAGATTCAGTGTGAGCATTATTTGGAATAATTTTCTCCAAATTTATTTAGTATGGTACTTATAATTCATAAATTTAGTGGGGGCATGCTTTGGAAGCATGTTTTCCACACCTACATAGTATTCAACATCTCCAATTTATAGTGGGGGAATGTTTTGGAAACATGACCTCCACTTTGGTACTTATATTAGTTTTATATTTATCTATATATAATGGGGGAATTCTTTGGAATCATTTCCTCCACACTTACAAAGGTTTTTCAATTGGCCAAATCACATAGTTATATGATTCTGATACACATATGTGGTAAAATTCTATACATTATACCATTGTTACACATAGTTTCAACATGAGACATATATAAGGTGAATATGTTATGTAACATGGGCCTAATATTGAAAAATCTAAATCAAATTCAAATTCTAAAAATATTTCATATATCGATACCCCATGAACTTTTATGGACTTTAGTAAGACAATCTACTATAGTAGTTGGTTCACCTTTTAACGTGGTTGGGGTGATTAAATCACTCAATAGTTACACATTTTTAGTTTGTAGTTAATCATACAAACTAATAAAATAATTAGTATCATTTGGTTTAACGATTGAGCTAATCTCAACTACTAGGTGGTAACTCACTTTTATTATTAAGTTAGGGCCATCTCTCTCTCTCTCTCTCTCTCTCTCTCTCTCTCTCTCTCTCTCTCTCTCTCTCTCTCTCTCTCTCTCTCTCTCTCTCTCTCTCTCTCTCTCTCTCTCTCTCCCCCCTTAGATATATGAACTTTAAGGATTTATATATATTTATCCCAATCTTAGTTTTATAGCCTTATAATGATACATCTTTTATAAAAATAACTTACCAATAGGCAAGGTAGTTACATAGACACATAGGTGTACTCGTAAACCTTGATCTTTAAATTTCAATATATTTCAATTAATTTTGACCTAGATTATATGCACTAATTATACACTCTAACATGTTCTTGGTTGTAGTTCAATCACTATAAAATCACTCAATTTAGCTCCATTGAAGCAATCAAATTCAACTCAATCAAAGATAAGGTGTATACACATACAATGGTACTTATTCATTTCCTTTAAACTAACAATTTCATTACTAGATTAAAGTGGGGGAAATTTTGGATAATATTTTTTGATAATATAGTACCTCAATCTTGTACACTTAGAAAACTTAGACCCTGGTTGTTCCTCTTAGTTATACACATGACTTACTTCTACAAGCCTTGAATTTAATATATCTTGTGCCCCTTAGTCTATTTATTAGTCTATCCATCCTTATATTTATTACATAGACATCCCATCTTGCCCAAAATTATTAAAATGTACTCTTATACCTCTACAAGTTTATGAGCCTATTCATGCTCTCCTTCTTCCTAGATACTAATGTCTGGGATAGACAATAACATTGATGTAAGTGTTTAGTTCCCTCAAGTCATCAAATTTGAAAATTAAACATATCACAATGGTTGGATTATGTGATTTAATGTGAGTTATCTCCAAATATGATTGGTATAAATACAATATCAATCCACATTCATTCCTTGTTAATGAATACCTAATAATCAAACCAAAAGAGCACTCAAGAAGCACTTAAGTTACTAAAAGCTTTCCTATTTTCCACTATTTTTTTATTAGTCAAAGGAATATCCCAACTATAGGTCTAAATTACTAAATGAGTAGTCATAACATCATTTTACAAGTTACAAGCTAAATCATTATTGTACTTACTTTACAAGAATTGTATGATTCACACACAAGTCAACATGTAAAAAATAAATAAATGAGTTTGAGGCCCTCTTCTAGAGTATTGGCTATGTAGGTAGTGCCTTTTGATAGTGGTTTCATTATAGGTTATCTCGACACCATGTACCCACTAACCCATTTTTTCCCAAGGTCACATTCAAGATGAAAAACTAAGATTTTACCATTTCACTAGGAGTGCCAATCCATGACCCAGATCTAAATGCACCTGAGTGAACATGAAACCAAAGCTATAAGAATCTAGTTGGTTGCATCCTATTTTATACAATACACTAATATCCAATTCATATACTAGTGTCAACATAATTATCCTAGGCTAATACAATTATCCAGATAGCTAGAGGCACCAGACCTAGATCTTGATGATTAATCTAGAACTATCTTCCTATCTACTTCTTGCCTAAGCTAGATCCAACACTATATTAGCATCATAAATAAATAAGTAATTTAGTTTATGTCATTTATATATCTAGCATAGTTATACTTTTTATTGATAGCCTATCTTGATTTTATAAATTTAACATATGGTATATCTTAGTTTAACACATTAATTGGCCTATTGTAATTCTGATATTCACCCTTGTGCCCTATCATTTATATATCCTTAACCTTACCCACCCAATTAAGATTCCCCAATCCAAATTAGGGTTAAAATTTTGGTTGATGTATTTAAGGAGTAAACATACATAACTGTATTAGGTTGGTCAATGTAGTTCACACATAAATAATTATATCAGGTTGGTTGATGTAGTTATAACACAACATAGAACTATACTAGGTTATTTAATATAGTCTACAATATATCAATAAAATCAATTATAAAATTACATTTAACTAAAATTTGAAAATAAGATCAATGAGATATAATAAATGGAGTTAATTGATAGCGTGTACTCTCAAATATACTTAGTTTTTAATTAATTAGTTTTAGCCCAATATTTTAGATCATTAAATACAAAGGCTAAACCATGTTTGTATCCCACTAACCCTATTTTTGAGGGTAAAATTATATTTTTATGTAATGGTCTAGGATTGGCCTACAAGTTATCCTATATAAGAGATTTGAACTCAGATAAGGTAAATCAAATGGATCCCATTGATACTTAATGTATCGAGATATGACCAAGTGGATTTATTAAACCTAAAAAGAGGATCAATTATAACACAACATAAATAAAGAGGGTTCTAAATCTTCTAGGAAATTAATATAATGAAATGACTTTAACTAGGTCTTCTAATATTAGAATTAATCTAATATAGTATTTTAAAGCTAGAAACACAAATAAAATGGGGTGGTTAAAAATAAACTAAAAATGGTAAGGAACCATGTTATGAAAATGATTTCCTAAGTTACCTAAGGTGGGAAATGGAAATTTTTAAAAACCCTATAGCCAAATTTAGTATAAGTGTAGTGGAGATTTAAACAAAAAGTTATATATTCATTTAAGCTAGTAATTATGCAACTTATATCTATCAAAATGAAATAAATAGTGCTATAATATACTTACCCTTAATAAAAAATTTGAGCCTCAATCTCCCCTTGGCCAATTGTGATTTTAAAGAGATTGTTGTGGTTTTAAGGACCATAGAGTTTGAACTAAAATTTAGGCTAAAATGGGTCCTTATATTGCATCCAAGACTCCACAAGACAAGATTTTCCCTCCAATATAATATTTAAGCAATGGTTTCTCTAAATGTATACTTAAGCAAAAGTAAGAGAAATTAAAATTGAAAATAAATGTTACTAACTATTGTATTGAAATGGGGACTTGTATTTATAGTGGTGAGTGATCCCAACCATTCCCAAATTTTTAACCGATGCCATCATCCAACCTTGATGTAATTGAAAATATGATAGTTTAACCTTGAATTAGGTTATCCAAATATAACTTAATTATGAAGAGTCTATCATAAATTTAAAACTACATCAAATTGGCATGACTTAGTTTGAAAATTATTGGAAATGAATAACTACTACATTGAGCCAAGCTGATATATTCTAAAAATATGGGTCTTGGTATGGTTAGGGGATATAAGGAGGATTATTACTTAATGGATCAAGTATTATGAAAATATAGTGGATATATTCATGAAATATTAAATAATAATGTCTCTCATAAAGACCATCAGTCTGACCACCCCTTTCTCGATGCACCCTTTAAGGCATGCACTTAGAGAGATTGAAACATTATTGGTTTATAAAAGATATAAAGCATCAATAAATGATAAAGTTTAAAAATATTATGTGTATACATATTAACCACTCTAATATCATTTCATATCACCAGAGTGTAACATGGGATGGTGATTTGAGTAATAAAGTAGCAACACACTAATTGAGCTAACAAATTGTAGTAGAAAATAGAAATTAAATTATTTGTAAATACATAAATTCACTTACCTTTTTTTGTTGAAGATAAAATTATTGTGAATTAAATGAAGAGAGGTGTTCATTGTGTGAAATAAGAGACAAACTTGAAAAATAAGTTCAAATTTGAAGTTTTTGTAAAAATATGGTGTTAGCACTAAAAAGTCTCTACTTTATCAGGATTCTAAAGCTACTTTTGGTTTATGAAAAGGAATTTTGGAAATAAAGTTATGATAAAAATATATAATTTATTAGTACATATTTTAAGGTTTGAAATATTACTATAAAATGGATGAATTATTATTCATTTTCACATTTACTAATTTTAGAAACAAAAGCTCTGTGTATCCCAATTTAGCAAAGAGAGAGAGATGATGGCCCGAGGTCAAGGAGTGGACAAGTTGGAGGAAAAATTATAATAGTAAATGGTGTAATATAGTTATAGGGTGAACTTATTATTAATTTTTATCATTTTATAATTAAATTGGACTAAATTAGGACAAATAGGCATCAAGGCAAATCCATGCAATAAAATTTGCCCCAAAAAATGTAGAAATAGAGTAGAAATTAAAAAGTTAGTGGGTAGGAGATAAAATGTCAAAAATTAGGTCAAGGATATTTATCATAGTCTAATGAAAAATGTATTCCCTAATAAGATGATATCATCTAGGCTAATGTAGTTGTAAAGATTAGGGTTTTGTATGTGGTTGATGGCATATGTAATGATCAATATAGATTTAGAGAGAGTGGTTGATGTAGTATAAAATTTATGTAATTTATATAGTTATAAACCTAAATAATAACATGGTATAAGGATGATAACATATAACCTTGATAATGGAGTCTATATAGATGGACAATGTAGTACAAAAATGCTAATATATTAAGAATTTAGATAAGGTCATTGTAGTTGTGTACATGGTTGATATAGTTATAAATATAGAAAATGACTGATCTATTACTAGACATGGTTGATGAAGTAGTTGATTTGATCACTTTTTTAATTTTATATTTTGAAATATAATTTATATAAATATTTGGGTATAGATATAATTATTTCTTTATTTTTTTGCATTTTATAGAGGTGACAGAGACTCTAGCTACTAGTGGATTCACTATGGTTACCATATTTATTAGTAAGATTATCTATCATGGATCAATTTTGGCTTACTACACCAATTTTTGGTGGTATCATGGAAGTGTGATAGATCCCACTAATAATAGAGTTATTCATCATGTTCCTAGGGGCATGGGAGATAATAATACATTATGTTGGGTGGTGGATGGTCATACCATTACATAAATTATCACTATAGCAGATTGTACAAAGAGGGTAGTCTCAAGCCTTTATAGGTAGTATAGCATGTCCTCGTGATGTATCATTAGAGATGTTTTTATAATATGTATCAGTGTGTATCATGATATAATAAATTATTGATTCATACACACACACACACACACATATGTATGTGTGTGTGTGTGTGTGTGTATATGTATGAATTTATATATATATATATATATATATATATATATATATGTATATATATATGTATGTATATATATATGTATATATATATAGGTGTGTGTGTGTGTGTATATATATATATATATGTATATATGTATGTATATACACACACACACACACACATATATATATGGAGAGAGAGAGAGAGAGAGAGAGAGAGAGAGAGAGAGAGTCGCGGATGTTATTTATTTGACATATTTATTTCTAGAACATGTGATTATGATTTCTAATACTATGGTAAAATTTATAATTTATGTTTAATTATTTCATAGTAAATGTGATCAAGTTCATGGTTAAAAATAACATAAAATGAAAAATGAAAAAAAATTGTAAGTAGATAGAAATTTTGAAAAAAAATTGATGGATGGTAAACATGAATGTAATACACATCATAAAGGGTGAGATATGTAAAAAATTGTAATTAGATGAAATAAAAATGATAAATGTTATTCAAATATGTAAATTATGAATAAAACAAAAAATAATAATCAATAATAAATTAAAATAAGGAGAAATTTGAAATAAATAATTTAAATTTAATGCTTGTGTTAGCATATGGTGGAAGAAATTATGACCATCTAATGACATGTGAATTATGGTAATAATATGGTATGAAAATATGTTTATGAATAAAGCCTATTCCTATCCAAGGTCTTACACTACAACTCAAAAACTAAGACAAGAGGCATGATAAGGTGGGTATTTGTGAGGAAGGCCTTGTCCTATCCAAGGTCTTATACTACAACTCATAAAAGGAAAACTAAAAAATGTAGGTAAAAAGTGTGATCATGTAGAAGTGATATACATCAAAGGTAATATCATGGATAAAAATGGAGTGAATCACTACATAGGTGATATATAAATCCTTAGTAATGATGAGACACCTAAACAAGTATACTAGTGATAGAAATTATTACATTCAAACTAGTGAACACAAAGCTTTAGCTAACAAATTAAGTGCATATATCACCCCATGAAGGCTATATGAATGAAAATTAAATGAACCTAACTTCCCATAATGTGTTCCCCATTCATTATAACCCCTTAAAAAGTCATCAATTGAATACAAAGATTAGGTAATTAATGAGTAATTTGGTGGCACTATGAATATATATGATAATGAAACCTATTATCCCATTATATTATCCTACCATACCTCAATGGACCTCGGCAATATTATGAGTCCAACTATGGATTTTAACTTTGACTAGGATATGAGGTGTGCCAAAAGATCACATATTTTAGTGTGATTTAAATTTTAAGATTTTAATTTACTTTTTTTCATTGCCCTTTTATTTTTATTTTATGATATGTATTTTAAATTTTTATGTATTTTTTTGTTCCTCCTCTATACAGATTTGGATAACCAATCAAGAGTAAAATAAGTGATAAACATAAGATAAAGTAAACTTGGTCACTAGAGAAGAGTACCAAAGATCATAATATCAAAAATTTCATATACTTTCTTTAAATTAAGTGTGAAATATCAAAATTGACCTATATATTCTTATAATGAAAGGATAAAAAGAAAGATGAAGATTGATGTAGGAGCATCAAGCTAGAAGATATCATTTTGTGTTTTTGTCAATAGGATATAAAAGTTGGTCAATTTTGGATTTAAATATGTGAGGTACATTTTTATGTCCATTTTTTTCTTTTGAGACCTTTTTGAGTCATAGGGTTGTGTTATGTAGGCTCTAGGAGTTTTCCCTCCAAAACAGGAGGTTTGAAAACTAAAATATTGTAACTAAGGTTAAGTGGGCCAAATGCATGTATGGAAGGGTTATGTGAGAAAATTTATTTTGAGGAGTCCAATAAGTCATTAAAATAAGGTTTTAAAATATTTCATTATAATTCATTAATATATAAAAAATAAAAATTCAAGATTAGTCATGTAAATCACTCTTGTATGTTGAAATTGGTTATGACAATTAAGTTGATGTAATTACCATGAAACCAAAATTGAATTTGGAAGGACAAATAAATTTAGTGAGTTTTATGGAATAGGTAGGAAGATATATATTTTAGGAAATGATCCAAGATGGAAAAATAAGGGAGCAATGAAGAACAGGGTGTAACCTCTCAAGAAAGGTTGTCAAAGCCCTTTCATAGGTTGCTCATGTAATGAGGAGATGAACTATTTGAATAGAGAAAGTTTTTACGAGTTTTGTTGATCCATATATATTTATTTATTTTTTTTTTTATCATGGATTTAATTTAGGAATACATGAATCTATATGCAAGTCTCTAATGTGTTTGTTATAGGTTTGAATGCATAGAATACATGTTTCAAGTCAAGAGAAAGTGTGGATTACTCAAGATAAAAAAAAGGAAACTTCCCATAACATAGTAATCATAGATTTTTTATTAAATATAGTAATATATTAGTTTATTTAAGTGTTGATATTTTAAATAATTTAGGAAAATAAGAGTATCCTCAGTTGGTGAGTTATACATTTATGTCATACTAGGCTAGTAGGAAGGTGAGTAAGGTTTTTAGTTTGAAGTCATTTGTATATATAAAACATTATTTTTTTTGAAAAATTGATATATGAAATGTGATCATTGATTTTAATACAAATCATATAATGAAACATAATTCATCTATTGAAATTTTAACATACAGTCTCCTTGAATGATGAAATCATGTGTATACAGTCCAACCCCTATTTGTAGGGTACTAAGGTAGATAAGGTGTGTAAGCATGAATGAAGTTTTGGTTGAATTAGAATTGATATTGAATAAGTATAATTAAATTTGTATAATTAACCTCAAAATTTTATGAACATCTTGATGAGAATCATTGCATTAAATAAGACACAGGCCTATACAGTCATACCCTTGTTTGCATAGTCAAGGAATAAGGGAAAGTGCCATGAATCAATGTAAAGTGAATGGACATTGGGTAAAGTTAATTTATAATTTATATAGGTGTATTAACCTTAAATAATTAACCTAGGTGGGTTTTATAATGTATTTTAAGGATAATGGACTGATAAAACCTTGTACAATCAACAAGAGAGTGCATAATCTATTATGTTTTATTTTTATTAAACCTATAATACATTGAAGAAGATATAAAAAGTATGTGGTAAGGTGTAAAATTTCAAAATATACCTATCCATGGTTTTGGTGTCCTTATAAATATTTAATAACTAAATATATTGAATGATATAGGCTCTTGGCCTGTGTAAAAGCCTTTCTAGGGTTTCAAGAGGAAAAATCCTATAGAAAGAGTTTCCACCAGTGGAAAATTATGATTTTTTTTAATACTAACTAATTTGATGTGAGGAAATCAAATCAATAGGTTTTATTTTGTTCAAGGTCCATACAATACAAATTCTAGGACTGAGGGTGTATCTTAGGGATAATTAGGCCTAATTGAGGATAGGCTAATGAAGTGATAGTTAGATGTGGATTCAAAACCTAAAACTTGACACACACCTATAAGAATATAGAGAGTGGATATAAATTGTGTTATATATTCAATTGAGTTGATGTATTTCTCAAACCAAAGGAAAATGCACAAAAAAAGGCTACAAGCCTAGGGTGGACATTGAAAGCTATAGTTATAGAATTGAAGGTTGATTTGTGATTGAAGGTTAATAAGAGGTCAAGGTAGGTGTGATATGATCATATAATTATATCCATGAATATATATTTATTCCTTTAAGCATATACCTATTTTTTGTCCTTGAGACCTAAGAGAATTACATATGATGAACTAGTAAAGGTATGAGAAGAAGTTTGGGAATGGATTGAATGCTAAGAGGTAGATAATGAAAGTGAGTGTCATGAGAGAGGTAAATGGTCTCAATAAGGGTTTATAAGTGTATAATATATAGGTACATAGTGAAAGAGGCTATTAAACCCAATGACTAAGTGAAATACTAGATTGCAGGTAAAACCTTGAATACAAAACAAAGCATCAAGTGAGATCTTTGACAAGACCAGAGTTAGTTAAGGATATTTTGGATAATTTTACACTTACCTATATATCATTTGGTATCATATCAAGGTAATCTCTTTGTTTGAATTTTTTTTTAGTTATTCAAGTTTGTTGATTTGAGATAAATAAGATATGCTATGAGGTATGCATGAGATAACCTTATAGAGTATTAAGGGAGAAGAATTATGTTATAAGTATGGCCTATTGAGGTAAAAATAGAGGTATATAATATTGATAAGAGAGAACAAATAACCCCAAAATTCCATTGAGAATGACTAGAATCTAGTTAAGAAAGGACTAATGAAGATAGAGAGAAAAGAGAGCCTTGGAGCTCAAAGTGAGAAAGAGAAGAAAGAATACTCTAAGAGAGAGTCAATAAGGATAGTGAGAGGCCCTATAAAGAGGAATAAAATAAGAGGAAAGGAAAAATAGAGGTATAAGAGTCAAGATTGATAATATTTCTAAGAGGAAGGTCTTGATAGGCCTATAAAGCAAAGAAGAAAGAATATGGATGCAGAGAGAGAACTAGAAGACATTATTAAAGAGTTTTGGTAGAATATTAAGAAGATAGAGATCATGGTGAAGTTATATAAAGGACAAGGAAGCCAATGAATTAGTTTTAGTGTGAGAATAAAGGTGAAGTGGATACTAGAGTCACTTTTGAAAGAGATAAGGCACAAGATGAGTGTCTTGAGAGATAAAAAAGAAAGAGAGTGCAACACAAAGAGGTATGAGATGTTGCCAAGTGAGAAACAAGACAAAGAGATAGAGAAGAGAAATCTAATTGAAGATAACAAGAAGAAGATAAAATTTCTAAGAAGATAAAATGAGAGAGAATACAAGAATAAAATATGGAGAGTTTCTATGCCAAAGACATTCAAGGAGACTATATGGTCTCTTATTTTATATTCTAACATTGTTTAAAAGTTTGTGTATGTAGGTATGAATAAATAATTGGTGAGTGCCAATAATAAGGCCTCAAATTTGGTGAAGGGTGGATCAATAACATCACCTATAAAGTGGAAAGAGGATGACAAATAAATATAACCTCTTGTAGAAGACAAAATGATGGAGATTGAAGGCATTCCACATGTTGAATATGAAGAGAAAGAGGATTACTATGATGCATTGTCAAATGTAACAGTTGAAGCAAAAGAGATGGTTCTCTAAGAGGACATGAAGGTCACCCATGAAGACATGAAGGAAGACATAAGCTTACAGCAACTATATTTGGAGGTAAATTAATATTTTAACATTTATTACATCTCCAAGTAGGAGATAAATAACATGCATATTGGGAGAAATAAGGACAAAGGACAACCCTCAATGAGAGAAAAAGGGCATGGATATGTGTAGCCTAAATGGATAAAACAAATAGGTGGTGATAAGGATGATATGAAACTAAAGAAAGAGGTCAATTCAAGAAATATCATAGGTGTCAAACACGAACAAGTGTTGAAATAAATAATAAAGGACAAAGAAAACCAAGTTGGCATGGTAGATAACCAAGGCAAGAAGCATGAAGGAGATGTAAAGAGAAATAAATGGAAATATTAGTAGGTAAAATTCATCAAATGGGTGGAAAAAAACATAAAAATATCATAAGAGGATCATGTTTCAAGTGTATCCCAATAAAGCATGAATATTTAAGAATAGTACAATCATACAAAGCAAATGAAAGAGGTAATGCAAGCAAACCAAGTCAAAGAAGTGAATGTACAACCATGTAAGTAAGAATATAACTACATAGAAAATAAGTGTTCTCAAAGTTTGTTTTCAAATGTTGTTTATTATTATGTATGTGAATTTTACTCCAATGATGAAGAAATTTTATATATGGAAACAATTGCATTGATGCCTGAGTTGATGGAAAGACAAGTTGAGGATGAAACACCTCAAAGAGTTTTTTAAATGCATCATATGCAAAATGAGGATATCGATATGACTCTAAAAAATGAGTAACTCCAAGGATAAGTCAAATATCAATGTGCCCAAGATAATGAAGAGCAATGTGTACCAAGATTTGATGAGTATTGTGAAGAGTTGGATGCTTCTAAGTTATAAGAAGATTTGAAAATGTTAGAAGAGATGTTCAATCCATATAATGGGATGAAATTATGTGAAGTGAAGTAGTAAAATTCCAAGGATGAACTCTAAGAAACATAAAGATATGAGAAGCAAATTGAAGAACAAAGAGTTGTACAAACAAGGCCACAAGTAAGCAAACTAGTTAGCAATCAAAGGGAGTATGATAAAGAAACCAAGGTGATTTATTTAATTAGGAAAGATAAAGTTGAGTTAATATTTTATAATCATGGATATTAATATTCAAATATTTGTCAAACCATATTATTCTATGTTAATGATGTGTGGGATAAGAAGTTTATATTGCATAATGGGCAAGATGATAGAAAGAGGAATCATGAATTGAAGGAATGTGAAGTCAAGAAAAAATAAGAGAGTACCATGAAGAAAATGACATAGGTTGAAATTCATATGAGGTAATTAGATCCTAAGTAAGAAGATGATAGAATGGTCAAAGAACAAAAATCACTAAAAAAATAAGCATCAAGTGAAAACAATGAATGAGAAGGCCATAAAAAAGCATGAGAAAGAAGAATAAGACCTATATGGTTGCAGGTGAGTATGATGAGGTTAAAAGTGACTTATAATAGGTGAAAAATGTAAAAAACATAAAGGTAAAATAGTTGGAACACCTAAAATAGGTAGAAAATGCAATGATAAGAAAACTAGACAAAGCCAAAAAGAAGAAATGCAAGAGTTTAGCAAAGAGAAAGGAGAAAGAAAGGAAGAATACAAAGAAAGTGAACATGGAAGATTCTAAAATTTTTAATTGGAAGGAAATAAATAAATTTGGTGGAATAATTTTTCTCCCTCCTTGGGAGTATGATGTAGGATCATTAAGCTAGAAGATATCATTTTTATGTTTTTATTAATAAGAGGTCAAAGTTTTTTAATTATTGATGCCAATGTGTGTGAGGGAAATTTTTAGTTCCATTTGTTTCTTTAGAGTCCTTTTTGATTCATAGGGGTGTGTTATGTGATATCTAAGATTTTTCCCTCCAAAACAAGGAGTTTGAAAATTCAAATATTGTAACTAAGGTTAAGAGGACCAAATACATGTATTGAAGGGTTAGGTGAGAAAAGATACTTTAAGGAGTCCAATAAGTAATTAAAATAAGGTTAGAACATATTTCATTATAATTCATTAAGATATAAATAATCAAAAGTCAAGATTAGTCATGCAAATCACTCTTGTATGTTGAAATTGGTTATGAAACTACCATGAAACCAACATTGAAGTTGGAAGGAAATGGCATAGGTAATAGGATAGAGAGGTGAGTAAAGGATCAAATAAGGAAAAATAGGGGAACAATAAAGAACAAGGTGTGACCTCTCAAGAGAGGTTGACAAAGCCCTTTCATGGGTTGCTCATGTAATGAGGAGATGAACTATTTGAATAAAGAAATTTGATATGAGTTTTGTTACTCCCTATATATTTAGTATTGTTTTTCATTGATCATGAATTGCGTTGAGGAATCCATGAATCCATATGTAGGTCTCTAATGTGTTTGTTACAAGTTTGAATACAAATAATATAGGTTTCAAGTAAAGAGAAGGTGTGGAATACTCAAGATAAAACAAGGAAACTTCCCCTAACATAGTGATCATGGATTTGTTATTATTATAGTCACATATGAATGGATTTAAGTGTTGCTATTGTAAGGAAGTCAATAAAATAAGAGTATCCTCTGTTGGTGAGTTCTGTATTTATGCCATACTAGGTTAGTAAGAAGGTGAGTAAGGTTTTTAGTTTGAATTCCTTTCTCTATACACCATTATTTTGTTTGAAAAAGTTATTTAGGTAATGTGATCATTGGATAGAATATAATTCATACAATGAAACATAAGCTAGATATTGAAACTTTAACATACAGTCTCCTTGAATGATGAAAGCATGTGTATGCAGGCTAAACCCTATTTATAGGATGCTAAGGAAGGTATATAAGGTTTGGAAAAAATAATTAAGTTTTTTTTTAATGAGAATTGATAGGGAATAATGAGGATTAAATTTGTATAAGGACCCTATAAATTTGGTGAACATCTTGATGAGAATCATTGCATTAAGCAAGACATAGGCCTATACAGTCATACCCCTATTTGCACAATTATGGAATAAGGGAAAGTGCCATGAATTAATGGAAGGTGAATAGACATTGTTTAAATTTATTTTATAATGTATCTAGTTTTATTAACCTTAAATAAGTAAAATATGTTGTGTTTATAAGGTATTTAAAGGATAATGGATTGATGAAACCTTGCATAGTCAATAAGAGAGTGCATAGTCTACTATATTTTATTTTTCTTAAGCCTTTAATACATTTTAAAATGTCTAAAAAGTATGTAGGAAGGTTTAAGAGTTAATAAAAAAACCTATCCATTATTTTGGTGTCCTTGTAAACTCTTCCCAACCCAATATATTGAATTATATAGACTCTTAGCCTATGTAAAAGCCTGTCTAGGGTTTCAAGAGGAAAAACCCTAAAGAAAGAGTCTCCACCATTAGAAAATTAATTAAATTTTTAATCCCACATAATTTTATGTGAGGAAATTTATTAAATATGTTTTATTTTGGTTAGTATCTGTACAATATGGATTCTAAGACTGAGGGTGTGTCTTAAGGATAATTAGGCCTAATTGAGGGTAAGCTAATGAAAGAAGTGATAGCTAGATGTGGATTCAAACCCCAAAACCTGAAACACACATATAATAAGATAAATAGTTGCTATAAATGTATTATATATCTATGGGAGTTGATATATTTCTCAAACCATACACAAAAAAAGCCTACAAGCCTAAGGTGGACATTGAAAGCTAGAGTATAGAATTGAAGGTTGATTTGTGATTGAAGGTTAAAAATAGGTTGAGTTAGGTGTGATATGATCATATAAGTCCATCCATGAATATATATTGATTATTTGAAACCTATAACAAGTTTTGGTCCCTGAGACCTAAGATAATTGCCTATGAGGAGCTAGTGAAGGTGTGAGAGGAAGTTTGGGAATGAAATGAATGCTAAGAGGTAGATAATGAAAGTGGGTATCATGAGAGAGGTCAATTGCCTCAATAATGGTTTATAAATGTATAATATATAGGTACATAGTGAAGGAAGCTATTAAACCCAAGGACCAAGTGAAAGACTATATTAGAGGTGGAACCTTGAAGAAAAAACAAAGCATCAAGTGAGATCTTTGACAAGATCATAGCTAGTTAAGGATATTTTGGAGACTTTTACCCTTACATCTGCATCAAATATCATATAGGATCCATTCATGTAATTATTGGTACAATTATGGGTATACTTTTATTTTATCACAAATATATCATGGGCTATCTTGAATATATCCAAGTCACTCAAAAGCTTTATTATCTTACGAAAGAGCTATCACAAGCACCTATGAAAGTAATAATAATCTCATAAATAGATAAAATAAGGAAATTAAATTGAATCTTTATAAAGAATACATGGATGTGTTATTCAATTTTTAATGGTTGAAGACAAAGATAGGAAGTAGAATAAAATAAAACATAATATAAACAAGATATCATAAATGTAAATTAAATGTGAAAAATTAAAATGTTGAAAGTGAAATTAAAACATGATATTAATGAGATATAAACCACAAGGAATCACCAATATTCATAATGAAATGTTAATATTAAATCCAATCATATGATCATGTGTAGAATAATATGATATGTCACACAAAGATGTGCTCACAAATGTTGATAGATAGAGTTACATACATCATCAATAACATATAATAAGTCATGTTGTAATTGACATATATTGTTTATCATGGTCTCATCTATCTTCATAGAGAGTCATGTGAGGACTAGATGCATGAGCTCTATGGAGAAATTAGGATATTGATTAGAGTAATAAGGAAGACATGTTAACTCCTATGATGGGTAATCAATATGAAGAATCTACTCTAGGATATGGTTGATATCCTTTTATCAATGAAAATGCATGTGTTTATAAGAATTTGAGCCTTCATCTATGAATGATCCTGATGACGTTGATGTGAATATGAAGGTGTAGGCTATAAAAAATAAAGAAAATGTTATTAGAATAATCTACATTTATTTTTATTATGCTTAGTACACTAATTAAAAAGGAAATAGTCTTCCCCATGTTTGGTAATATATTATAGAGATATGTTATGAGGTGGCAAACTCTTATCATTATAAGGTAATGTTATTCCAAGATGAAGCACATCAATATACTATCAGAGTTGTTGATAATGGGTTGAAGTATGCATATTTATGCCATGGAAAAAATAAGTAAACCTAGGAATAACTAAGTGAGAAGGTATACTATCATCAAATCTATAAGTTTTTTGGTGTGTTAATAATCTCTAGTATGTTTGACAATATTTGGCCCAATGACCAATTATTTTTTTAAAATAATAATATGGCTCATTTGCCCATCATCTAAATGGAGAATAAAATTTTTGCATGGGTAAAACCTCATCAATTAAATCATATTGATACATGCATCTATGATTAGGATCATAAATATGATCTATAGTCATAATATATATCCTTGTCATAGGTAAAATTTATGGACAAGGAATCCAAGAGGGGAGGTTAGTCTTGTGTTAGTCTAAGAAATAAAACTCAAAGAAACACACTAAAATCCTAACACATCTAGCCTAGACACTAGGGAGAACATAAGTAACAAATATACCAATGAAGTCACAACTAAAACATAAAATAATACACTTCTTTACCTTACTTGGAGTTACAAATGGATTTTTTAATGGCTATCTTGGCTTGTACATCAATAAATCTTCATCAGTGGAGTTTTGTTCACTTTGCCTTTCTTTGACACCTTGGCTTTGATTGTTTGGCTTAATATTTGGGAAAGATAAAATTAATTGTATGAGGATTATGGAGTGAATCATGCATAATAACTCTATAATATCCAATATTATAAATGAAGGGTATGGCCTTGTATTTATATCCTCAATAATTAACTCTCGCCCAAGGTGAGTTAAGGTTGAGTTTAAACATGGAATGGGTTTAAACTAACCCTAGGTGGGTTGAGACTAACTCAAGTTGAGTTAATATTTGTCATGTAATTATGATTTTCAATTAATAGGCATGGATCTCAAATTAGATATTTTGATATTTTTCAAAGAGTTTGACAACTCATAAAGGCAATGATGAAAGGCTTGATATTTTGATTTTTGTAATTTCCATTTTTAGATATTCATTAATTGCAAATGGATAATTCAGCTAAGAATTTAATCTTATTTAATTTTTTAATTGTTTTTTATTATATTTTATCTCTTTCAATAATTAATCAAGTGCTTTACTTATTGGGTTTATCGGCCAAATTGAAAATTATTATGTCACAAGGTGGTTAGGGATGAATTTGTGAGAGGTTATTGTTACATATGGGATAGTATCAAAAATAGGGATGCCTCAACATGATTATAAGATTTGATTAATGATGCACAACTAAATTTTGTATATTCATTCATTCATAGTCTTAATTTTTAATGGTTGGTAGGAATCAGTCTGAAGTCTGATTGAAAGCTAGTTGTGGTCAGGATTGAATGTCTACAGAAGTAATGTATCTATCATTGATCCATAAATTGGCACTAAAAACATGCTAAAACATTTACCAAAGGATCCTTGTAGGTAATTTATTAAACACCAAAATTATTCCAAAAAATAATCAACTTAAAAAAATCAATGCAAGAATATGAACCACACTGCACAAGAGTTGATTATAGAGTTCTGCAATGCCTATATCTCTGGGTTCCCTTAAAACATGAACTAATCCATTTACATAAATTACAAATACATGGCTAAAATATTAAAATTGTATAATCATCTAAGATTTAAAAACTTAGAAATAGGCCTTTGAAAAGTCTCGGTATTCACAAATGAACTTTCCACCTTCCTATCATGAAATAAATCTCACGTTCCTAAAGTTATTCATCAAAGTCTCTCTTTGAGGATTTTTAAAAAATGGCTCAAACAAACTCAAATTAGGAAAATACACATATCAATAGAATCATCTCAGAGTCTAGAACAACTCTCTACTTTACTAATTTTTTTGAAAAGCTTTCTAAGTCCTTCAAAACTTAGGATATATACAAATTGGTCTCTATATTGGCCATTACATAGTCTACAAAACTTCACTTCAAGGAATTAAAAATAACATCAAATGACCTCAAATATAGACACTCAGCATATGGTTAGAATCATCTTAGAGTCTAAAACTTTTCACTAGTTCACTTTGAAT
This sequence comes from Torreya grandis, assembly GCA_037957365.1. Classification (NCBI taxonomy): domain Eukaryota; kingdom Viridiplantae; phylum Streptophyta; class Pinopsida; order Cupressales; family Taxaceae; genus Torreya; species Torreya grandis. Next base: position 265,235 of record JARHVA010001282.1, on the reverse strand, counting down.
CCTATAAATCAATCTAAATTCCTCAAAATTGAGGTTGACTACTAGTTGGTCTCTATTTGCCTTGGCTCAGTCCTCCAAAACCATCTAAAACCATACATTCAAATAACACCTCACCCACTTTATATAGTGCTCAGGATCATGGGTGTGATGGTGAAAGACTTATCCTCTTTGATGAAAATGCATGTTTTGAATCCCATGCCTTGCATTTTGTTTTCATCCAAATCCAAAATCCCACATTTTTTAAGATATAGATTGGCATAGATTTTTAAGCATGGCCCTTCATAGTCTTCAATGTTGATGCATAGGCATTGACACTTATATTGGGCTTCATGACATTTAAAACTTGGATCATGGTAAGTTTGACATGGTGGTTGGTGTGGATGTGTTGGCATTACTCATGGTATTTTGTGACTTGGGCCATGGCATGGCATTTGGAAATCATGTTAAGTTTGAACTCATGCTATGATTAATGTTGGAAACCTGAGCTCTGTTAAACTCAACTCATCTTAGTTGGCTATAGCTCGATCACCCCAACTCAAAAAGTGTCATGATGTCAAACAAAATTAATTTTTTTTGCATGAATTTTATGCCACATGTCATCTCATGATTGGTCCATGTTTTTACCACATCATCACTTTGACCAAGTTTGACCACAACTTTGATCAATCATAACTTCCACATATGGACTCAAATTTAGTCCATTTAAAATGTGTCAAAAATATTATGATGATATATAAGCCATGTAAATATTTTTTCAATGTTCCATGATGGTCAAATTTTCTAGTTTGACCAGCATTGACTACCTATTGACCTACTTAAACCAAAACTTTGACTAGCTACATAAGGAACAAATGAGCTCTATTTTTGGAGTTTTTCATACCGTTAGAAATCTATCAATGAGACCTATGCAATGGTATAGGTTTAAATCTAATTTGGGAACTTTTATGAAATGACCTCTAGATTACTCCTCCCTATTAAGGAGGCTTTTGGTCCACCAAAAGTTGATACCCAACTTGATCTTTTGAGATGCCAGTCAATTCCAAAGATACTTTGATGGGTCTTATCAGTCTAATTAGGTTCTAAAACTATGCCTACAACACTTGGAATAACTGATTGATCACACCTTCTATAATTCTTCTACTTCTACATGGTCATCAATATCCTCTACACAGAACTAGGATTTGAAATGCAATGACTTCCTCTATTTCACAAATACATAAGAGCCTCTAAAAAAATAAGCCAAGTTATATTTTCTAATACATAACTATAATGAAACTCTACACAAAAGTCTAGTGATCTCCTTTATTTCATGGCTTCAATGATCCTCTACATAGATTTGAGATCTTGAATCTCCTCTACTGTACAGCCTCAATGAGCCTCTACATAGGTCTAAGATTCAATACATACATCCATATCCTCATATAATGTACAACCATCTAAGGTCCTCTACATATAATTATGCATGGGCAATAACACATCCATCAATGTCCTCTTCTACTGCACGTCCATCTAAGGGCCTCTATATAGAACTGTGTGTGGACCTAGTGCTTATTGGGTCTACTAAACTATTCTCTATAGAATAACACTTAGAAAAAATAATAATATGGCATATCATAATCTTTATATACCATTTTTAATGGAAAACATTTACCAAAATGTGAAAAGACAACTTGAGTATGATAAACTTATCACTCAATTCTTTTCTACAGGTGACTCCACAACAAAACAAATTGCAATTTTTACAATGTATGTATATATAGATTACAAATAGTGCCTCTTGGGTCTTTTAAATTGTTCATGGTGTATGTCATAATATTACTTTTATGGGTCTTATTCATACATCCTAACTAGCACATTATTTTTACTGGTTCTATGAGTATATACAAATGAATAAACCAAAATTCTCAAAATCCTTTAACTACCACCTAAAATTCCTTACCAACCATTGAATCCTATTATGGGCCTAGCTCCTTTAGTAGTTTCCCTACAGATCATGCAACTCATTTTTTAGGTTACTAATGGTCACCTAGTACATATGAGTTGATGTCTAACTAGAATCATCATGATTAGGTCTAGATACCTACCCTATCTCAAATTACATGATCCAAGTGTGATCTAGGTGAAGCTCTATCTATCTCCTATGAAATATGCTTATCAAGTAAAGATATACAAATTTCATAAAATCATCTCATTCATCTCCAATTAGATGATATCAAGAGTTACCATGTCTGAGAACTATCTCCTAATTACAAATCACAAGGTGCAATAACATATCTACTTTAGATACCACTATTCTGTCTACTAACTATTTTGGCATATGTTAGTGGCAATGTTAGAAACCCTAATTGATGTACTATGTCAGTGATCACAACCCATTTTGATATCCCCATCAAACACAAGTCTAATGACACATCTCTTTTAAATAATTAGAACACTCTAGATGGAGGTTCTCATAGATCATAAGATAATGTTTGGAGGTCTAGATGGTGTCTTCTATTAAACTAGAGATTTTAAATCCTAACTAGTGCTTGGAATAGTAGGATCCTTTCCTCTATCTACATTCCTATATTATAACCATTATAGTGCACAATTAGGATTTCACAACCAACAATGTTCTACCACATGTCCATGTCTTAAGTAATGACTACATATCAACCTTACTAGAGCACTAGGATCATCTTGATGGCATTTCTTCCATCCTAACTCTTCTGCTAACTGAGTAGAAAGAGAGTCTACTTCTTATTTGATTTTGATGATCTATTGGTCCTATCTGCACTGATGCACACTCACATTGACCATGATTGTGCTTAATTTAGCTATCCACTACATATACTCCTAGTGGCATGACATCATCCTATGTACCATTATGCCTAGTATTAATATCCATGTGGGCAACTAGATCCACTAATATATATCCATAATAAATCTGGTCCTAAAGGCATGATCTTGACCTACTCTAATACCAAACTTTATCTATAAACTAACACTAAAAATGTGCCAAAATGTTTACCAAGGGATCCTTTTAGGCAATTTATTAAACACACCAAAATTATTTTGAAAAATAATCAACTTATAAAAAATCAATGTAAGAATATGAACCACACTGCACAAGAGTTTATTATAGAGTTCTATAATGCCTATGTCTCTAAGTTCACTTAAAACATGAACCGATCCATTTCCATGAATTGCAAGTACATGGCCAAAACTTACAATTATCGAATGGATCCTCTAAGATTGCAAAAAATCATTAATAGACCTTCAAAAAGTCTTGGTACTCAAGAATGAACTTTACACCTTCCTATCGTGAAAGCAATCTCATGTTCCTAAAGTTCTCCACCAAAAGTCTCTCTTCAAGGATTTAAAAAAAAGTGGCTTAAACAAACTCAAATTAAGAAAATCCACATATCAATAGAAGCATCTCAGAGTCTAAAACAACTCTTTACTTTACTCTAAAGTCTGAAAATCAATCTTGGTGCCTCAAAATCGAGGTTAATTGTTGGTTGGTCTCTATTTTCCTTGGCTCAATCCTCCAAAACCATGCATTCAAATAACAACTCACTTGCCTTGTATATTTCTTAGGCTCACAGGTGTGATGGTGAAAGACTTATCCTTTTTGCCAAAAATGCATGGTTTGAATCCCATTCCTTGCATTTTGTTTTCATCTAAATCCAAAATCCCACACTTGTTTAAGATATGGATTGGCATATCTTTTTTAAGCATGGCCCTCCGTAGCCTTCAATTTTGATTCATAGGCATTGGCACTTATATTAGGCTTCATGGAATTAAAAACCCAGACCATGCTAAGTTTGACATGGTGGTTGGTGTGGATGTGTTGGCATTACTCATGGTAGTTTGTGACTTGGGCTATGGCATGGAATTTGGAAACTATGTTAATTTTTACCCCATGTTGAGATTAATGTTAGAAACCTAAGCTCTGTTGAACCCAACTCATCTCGACTAGCTATAGCCTGGTCACTCCAAATTGTTAAGTGTCATAATGTCAAACAAACATAATTTTTTTGCATGAATTCACTGCCACATGTCACCTTGTGATTGGTCCATATTTGTACCACATCATCACTTTGACCAAGTTTGACCACAACTTTAACCAGTCATAACTTTTGTATACAAACTAAAATTCAATCTATTCAAAATGCATCAAAAATATTATGATGAGATATATGCCATGGAACTAGTTTTGAAACATTACATGAAGGCCAATTTTTCTAGTTTGACCAACATTGACCACTTTTTGCCCTAATTTGATCATAAATTTGATTGGTTGCATAAATAACAAATGAGCTCTATTTCTAAAGTTCTATATACCATTGAAAATCTCTTGATAAGCCCTATGTAAAGGTATAGGTTTTGTTCTGATTTGGAAACTTTTCCAAAATGACCTCTAGATCAATCATATCTAGGGGAATGCTTCTTGAAAGATCAAAACTTCTAGCAAAGTGGTAAGGTCATATCATGACATAATCTAAAAACATACCTTTAAGTGGTTCAAAGGTGACTATATTAGAGTGAGTAGAAGATAGTAGTTATTCCATATTAGACCTATGGACATCAATAAAAGAATAAATATTGTGAGGTGTAGTAGAAGCATAAGATACTATATCTACCAAGTGAATACTATGTACATATAAAGTAGATTGATAAGAATGTTATAAAGAATATTAATAACAAGGAATTTCTACATCCTTGGATTGAGCATATCCAACTAATAATGGGTCATCTATGTAATATCCATCATCATAATTAGGTTTATGAAGATCAATATGGAGAACATAAATTATTCTATCGATTGAAGAAGAATGAGGGTTTTATTATTTAAGCTAAACTATTGAGGTAATAATTTTGTCAGATGATTTTTGATGATAATAAGATCATAAATAAGGTGGTGACTGATTAATACTTATAGGAGTGAGATCAAAAGTTCTAATTTTTAAACTGATATTATTAGTTTTATCATCATCAAAATATAATAGGTTAGGTGGTATATTTCTTAAAAGTTAGGGGTGTTTGTTGTAAATATGATAGTTATGGTGAAATTTGCACTCAAATCATTTACAAGATAGTTAAATCACTGATATTCATGAAATGGGATGTTAGGCAAAGGTTTGAGGGTAGGGATTTATAAAAGCACCATTTTTGTGCCTAGAATATCCCCATTCCTTTTTTTATAATAGGGACTCACTATCTTTTGGAAATTTTCTATAAACCTATCTTAAAAATATTTTAAAGGGAAAGGCTTTATGTACTGCACTAACTTTGTTATTCATCGGACCTATGAACATGTTTTATTTTTTAGACTAACCTATTAAATATTTTTAAAAGTTATATACATGTAGGTCTCATCTCATCTTGTTTTTAAAACTCCTTGGTGAAACTACTTAACCATCAAGGTCTTCAATGAAAGTGTTTGGTACTTTCATTTGGCAAATTTATCTGACCCATTTTGGTCTTCAACAATTTTGTTTAAAACATCCATTAAGCAAACTTATTCAAAATATATGTTTATAATTCCTATTTATAAGAGCTCTAAATCTTCATTCACCCTATATCAAAGCATTTTTCCATTTACTCTTTGAGACTTGTTCTTGAGGAACCAAATTTTCAATGTTTTACATTTTAGGTTATCAGAGTCTTTGGAGGATTTTTTTGGAAAGACCCTTTGGAAAGATTAATCAACATGAAAAGGGTCTTCGATAGAAGTGTTTGGTGATTTATTTTGGTAAATTTCTCTGACATATTTTATCTTCAATGATTTTGTTCATCAAAATGATTCGTTAGGTGAACACCACATTTTGGTCTTTAAGAAAAAATTTCAACTCATCAAGGTCTTCAATAAAATTGTTTGGGGATTTCCTCTAACTTATTTCAATCTTTAGTAAAATTTTTCATAACTTTTACTCGAGATACTCATCTAAATCACAAACATTATTATATACCAACTCCTAATTTTTTACTATTGAAAGCCTCATGGCATGGGAAACCAAATCCAAAGAAGTAATGAAACATCTCTTGGCAAAAAGACATTGATGTGGAACTCGTACTAAGCATCAAAAATGCTTACGTGGCATACCCACCAAATGAGGTGGCAAAGTTCAAATTGGATAAACAAATAGAAATTATAGACATTGGACATTAATCGTGCATGAATTGGAAATGAAATCTAAATATATATCAAATTAGTTTGAATGAAGGTGTGCCCACTAATCTCAAGCTAACTAGTAAACTTAATTGCTCCCCTATGATCAAACCCTAGCTACCAGTGTTTCAAACCTAATAGTATACTCAAGAGAGCCAAGAAGTTAACTTAGAAACTTGACTAGTATCAACATGATCAAATACAAATGGCATCCTCATCTAGATAATTCTAAATAACCCTTCAATATTCAAGTTTTTATATCAAATATTCAACTTAATACAAGGATACATTCTTTGAACTTGCAATATTCAATAATGATTATAACAACTACTCGACACTATGAGAGGTGATACACCAAGTTGATGTGCATACACATGAATAAAACTTGACTCCAACTTAAAAATAATTGGCTACAAACCTCCTCATATTTAAACATCAAGGTTTACACTTCATAGTATTCAATTCATAGGTCATGCCTTTAATTAACCTCCTATGAGACTTATTCTTCACTAGGAAGATAATCAGAGGATCATTTGTGCACAATTTAGAGAATAAAATAGTCATTATGTGTATCTTAAGTGATGCATTTCAATGGTACCTATTTATCCTTATTTTATATCATGTATTATTTTCATAGTATAGTAACATGGAAGAAATAAAAATAAATTGAGAAGACACTCAATAATTGGATGCTCCTTGGGGACACCATTGACTTGAACGATAAGTAGCCAACACCAATGACTAAATTTAAGATGGGAATCCAAATTAGGATGGCATTATTGAAAAGGTTATTTGGCTATCTTAGCATCTAATTCCTCTACCTAGAGTGGGTTTTTTTTCTTGATTTACTAATGACCTCATATTTGACATTCTCTCTAGGTGATGTAATCAGTGCAAGGCTAAGAGAGCAACTATTACACAAGGACAAGATGCTTTAGGGAGGTAATTTATACATCATGTCTTACCTCCTTGATGAAATCCTTGTCATAGTCTACATTCATAATGGGTCACTCTGTAACCCTGATCTAGACTTCATCAAGAATCATATGTTTGATTCTTATTCCTTCATACACATATACACATATATTCATAAAATTGTGTGTATTTTTAGGGACATCTACCCCCAAATATGTATGGATATCCATGAGTCCCCATACCTAATATATCAAAGAATATTTTAGATACATTATTGATTAGGGGACACTACTAGTTGTACCAAATTACACTGCTATCATGGTTATAAGCCATAAAGTAGCACCCATACACCTCCCTGAGTATGTCCCTGATATACTGATAGAGCAAGAAATTACCTACCAGTTATAGTGGGATATTAATGAAGACACACATAAAATAAAGAAATATTACTTTCATGTCTCCCACTTTGTGATTGGGAGGATGTGCTACACAAACCAAAAGTACTTATATGAATCAGGGAGGTATAAATAATATTATTTATTGGCCACATTAACACACAAGCACTAGGATCTTAATGTTCAAGTTCATAAACATATTAATGGATTTGGTATTGAATATCATCATGATCCCTATGACCATGATTTCTTATTCCTCAATTCTAACAATGATGACCAATCTAGAGAAATGACACAATCAATTAATTTAAAAGAATACCTCTTGAAAATTATTCAAAGGCAACCTTCTATTTATATAGTAGGGGCACAAAATAGACTCCCACTAGCTATAGGATGGGTATCATTATATTTATAGGTTAATAGACTCTCTCAGCCAGCAAAGGATCAAGGGAAACCCTCCCCAACACCCTATGTGACACTCAAAGTAGTAAAGGAGTTAAGGGTGACTGAAACCTCACTTGGGAAAAACAAGATGAACCTATTTATCTTCACTACTCAGATTCTAAGGGCCCTACCCAAGTAGATGTTACATTGGTCCTAGATGTTGTTAGTTTGGTTACATCAACCATAACCACACAATAATAACCTTATACATCTATAAAGGCAACCATTTTCAACATGAGAAAGATAAGGGATCATCCCCCTCTATATATCCCAACCATTGATGTACCATCAGTAGAGGTAGCCACACAAGAGGTAGTTGAAGGTAAATTTTATGGCGACATAGAACTTTAAAGTGCCAAAATCTTGAGCCTCCAGGATACTAAGGGTAAAACACCACTACATAAACATCCATCAAGTGAGAAAATATCCCCTTTAATTCCAAATACACCTACTATATCTCATATTTCTCTTTTTATTATTAGTACATTTGATCCCATTTCACTCAAACCTACTACTCCCCCTCCCCTTTTAGTTCCTAAGGTGGAGGTTTCTCCTACACAACAAATTAATCAACCAACCTTACTAGTTTTAAAGTTAGAATATCCTTCCTCTACCCTTTTTGTTCTTACTTCCCCAGTTGGTCTTCCTCTAATTTCATCTTTTGCATCCATTCCTATTATTCATACTATTTTTCATTCCACTACTATCCCAATCCCTATAAAAATAAATAAATAGGAAATAAAGAACATTAAGGGAGTAGCAGCAAGTCCTCAACTCCATGTTTTATCTACTCAACTAGGTTTGCCAGTGCCTACTCTAGTTCCTCTCAGGATAATATGGTGATAATAGCAAATAAGGCTGAGAAGAAGAAGCTAGTTTACATAGTTTACCCACTACCTCAATATGGTGTAGTGGACTGATCTAAAATCATTTTACCTTCATTCCTTGATCCCCTAATAGAATAAATGTTAAGATAGACATCAAGAGAAATATTGGGTGAGATTATAATTTTAAACACTCAACCCATAGATTCAACCCTGCTAGTCCTCCCATAATGTGCAACAATTATACAATCAAGGGCTTCTCAGAGAGCTAATCTTGTAATCACATATTTTCCCATTGTATTTTTTGTATTTGAAAAATATACTTGGAATGTTCAGAAGTTAAATAAGAGGAAACTAGAACTTGATACTGATAGAGGGGTCATAGTGGAAGAGAGACAAGAAATATTTACCTTATCTAAGAGGAAGGATAGAAAATTGGAGCAACCCCCATATATAGAATATTTTAAATATTATATTATAAATCATAAAGATGTAGTGGAAATACATGAAATAACTGAGATGGTATGAAGAGAACTAGATCAAAATCTAGAACAAATAAGGGAACAACATCAAACTATGCATGTTATAGTATAAATATAGATGGATGTCCAAAATGTTACATCCATATTATATAATATCCTTGAATATATTATTGCAATGAGGGTATAATTGGCATCTCACATATTATAAAGTACTAAATTGTTTAATTCTTTGAAATTAGATGAGAATAAATTAAAATTTCATATTATTTTTACAACTAGCAAAGCATATGCACACCTAAATCTAATGTCACCATTAAAGGCTACCAATTACCTCAATTTGGTAGTCATCAAGACACAAGATGCCAGAGAGTGGATTGATGTAGCTAAGGTAGTAATACCTAAATACTCGAAACATAAAACTCTCATTTTGTAGATTTGGTATGAGCTAAAGATTTCACAGTCCAAGTATTCCACAAGTAGGTTTATTAACAAGGCCAATTTTGACTAGCTCTTATAACAGGCTTTAGAAATATTCAAGCATAATATACAAAGAAAGACATTATAATAAATATAAGTTCAGCTCAATTTTTTTTAATAAAAATTTTATAGAGGTTGAGATCTTATGAAGTAAATTCATAAGTACAAAGACTGAGCATGTAAGTCTCCTTGAACAAGTTATTAGGGTGCAGAGACCTCCATTTATTAATATGGATATAATTATGTATCAACATGACATTAGTCATAAGCATTATCAATTTCTAGTAGCAAATAAGATAGCTAATGCTTTAACTTCTAGTTTGACACAAGCTATGACTTCAATGCCTCTAACAACCTTAACTACCATGAAAACACCCAGTCTACCTTGAGTTGAAGACTAATTTTGTATGTACACATGAAAATAATATTATTTTTGAACTTATAATATACTTACACGTAGAGCATAAATGTAAATTTTCATGAACTATTTGTAAGCATGCACACATTAAATTGCATTATACATGCTAAATAATATTGATGTAGTTGTAATTAGATATGAGCATACATACATGAAATTTTGATGTTAAAATTAAAATTAATGTTCTAATTATGTAATGTAACAAAACATAATTTAACCATGAGTTTGCATGTACTTGGAGAATGAGGTTTCACCTCCCTAAGTCTATATATTCATGTAATTATGCTTTCCAAAGGGTTGTAAGTTTTTATCAATATAAGAGGAAATCAGTTTTGATTTTCATGCAACTGTGTTGGTGTTCTCTCCTTTCATTTTTTTATTAAGGTTTTTCTTTCCTAGTTTCATTAATATAATAATTTGAAATGTACAAAAAATATGAATAATTATTAATTTTTTCATTAAAATATGCTAATATTAGATGTGTGAATGCTATTGAAAGTTAATAGATTTCATTGATTATTAAGCAATTGGTTCAAACTATGTTAACATTCTTAGTGTTTGAGAGAGTTTTATTTTTGGTATAGTTTTCTAATCATGTGAAAAAACTACCTTATATGACTTCTTGGTTTGAGCTATAATCTCCCAATTAAGGGTGTGCAATAGAAACTCTAAAGGGATCAACCTTTAGTTGAGACCATCAAGTTTCCTGTATCATTTTCCCCCAAAATTCATAATTGTGTTTTCCTGTAAGTGTTCACTAGATACAAGAAGAAATAATTAGTCTTGTAAACACTTGTCCACCTAAAAACTAGCCTAGGAAGTGACCTTTTGAGATCACAAAAATTTATTCTTTGTTCCACCTATTATTGTCTTTAATATGTTACTTACCATGAGATGCCCATGATATTGGGCATTCCTTGAAAATGGGAAGGTAGGGATAACTACATACTTTCATCTTCCATTTTAGGACTAATCTAAGATCAACCTATGGCATGGTTATAGGTATTGGACTTCAAAAATGGAGTTTGAATGAATAGTATACAAGATATGCACTATTACTATTAGAAGTTTGATACACTATACTTCACATAAGTTAAATATAGTTTTAAATACTTTGAGTGTTGGGATTTTTCTTTATAAACATAAGAGGAGAGGGGAAATTCATAACCACTAAATAAACACAAAATAGAGGGAAGGGTAAGGCAGAGAAGGGAAGCCTCTAGTTCTAAAATGAGATTAATGCAATGGTCATTGAACCAAGTGACTCTACCATAATTATAACACTGTAGACCAAGTTTCACTAAATATATACCTCCAATAACATATGGTGGGGAGAGTCTAAGGGAACTAGGAGAATGCCTTTAATGTGAATTCCTAATAAATATTAGTACTAGAGGTCTATTGTTGAAAACACATAATTTCCATATGGAAATTTATAGCTAGGGACACAAATTATCAACACTTACCAAAATATAAATGAAGGAACTCACATAAATAATATAAAAGCTAACCACATCATAGTCACAACATATATAGAGTGATAAATTGTTAATCTAATTAACCTAGCACTGTTTATCATTTAAACATGAATATGAAAGAAACTTGAGCACAAAAAAAACCCTTTTGTAAAAATAGAGATTGTATTCATTAAAAGAGTGAAAAACTACTATAATAATCAATCTAGGCTACTATTATAGTATAGAGTGTAGAAGAAAACACAGGTGAAATACTAAAAATAATCTAACAACACTTTTGAGAAATTTTTTATTGACCCTAAAATACAATATGGCTCTTCTATAAATATATAAGGATTATGGCTCACCTCTAAAAAGAATGAGGATCCCATCCTGGGCCATGATGGTCACTCACTACAATTACAAATATTTTTTAAAAATTGAACCAAAATAAATTCCAACAAACCCACAACAAGTCTATGGGGGACCAATAATAAACACCCACATGTGGATAAGAAGGGTCAGCTCCTAACTACTTTGATTGGGCACTCTTAGAATCTAGTGCAGTTACCATGAGATCAATCTCCTTATGTAGCTTGGACAAATTCATTTGAGGCTCCCTAAATATCACCACCACCTAAGATACCAATCTCTATGAGATCTAAAATGTTTATTCTATTAAGTCTTAGACTCCAAAGACTTGGTTGATGTTCATAGTGGATTGATTTGATCGATCCAGCACCACCTGGGCTCCTTCCTAGTTTGCCTTAGCCACTTTCTTCCTCAACATATTTAAATTGACTTAGGTACACTATGAATTAACCTCTACTCCATCACTACTATCATGTTCCCAATGTAAGTTTTTTACAACCCCAAATCTAAGGTTGGCATTTATTTGATATCTAATAACATCCCCTTATTTACCATTACCTATAACTTCCAAAATTTATCATCAATTTTCATGATCCTCCCCATGTAGTCCTACATACATTATATAATTTCATTAATCTCATCCTCAGTGCCCACTAATTTTGAAAGGATTGATAAAACTATTAAGAGGGCATCCTTGACCTACCTAATTATCCCAACTGGGAACATACTCTTAACTTGGGCCTCGAGAGTCTAGACTTGGCTCTACGTGTCCTTGAGGAGCTTATCAAACATGGCATGGGTATCCCAAAGGAAAAATAGTGAGTCCTCATCCATCTTCTCATCTTTAGTAATAGTCTTCACTTTGGTGAGGGAAAATAGATCCTGATTGGTCTAGCACATCACTAGGTTCCCCTCTTAGATGAATCTTTAAGTAATCATCCTCTTCATACTCCTAAAGGCTCTATAAAAACTCTATTGTACATTTGAGTCACCCTAGAAATCCATATATGGAACATGTGACATTGGTACCATCCCTCAAATTATTTGGGGTGTAGGAGGTGAGGTTGAGATGGTGGTGAAAGGTACAGGATAAGGTGGAGGGGAGATGGATAAAGTGGAAGGAGTGAAAGAGGAAAGGAGTGGAGGTAGAGGGGGAATGGGGTAGAAAGGAGGGACAATGAAAGGGGAGTCCCATTAGAACATTTTATCTCACCATTGTTATTGGTTGAGGTTCACATGAGGCAAGATTAACTCTAGGAATGAGTCATGGAACAATATGGATAAGATATTCTAGTTGAAGGCAAAGCTAGTGGGGCCTTGGGTAAGGGAGAGAGGAGTTCATGGATCCAATCACTAGGATCCTATTAATGGGATAGGAAGAGCCATCAAGACCTAAAAAGGAGTTAGATCTAGAACTAAAGGTCTTCAAGTTGGACTTGAAGTATGGGTCACCTTTTGTTTCTTCTTTAGCCTATTTCTCATGTCAAATTTGGGTATTATGGTGGATGGTTTGACCATGATGGTGAGGGTTATAGGGGCATATGTTGAAGTATTAGATACATACATGGGAGCATTGGGCTGATTAGAGTGGGGATTGGGAGGGTCCTTAATAGAGGTGTCATGTTCCTAAAGTTTCTAGTCACACATGTTATTGAGGGCATGCCCAAGGGAGAAATTGAGAGGACTCTAGGATGTGATATGGGTGGAGAAAAAGGGAATGGGGAATTAAGGATGCTTAAAAATATCAAGGACAAGGGTAGTTGGGTGAAATATGGAGGTAAAATAATGATGAATAAAGGGGGATATGGAGGTGAACTAGTAAGTGCTATAATAGGGAGTTAGAATGTGATAGAAGTAAGGGGTGGAAGGGAAATGGGAGGATATGGAGGAGTGAGTGGGGGAAACTAGATGGGTGCTAGTTAAGTGCCTCATTTAGGTATCACTCCTAAGCTACCAGTTATATCAAATCTTAGAGGCTATGGTGTTAATGGTTGAATAGGCTATACTTGGGATACATGGCATCATGTAGTCCAAGCTTGAATCTACCAAGGCCTAGTTACTAGTGATGCTAGGGGAGGTAAAGGTAGAGCTCAAGGAAAAATTAGAGGTAGAGGTAAAGATGGGGATTAAGGATATGGTTCCACTTAAATAATTTTAGTGGGAGATAGGGCTATATCTCAAGGAGGAAAAGGTAATGGGACACCCTAAAATTTTATTTGGGAGATGGTTGAAGTTATTAGAGTTAGATCCTCCATGGACTAGGTAAGAGCTAGAGGAGTTGTTGAAGGGTCTATCTGAGCCTTATTCCCTTTCTTTTTTTGATTAACCACTATATAGGATAACAATTCCTAGTTATCAATAGCATTCAAATAGATTTTATCATCATCTTTAGCTTTATGGTCATAGTTGATGTTGAGCCAAGTTGAATATTATGCCAAATGGGCTTGAATCATCCCTTTAGGTTCCCTCTTCCAAATATTACATTTTATGAGGTCAAAGCAGTCTCAACCAACCACCATATTTTGTAGCAAAGGTAATTTCCTATAAATTTGGTACTATATGGTAATTGGGAGCAAGGGGCACTCTTTATACTAACACTATACGTAGAACCTGAATATGTCATTACTAGTTGATAGGTGATATCTTGTTCTACTAAGTGGTCAAGAACATAATATGAAAGCCATAGGGGGTCTTTTAGGAATACCATATATCTATTAGTCCCTAATGGATATGATAGAGTCTCATATTATGTTTAAAATTTGGGGTATTAGAGCTTCATTAACTGCCTAATACACCACAAGGTAGAAATGGTCATAGACATCCTAGACATGCTGGTGAAATTAGTATCCATATAGAAACCCATGTAATAAAAGATAAAAACTTGAATGAGAGTGTCTCATAGATGGTGTTAAGGAGGTAACTCATCATGTATAATTCACCCCAATTTCAAGCATCTATAATGTCATGTACGAACTTGAAGTTGATCAAGCCTTTAATGTTCAGGATGTCAAAGTGAGTTAGGATAATGTGTTTAAGGGACACCCACAACTCGTTGACTTATTATTAGTATAAGTCTCTAAATAGATGGTTCACTAGGATAATTCCTACTCAGACCTCCTCTCAGAAGGAATAGATTGTGTAGGCATTGATATTTTCTTTATTGATCCACTTGGAGTCAGGGTTCTCAACCCGGTCATAGATCTGGTGATCATTCATCTAGACCAACATTTCCACTAAATCATATGAGAATAATAATTATGGGAGGTATTAGTATTCCTTGAATGCATTCTTAGATATATTGATAATTTAGTGCCATTATGTGGGTGAACAAACCCAATCATTGATAGTGTCTTGTACATAGATAGCCTTATGGAGGATGTAGCCCATTAGGTCAATGTAGGGAAACACCTCTAATTTTGTCATGGATATATGAAGTACACACCTTTTATAAGATTAAAGAGCATCCTAATAATTAGATAAATGGTCATCAACAATGATGGAATCCTTGGGAACCTGCTCAATCACTTTGAATGTCATTATAGTGTTTGTACCTAGTTAAACCAACAAGTAAAGTTATGTCTCGATACTTAGGATTGGACTTTGAGTTTGAGGATGTAACAACCATTAGAGTATGATAGAGGGAAAATTAGGAAGCTTTGGGCATCAAAGGGACATAATACATGGGTTCTAAATTTGAAATTAAGGAGTCCTATATTTCTTCTAAGGTAGAATTGGTAACCATTAATGGGCCTCCCTTGGGATCTATAAGCATATGCACATATCTTCCTACATTAATGGCATTTGTCAACTCACTTTCTATGAATTTGAAATTGAGTTGGTGGCTATATTTTCTCCCTTTATTTATAAATATAGAAATGAATTTGGAGCCCATGATCTTCTATCGCTACCCAAATATAATAATAGTGATAGGATATTTTTAAAATAATCCAGTCAAGTCTAGATTACCATTCTATTACTTACCAACATGTGGTAGGAATGCAATCACATCTCCTAGATTCCCCTCACCCAACTCTTGCTTTTTGACATGTGTCATCCATTTATTGGTCCTCCCATTAATGGTCCTTACCTAGGCATGGTTTTGTACTCCATGTCATTCCCCTAAACTAGGTGATGTGTCACTTGGGGAGACATGGTACACCTTAATTAGCATTGGTTAACCAATCTCACTTCATTCTAAGCTTCTTGGGTCATAAGTGGCAACTAGTTCATCTTCACACTAGATGATCTAGTAGATTCTCATTCAACTAGGCTCTTTTAGAATCTAACATCTTTGGTAGGTCTAGGGGACTATTTGATCTAACTCTAAATGATGTGGAAACTCCCTATTGGGCCAAGCTCTCTTGATATCTAACATCTTTGATAGGTCTGAGGGATGAACTACTTTAATTCCAAATTACATATAAACTCCCCATTGATTTGGGATCTCTTAGGCTCTAACATCTATGATAGATTCAGGGGATTGGCCACTCTAACTCTAAATTATATGGTAACTCCTCATTAGGTTAGGCTTTCTCATGCTTTTAAATCTCTAATAAGTCTAGGAGATTGACCATTATAACTCCAAATGATGTGAAAAATCCCCATTAGATGGGGCTTTCCTAGGCTCTAACATATATGATATATCTAAGGGATTAGCCACTCTAACTCTAAATAACATGGAAAATATTTATTGGGTTAGGCTCTCTTGAGCTCTAACATCTCTAATAGGTCCAGGGGACTAGCCACTCTAACTCCAAATAACATGGCAACTCCCCACTGGGTTGGGCTCTCTCAAGATCTAACATCTCTAATAGGTCTAGGGGACTAGCTGCTCTAACTCCAAATGACATGGAAACTCCCCATTGGGTTGTGTTCTCCTAGGATTCACAAAATGATGAAATAAGAAAGACAAAAAGAAAACAATTCATTAAATCTTACTTGTCAGACATGGAGAACTTGCTTTTCCATAGAGGATAATGAATTTTTTGATCCAAGAAGGTAATAGACTTTGGGAACATCTCCCTCTGAAAATAAAATTACAACATTAGTGCCATGATATGCTAAAAGATAACAAACACTAAGTTATTTTTAGAAAATTTAAAAGAGATCTATTACTCCTTAAATAAATCAAGGTGATGCATATTGTGAAGTTTTGAGTAGGTTTCATCGACGAGAATAAAAGGAAGAATTCCAAAGCTATAGTTCATGAAATTTTTAGAGGGTTTCCCCATTTCAAAGAAAAGGGGGCATGTTGGCCACAAAAAATGGTGGCTTCTATGGGAAAGTGATGAGAATCACTTAAAACCTGACCAGTATCTTCATATTTCCTTGCTCATCACAAAGATTATATGAGGGTATTTTATCATCCATAAAAAATATGGGGCACTAAAGTTTCAAAATAGCAACAAATATACTAAGATTCCACCTATATATGTCCACCAACATGTGTGAGAAGTAATTTTCATTTTAATTCATTCTTATATTACATTTAATTAATTAAGGTTGAAATAGTTATCAGACTTCCTTTGAGGTGTTGTTGGCTTGGTGGCTTATGGGGGAATGACGAGGTAATTGCCCTGCTTCTAAATGGGTGTCCATATCCCTAAAATATATACCTCTAGTCCCATTCATGACCTTGCTCCACTACCAACCAAGTTAAAAATATTGTAGTGGAGCTTACCTGTATAGCCCTTTCAAGGTAAACTCAGAATTTAGATTCTACATGCTCTTTTTTTTTCAAGTTTCTTGAGAAGATATCATTACTTATTAGGCTCATCCATTGAGGGTTCAAGGTAAATCTAAGGGTTAAAATTATAGGGAGGAGTTATGAATACCCATCTAGTCCTTAATCAACTTAAACAATCTAATATCTTTTGGATCTACTATTTTAAGTGTAGCTTGGTGTCCATCTTGGGTGTAGGCTATTCTCAAATCCACCTATTTATCTGAGAATCATTATCCTCTTTGTTATGGATGTTAAGAGTCCCCTTTTATAGTCATATAATCACTTGAATCAAAGGTTTTAACTTGGACCTACCTGTTTCTTAGCAATCCTTTCAAGATTCAGTGACCACCTAAAGTAGTTACTAACAAGGGTCAAGCATCAGGGGAATAATGTAGAATAAAGAAGAGCTAGAGAGAAAAAATGCAACATAAATAAAAGAACATAATATAAATAAATACATGATAAAACCAAAAACACAAATAAATAAAATATAGCTAATATATACATTACCACCTACTACTTAGATTAGTCAAAAACCACTTTGGAGGGGACAATCAAGAATTAGTACTTTAGGAACAATCCATTTACTAGAAATGATAAGTCATTTCCCTTCATATCCTTGAGACAAAAGGCATTTTGGCCTATATTTTGTCTATCTGGTATGGGTTGATCTAGAGGAGATCAAATTTTGAATGATAGCCTTTCTTCTCATGGGCCTTTTCCCACATTAGGAATAGGTTTGAGATTCTAAAGGTCTTAGCCTATGAACTCTTATCAAACCACCTATTGATTGTGTCTTGATGCTTGCTAAAAATAAGAAAAGCTTTATCATAGGATTATTCTAACTAAATTAGGTATAGGAGTGTGTAATTTAATTTGTCATCCAATTCCATGAACTACCACATGAACTTATATGTAATCATTTTGAGAGTGACCAACATGATTGGCCCCAATCTGTAGATGAGAAGGAAAGGAGAAATTT
Organism: Torreya grandis; assembly: GCA_037957365.1. Taxonomy (NCBI): domain Eukaryota; kingdom Viridiplantae; phylum Streptophyta; class Pinopsida; order Cupressales; family Taxaceae; genus Torreya; species Torreya grandis. Next base: position 246,593 of record JARHVA010001282.1, on the reverse strand, counting down.
TAAGGGATTGTTTATACTTGGTGTGGTCTATATATAAGGAAAATTTTAGTAGTGAATGCCATTCTTGGGGTTTCTCTCTAGTTGAATTCTTGATGTCATTGATCAAGTTTTTGTATGTGGATTTTGATCATTCATTCCCTTATAGGTACTGATTAGAGGAGAACTTCAACATGATTCTATTATCATGGGCCCACTCTATGAATTATGTTGATTGAAAGGTGGGGACATTATCACATATTAAATAAATAAGGACCCCAAAATAGGTAACTATAGTAGTCTCTAGGAACTTGCTAACTTCAACATCGGTGCACTTTTTAGTTATAACTACCTTAGACCATTTGGTTCAATAGTCCATGCCCATGAGGATGAATTTATGACCAAATAATGAACTAGGGTTAATTACCCCCATGAAATATAAGCCCCCATTATAATAATGATATAGATTTTAAAATAGGTTATAGTGGCATTATGACATGCATTTCCCATGTAGCAAAGTTTTTTCATTGGTGATAGAAATGAACATGAGTGTGAATATCTTTGAATAGTGTGGGCTTATATTAACCTATTCAGAGAACCTTGTGAGCCATGGAATTTATTATGGGATGGTCACCTCTTAGTATTTCATGAAAACTTGTCATTATATCCTTAGCCTCTTTTTTTGATACACACTAGAAGTAGATCCTTTTGTTGTTTCTTCTGAAGATAACTCCTTTCTTCAGAATATAATGTATAACTTTTAACTATAAGGTTATTCTATACATATGGTTGAGTCCTAGGGTACATTTCCATAAAGTAAAAAGTGCATAACTAGGGTGTAGCAGCTGAGTGTTACACCCTTTGTTAGTCTACTTGGTGTATCATGATTCTTGAATCTATCTCTTTGATTAGTTAGGTGAGGCCTTGCCCTCTAACTAGATTGTCCAACTTGATTTCCAATTGATATTCTTGTAATTTTATCATCCATCAACCTCTTCTATCACCTAGTTCATTTTATCCCAACATTTACTTTATATTCAGGTCTAAGACAATGGAATGCACTCTATTTTAGAGGATTTAATTCTTAAATTTATTCATGCATTAACCAAAGCATAGGCATTCTTATCCAAGGTAAAATACCAGAATTCAACATCTTTAAGATTAGTGGTCATAAAATCCATTAGGTGTTCTTCTCATTATAACTTTTAGGTGAGGTAGGTGGGAATGGTGTTCTTTAAATTGAAATGGTAAACATATAAGTCTTATGTATAGTCTAGGCTAATAAGGATCAAGGTTTGAATGATAGCATCTTTGATATCCTAGAAATATTTCCTTGAATTTGATTACCACTCCACTTTAGCATCATGTTTCAAAATTACATTCAATGGCTTCATGATTTTGACAAATCTAGAAAAAAAATTATGCATAAAGTTGATTTTCGCAAATAAATATTTTAGTTCTTTCTTGTTGTTAGGTAAAGGTAGTTTAAAAATTACATCCACCCTTTTGAGTTTGATATAAATACCTTCTTTCATGACAATGTGACTGAGAAGTTTACCTTCGATGACATTGAACATGTTCTTTTTTAGGTTTAAGGAGATTCCATATCTTTTACATATTTCAAATACTCTCTCTAGGTGTTTCACATGATCTAAACTTTATTTAGAGAACATAGTTAGGTCATCCATATATATTATTATGCACTTACCTATCATTACCTCAAAGGTGAAGTCCATTTCCCTTTAAAAGGTTACACTAGAAATGATTATCCTAAAAGGCATTTATTTGTAAGTGAGTGTGCCCCATTTAGTGGTGAAAGTGGTCTTAGTTCTATCTCCTATATTGAATAGGACTTGGTTATAACCTTAGAATCCATCCAAGAAGGACATAATATAAGACCTACTCACCATTTAGATTACCTTGTCTAGTGAGGGAAATGGGTAATTATCTTTATTTAAATCCTAGTTCAAATTTCAAAAGTCCACAATGCTTCACTTTAACACTTTATCAATCTAGACTTACATTTACTCAAATCAATACACAAAGAAGGCTAACATCTCACTTGAACAACATAGACCAACTCATGAACATGCATGATAGATGTTGAAGTTGTATATCCATCAAAGGTAGATTTCACCATTCTTATTCTACATTGAGACCATGTTAGCCACTCAAGTGAAGTGGTAGACTATGAAAATTATCCTTTTAGAGAGTAAATTGTGAACCTACTTGTGAATAAAGGGCTCCAAGATTAGGTTGATAAGCCTCTGGATTTATTTGAAGGGTTTTTGTTTAGGGTTTAAGGGGATTATATGAGTAATTACTCTTGGGTTAAATATCTTAATGTCTCCATAGGACCAAGTAATTATGTCCTTGTACCTTAGTAATAATATCTGTAACTATTCCAATTCATGGTCTATCCAATCCAAACCCACATTAACTATCTAGGGTTTTTTTACAAGGCTAAGATTAATGAGTTGGAACTTTTAGTCTTTGAAATTAGGCTTTTTATCCTGAAAGGTTGGGTCTAATGCATCAAATGCTCTTTTGAGTGAAATCATACCCTTAAGGATCCAATTCCCATGAATGTTCAAATCCCATCCTTATCCAACTCAATCCTGGGGTTATCTTTGTCCTTTTCATCTATGAATTAGGCCTCAAATATCCCCAAATTATTGAGGAACTAGATGATATGTTGGTCATATTCAAAGATTTAGAAAATTAGTCACATTTTATAGGATAGAAGGACAAAGGACAAGATCCATAGAGAACTCTTTTAGCTCAATGTCATCTAGAGGGGTTAAGTTTTCTACAATAAAAGCTAGTGAGTCTACTACATAGTTTTCCTCCCAGGGAATAGTGATGATATTGGACACATTGAACATTTAAATCAGGCCCCAAGATCTATGTTTATACCTTCTAAGGTAGATAGTTTGAATTGATACTTATTTTTTACTTAGATGACTACCAATTTAGAGTCATTTAATACTCTTAGTTCATTTGCCTCATTTCTCAATGAAAATTGTAATCCCAAGATTAGAGCTTTGTATTTTCTAAAGTTATTCATACAAGGGAACTTTAGCCTATAAGATGTTATTTTTTTCCTCCCTAAGAGATCTATAATCAAAATACCAACTCCAATACCTTATTTAGAGTGAGATCCATCTACATAAAGAGACCATATGCCAAACATACCTGGGTTGTGACTAGTTTGGTTTTTTAGAGGCCTAATGTTCTATGTGTAGATGCCCAAGCCTGAGGAAACTAGGTTTATCTTCTCATTAATAGTGGTATATTGAGTGATCATGTGTTTCATACATGTTTCCTTATCCACTCAATTTTTTTTAGCTACTCCTCTCCAAGGCAATCATGTATGGGAGAAATTTTTAGCCATATACCCATTTAGGGCTTTGAACTAATATCTATTGAGGAGAATACCATAGGATTTTAGGATGTCAACCACTAAATGCCTATAAAGTTTTGAATATTAGGTTCATATTCCAATTAGATGTGGAGATTTAATAATTCACCTATCACTTTCACCTCTAATTTTTCCAAATAGACCATTATTTTATCTAATTTTATGAGGGCTAGATCAAGTTTCTCACATATACCTATCGACATCACATTGGTTATGGCTCCAAAATCTACTAAGAAATTATTCATATTATTTAAAAACAACCATATGGTCAAAATGAATAGGGAAACCTCCATATTATTCTTGTGGATAAGCACATTGGTGTGTGTTTCTCTCTATTTTTGTTGGGCTTGCGGGGTTGGATTTTGAGTAAAAATTTTTAACAAAAGGTCCCACTGCTCTATGATTTGGGAAAACTTGTGAAGGGTAATGTTAGCCTTGATTTTTTCATGTCCTCAACTATGCTATAACCCCCTTTACTTTGGACTAGTGGGGTTTCCACATGTGTCTTAGGTTCTTTGGGTCTTAGAGGTGAAGGATCATTCTTAGCATTTTGTTCTAGTGGGGTTGAACCATTATTTGGAGGGGTCAAGGTGGTAAGGGGATATTGTTGTTACCTACTCCTAAATGCATAGTTACTCCTTTGGAATTGTTGAAATTCCTATGCCTCACTAATACCTTCTCTTGGCTTGTTTTCTTCTTGTCTACGGAAATCTAAGGTTTTAAATACCATATAAGTACTAAGGTCTTTACTTGAGTTGGATTATTTTGGATGATTAAGAACTACCTCCTATTCTTCCATTTCCTTTTGGAAGATATCAAAATTAGAAATAAACTCTATGTATTCAAGCTCTCCATGTGATATTGTGTTGTGCACTTGACACCAATTGGGTAAAACTATCTAAAACATATTAATCTTGAGGATCCTATGGGGTGAAGGTTATAGGGGGTTGTGAGGGTGGTTATAGCTCCTGTTTGGATTTTGATACATGAAATTATTATTGGATTTTTATGTGCTAACATTGTTAATCTATCTTTATAGCCTTAAGAATTCATTATTTATCTTTTGTACCATTCATTGAGTGGCATCTCTCTCAATTTTAGTGGACTCTTTAGGCATGGTCAAGATGTTGTTTGTCATGGCTAACATCACTTGATGTTGAATCTAGGGAATTAGATCTAAGCCCCCTATGTTTAGGAAACCCAGTGATTGGTTTAAGGTGGGATGATCCAATGGGATATAATGTGTTCTAATGAGTGGTTGGCACATAGATGAATTCTAGTTAACATTAAGTAAGAATTTTAATGTAGGTATTTATGGTAACATGCCAGGATTATGGTTCATGGTGTATACTTAAAGATTCAATTGTCTATCCACTTTGATGGCCCCTGCATATTCTAATAATATGTATATTATAGATAAATTTATTATTAATAACATATTCATCCAAGGGTCTAGGGCATTCTTATACATTTCAAGTGTGAGTTGAGGATTAGGTTGATAAAGTGTTGTTACCTAGTTATACATGTTTTGGAACCTAGCATTGAAATTTTTTATGGGATAATTGGGATCCATCTTGATAAAATTGAAATATTGGTACAAGACAATAGGTTCTATTACTTGGATAAATTAGGCAAGGAAAGTAGATTTAAGGTGGTCCCAACTTGGTATAGATTCTTTGAGAAGATGTAGTAACTAATCATAGGTAGATTCCTTTAGAGTAAAAGGGAATAACCTGCATATCACATTATCATGTTATACATTTAAGATTCTTAGGGATATCCTTTAGGAGATTATCTATTCTTCCATGGTTCATCCTATACCAGGAGTGAAACAAGGAAGATACCTCTTGGGGTTCTTGGGTAGATCATGGATGACTCCCAAGACATTAATGTCTCATCCAAATAACCAAGCCATCTTGAGTTACACTTTTAGGATAGGTTACAAATAAGATATGATAGGAATAATTATAGTTATATGTTTATTAGACCTAGGTTTTCTATAGAAATTCATGGGGTAAATTAGTAACCTATCTTGGTGGGTCCTAGCCATGGTAATAGGTGAACTAGTCTCTAGGATGTTACACAATCAAATGATATTTAACACATTATTACCAACAAATCTAATTTAACATATTCATAAAATTAGATAAAATTAAAAACATCATGAAGTATGGCTATCCTTATAACACCATCTATTGTTTTCTCCAATACGATCCTTACCATGAGATGCCTATGAGATTGGGCATTCCTTGAAAAGAAGGTGGGGATAAATATGAAGTTGCATCCTCTATTTTAGGACTAATATGGGATCATCTCAGGGAATACATATGGGAATTAGAATTCATAAATTGAGTTTACATAGATAGTCTCCAAGAGATGCATTAGTACCACATTAACTTTGATACACTATACTTTACATAGGCTAAACATAGTTATGAATACTTTGAGTGTTGGGATTGTTATTTATAAACACAAGGGGAGGGGAATTTTAGAACCATTAAATAAACACAAAAGAGAGGGAAGGGTAAGGTAGATAATGGAAGCCTCCATGTTTAAAATGAGATCAATGTAATGATCATTTTACCAAGTGACTGCCATAATTATACCACTATATAAAAAGTTTCACTAAAGTTATACCTCTAAGAACATATAATGGGGAGAGTTTGAAGGAACCAGAAGTATGTATTTAATTTGAATTCCTACTAAATATTAGTATTATATTTTTATTTTAAAAAACACATAAATTCAATATGAAAATTCATAGCTAGGCACATAAATTATCAACACTTACCAAAAGAGAAATGAAAGAACTCACATAGAGAATATAAAAGTTAAGCACATCATAATTATGGCATACATAAAGTGAAAGTGTTAATTTAATTAAGCTATCACTATTGATCATTTAAACATGAAGATGAAATAAATTTAAACACAAAAAGACCCTTTTATATAAATAGAGATTGTATTCATTAAAAGAGTAAAATTTCTATAATAATATATTTGGACCATTATTACAATCTAGAGTATAGAAGGAAATGTAGGTGAAATCTTGGAAACAATCCAATAGTACTTTCAATCAATTTTTTGGTTGACCCTAAAATATAATACAACTCTTCTATAAATAAATAAGGATTAGGGCTCACCTCCAAAAAAATGAGGATCCCATCTTAGGCCATGATGGTCACTCATTGTAGTTACTACTATATTTCAAAATTTAAACCAAAATAAATCCCAACAAACTTGGAACAAATCTATGGGGGACCACTAGTAAACAAATGGAGGTTACTAAGCAGGGATGACTCCCAACTATTTCTACTAGGCATGCCAAAAATTTTGGTAAAAAATCCATAAGGTCAAAATCCTTATCTATCTTGGCCAAGTTCATTAGAGGCTCCCTAAAGATCACCTTTTCCTAAGCTACCAATCTCTAGGAGATATGGAATGTTACTTTCATTGAGGCCTAGACTCTTGAGACTTGTTAGATGAGTTTACTAAAAGAATGTAAAATAACCAAAATTACAAGTAAACACATTAAATAATAGTAGAATATAATTAAATGAAAGAATAATATGAAACTCAATGATAACCAAATGTTATATTTCTCATTCACACAAAATGGTCTACTTTTTGATTCCCCATATAAATTCTTATAAAATCATCCACATGACTCTTCAATTTCCTCAAATGAATCTTCCTTTATAAAGAATATTTGAATTCTTTTGACACATATTTTCTCATTTTTAATATAAATAATAGAAAATAATATTTCCCTTTACCTCTACTAACACTCACCCTAGCTTAAAATATGTCTCATCCTGAGACAAAAGGGGATAAACATTCAAGTTTTTACAACTTTTGATCCATTAAAAATATATTTGAGAACATACATTACATCTACTCCTAATCTCCATGGCCTCACATGCCAAAGCTCATCCACTTCTACAACTCTAACTTCAAATACATTTATAATTTTTTTAAACTTATAAACACTCTAATTTGATTGGACTTTTTACAATACATAACATGTGGGGAAGAGTAAAGATATAAATATAAAAAATAATCCATCCCATCCAAATATATCATTTTGATGATTATGTGGGGAATATTAAAAAATATTTAAAAGTTTACTATCAAAAATATAACTATGCACCATAATAGTAGTTGGCTATTAATAATGACTTTAAATATCATACTTTAATAGTTGGGCCAAGAATGGTGTATTGCATATTTTATAAGTAATTCTCAATCCATATTTCATGCATGCATAAATGGTACAATTGAGACCATCAAGAACTTCCAACCTATTACTTTCCCTCTTAGAATATTGTCACATCCCAAGAACTAGGCTTTATATGTGGAATTAGGTAATCTGGATCCAAGTCAAGGTAGGAATATAAAGGTATCCATCAATGCATCTACTCAATGTATAGTTTCTTCCACATGGTGACTTATCTAACAATTAAGCTTCACGAATAATATTTATTAGTGAGCAATGATTAGTCTACCAAAATGTCTTCATTATTTTTTAATAGGCCCACCTATACATATTATTCATCCTATAAATAAATATATAAAAAAGCACATACTTTGTATTCTTGTATAAAAATTTAAAAATAAAAATCTAATTCTTTCATTATCTAGATGATCCATCACAATGGCCTTAGCATAATAATAAATCCATAACCACTCATACTGTTTGCCATGAAACCTATCAATTAGGATGAGATTGAACTCTACCCATGCCATGTAATTTGTAGTTGTGTGAGAAGAAAGTCACTCAAGCCAATAAATATTTCAAACTATTTCCAATTCTACCTTTCTTTAAAAACCTTATGATACTCTACTTCTTCCTCTTCCTAGCAAAGGAAAAAAATTGCATACACTTTGTAGGTTGTCACCAAGTTTCTCCAACAAGCTAGATAACTTTACAGTAGGCCTAATAAAATGATACCTCATCTACCTTATCAAAATAAATTCATCCTCTTAGTTATATTAACATACAAAAATCACCAAGAGAAAACATAATATTCTCAATATATTGATCAAGCTCTCTTTAGGGAGAGCCAAATTAAGGCATCTTAAACTTAGGCTTTAATTGTGAGAAACTAGACCATTGTTAGCTAAGTTTAGTGGCAAGAATGTAAAATAACTAGAATTGTAAGTAATGACATTAAATGATGAGAAAATACAAATAAATGAAAGAATAATATGAAACTCAATTAGACCCAAAATGGTCTATTTTTTGATTTCATGTACAAATTCTTATAAAATATTCCACATGACTCTTCAATTTCCTCAAATGACTATTCCTTTCAAAAGACTATTTGACTTCTTTTGACACCTATTAAATTTTTTTTTAATATAACTAATGGTAAATAATATTAAATTATATTACCCTTTACCTTTATTAACACTCAACCCAACTTAAAATATGTCTCATCTTAAGACACAAAACCCCTACTAACAAGACTTAATTGATGCTTGTAGAGGACTGAGTTGATAGGTCCATCACTACCTAGGATCCTTCCTGATTTGCTAATCTCTCTCTCATAACCTAGTTTAATTAAACTAGGTGGACTTTTAATTCCCCTTGGTCGAGTAGAGTTCCATCTTGGTGGAATGATAGAGATATTAAACTCCTTGAATTGGGTTAATATATTCTTTTCTCCCTCTTTCAAGGGTTATGTTACATTATGGTCCCAAGCAAACCACTCCTCCATTGTCACTCTCATGTTCCTATCATAAGTTTGGTACAATTCCAAATTTGAGGTTGGCATCAATTTGAGCTCTAGTAACATCCCCTTATTGACCACTACCTATAGCTTCCAATATTTATCATCAATTTTCATGATCTTCCCCATGTAGGCTGGTGTCTATTGTATAATTACATTGATCTTAGCTTGAATCCTCTCTACTTTTCTAAGGATTGATAAAAATAGTAGGAGATTATCCTTAACCTAACCAATTAATCTAATTGGTAATGTACTCTTCATTTGGGGATCAAGATTCTAGACTTGGCTCTGCATGTCCTCAAGGAGATTCTTAGACATGGCATGGGTAGCCTAGAGGATGGATAGTCAGTCCTCATCCATATTTTATTCTCTGATAATAATCCTCACCTTGGTGAGGGAAAATATATCTTGATGGGTGTTCCTTATCACTAGGTTCCTCTCTTGAACAAATCTATTAATAAGCATCCTATTCATGCTCCTAGAAGATTTTTTAAAACACCATTATACATTTGGGCTACCCTAGACATCCATCTATGTCACATGTGACATTGAGACCATCCTCAATTTTTTGGGGTGTAGGAGGTGTGGTTGAGATGGTGGTGAAGAGTAGAGGATGAGGTGGAGGAGAGATGGAGTAAATGGAAGGAGTGAAAGAGGAAAGGAGTGGAGGTGAAGGGGGCATGGGGGGAAAAGGAGGGATAATGAAAGGGGAGGCCCATGGGAACATTTGAGCTTACCATTATTCCTAGTTGAGGCTCACCTAAGGTAGGATTACCCTTGGGAATGGATCATGTAATAATGGGGATATGATAGGCTAGGTAAAGGTGAAACTAGTAGGGCCTTGGGTAAGGGAATGAGAGGGATAGGGAGCCAATATCTAATTTGTTGCTACTATGGATTGAGGATTTTCCAAGACTAGTGAATGAGGTAGATCTTAAACTAAAACATCTGGGCTAGATCTAAAGGATGGGTTGCCTTCTATTTCTTATTTGACTTATTTCTCGTGTCAACTCTAGGTGATGTGGTGGATGGTTTAACCATGAAATTAGGGTATGTAAGGGTTAATGTTAGAGGAATTAGATCCATGAATGGGATAGTGGGTATTGTGAGGGTCCCTACTAGAGGTATTAAACTCCCAATGGATGTAGTCACACCTATTTTTGAGGGCATACCCAAGGGAGGCACTAGGAGGACTCTAGGCTATAAGATAGGTGGAGTAGAATGGAATGAAAAAGTGAGGATACTCAAAAGGAAAAAGGCCAAGGGTTATAGAGTGAAATATGGAGGGGAAACAATGGGAAATATAGGGGTATATGGAGGTGAACTAATGGGAAATAAAATAAGGAGTTGTAATGTGGCCGGAGTAAGGGGTGGAATGGAAATGGGAGGAGATGCAAGAGTGAGTAGGGGAACTTATATGGGTACCTATTAAGTGCCTCATTCAAGGATAATTCTTGATTTTTTATCTATATTGAATATTATAGGCTAAAACACTTATATTTGAGTGGGTTAAACTTAGGTTGATTGGCATTATGTACTCTGAGCTTAGCTTTATTGAGGCCTAGTTACTCATGATGCTAGAGGAGGTGGAGATGGAGCTCGAGGAAAAATTAGAGGAAGTAGAAATGGAGTTAGAGCTTGAGGAGTTGGGGACACTATAAAATGTGGAGAAGGAAATGGGCATGGAGCTCAAGGAGGTTAAAGTGGTAGGATGCCCTAAAATGTTCTCAAAGAAACGGTTGGAGCTATTGGATTTAGGTCCTTAAAAAATTGAGTAAGAGTTTTAAGAGTTACCAAGGGTCCTACCTAAGTATTCTTCCCTTTCTTCTTCCTCTTAGATACTATCTAGGATAGTAACTTTTTGTCATTATTGGAATTGAGATATAGCACATCATCATCATTAGCTTGATGGTTATAGTTGTTATTGAGCCAAGTTGAATATTATGATAAATGGGATAGAATCACCCTTTTAGGGTCCCACTATCAAAACTTTCATTTTAAGAGGGTAAAAGATTATCACATGGATTCCATCTTTTGTATCAAAGGGAAGTTCATATATTCATGTCCCCATATGGTGATTGGGAATGGAGGGCATGACTTTTGTTGATGTTGTATATAAAAATTGAATATGTCATTCACCAATTGATATGTGATCTCTTATTCTGTTAAGCAATCATGCACATAGTATGGTAGGTGTAGGGGGTATTGAAGGAATCCCATGACTTAGATCACTATTTTATATTTATACAACTAGTAGTCCCTAATGGTTATGATAGATTCCTAGATTATCTTTAAGATTTGGGGCATTGGAGCTTCATTGACTACCTAGTACACCACTAGGTATAAATGTGCACATATGTCTTAGACATACTGGTGGAATTGGTGGCCATACAACTTGTAGAATACCATGTGGATAGTTGGGCCATTGGTAGCTCATGCAAGAAAGGGTGATGGCTTGAATGTTAGAATCCTATGAATGGAATTGATTAGGTAGTTCATCATGTAAAAGTTTCCCCAATTCTAGGCATCTATAATGGTATGTACCAACTTGAAGTTGATAAATCCTTTAATGTTTAGGATGTTAGAGTGAGTTAGGATAATGTGTAGAAGGGGTACCCATATCTAATTGATGTGACACAAGTTTGAGTATATAAAGAGTATATTCATTAGTATCATGCCTACTCAAACCTCCTCTCAAAAGGTGAAGAATATGTATCCATTGACCTATTCTTTGTTTACACACTTAGAGTCAAGGTTCTCAGGTCAGTCATAGAGGACATCATAGATTTGGTGATCATTCATCTAGAATAACATTGTCACTAAATAATATGAGAAATAGAATTATAAGGAGTAGTATGCCTTAAAATAATTCCCAAATATATCATTAATTTGGTGTTGAGATGTGGATGAACACACCTAATCATTGATAGTGTCTTTTACATAGATAACCTTGTGGAGGATGTTTCCCAATAGGTTGGTGTAGGGAATGCCTCTAGTTTGGCCATGAAAACATGAAGTCCACACTTTTTTTAGTTTTTTAATTAACTAATAATATTTGGGGTGAATAATTTTCTTAACAAATTCTATTCAATTCCATTCATCATTCCATGAAGTATTCATTCACATAAAATATCAATTACATAAATAAAATGCATAAGCATATCACAAGAGAATACAATAGATATGTGGAAAACCCTATTGGAGGACAAACCCAAATAAACCATGAACATGGAAAATATTCCTATAATTTCAATATTAAAATTTTATTGAAGCATCAACTTCACTAGGAGCTCCAACCCCTACTTAGTTAATCACCCATTCAACTAGTCTTCTACATGCTCCAGCTTACAAGGAGGCTCCAACCCCCTAGGTAACTTAGCACCAACAGAGTAACCTCTAATATTTTATCACATTATAACACATTTTTATAACTAAAATATACATTAACACCTTAATTTTCACTCTTTACCCTTCAATCTCATTTAAATAGCCTCTTAGGCTCACTTGCTTAATATGCCCCTTCTAGGCTTATTAGGTCCATTGACCTTATCATCCACCTAAAAAGGATATGTTTGATAAAAATGTATGATAATTTTATCCCTATTATATTCTTAAATTACCTAATTCTACTCCATTAAAATATCTTCTTCTTTGCTCAATTTCTCTCTCCTCTTACTTGCACAAATAGGCCAATTAGGCCTTGCCTTTATATCATTTACTTTCTCTCACCCATATTGGTGAGCCATGAACATTTAAATAAATTTATAAATATTATAATTGACTTTATATCAATTTAAAATCATGAAAAAACCACTCATTTTTTCTTCTATTACCTTATTATCCCCAAACTTCAATTAGACCTTAATGAGACCTAAAATAATTAGGCCTACCCATGCACATGTTATAACTTGTACCTATTTGAACACCTTTGGGATCATAAAATGGATGTAAATATTAATAAAAAATACCATTATGTTTCTTATAATCTCACCTAATCCTCATAAATCCTATAGGGTCCACTAACTCCTTCAACCCCTTAATTTGCACTATTCATCATTAGCCCTTCACACATAATAAAAGTTTGTCTTGAGTTTCTGAAGCATAAAAATAAATATATCACAAAATATGTCCTAAAAAAACATTAATATAATATTTTTGACTTTATAAACCCATTAATTTCCATTATACATCACCACATATTGCAATAGGCCTCAATAACTCTCTTGCTATAAGCTCACTCAGAATTGTTAGTGCACACTGAAACTCAATCATGAACATTTAGGCCAAAAAACACTTTTTCAAAAAAAATGGAAAAAAAAAATAAATAAAAATAATGAAATTATTTTAATTATTATCATAAATATAATATTTTACTCAACATGTGTAGACTTTAAACCTTCTCTATAAGAAGCTCACTCAGAGCTACTAAACACTGCTAACACACAGTCAACAAACTTTGAATCTCCACACCATCTTGAGAAATTTAAATGAATATAATAGTATTAAAAATATCCTTATGGATATTAATATAATCTTAATATTCATTTTATTCTTTAAATTAGGTCATAGGACCTCTAACTCAGCATTCCTAAATGACTACTCAAATTGCCTGAGTACTCCAGAAGCATAGTCATGAAGAAATTTGTCATTAGCACTTGAAAGGAAAATTTTATGACATATAATTATAATTAATATTTTATATAAGTATTATATATCAGTCTAAAATAGATATATATCAAACTATATAGATAATAATTGGTCTTACAGACCAATCTCTCAGGTTACTCTCTTACTATCTTAACACAGCTAGACAAGCCACTTTGGCTTCCACATTACAACTCCTTAATATATATATATAACTTAAATAATGAATGAATATATAATTTAAATTAAAAAAACATAAAAAATAATAATTTTATACATTTTATCTAGTCATAAGGTCTCACATACTTCACTTCACTTGGCAAACTTGAAGATGTCATTTCTGCCTTAAGAACTCATGGTAATCATGACTTATAACACTTGTATGCTCAAAATAAAGAACATATAATTAATTTATATTAGCCTTATATATATTCATATAAAATCAAATCACAAATATATAGAGGTATAAGTTTAAATATAGACCAAATAGATCAAACTTCGAACCTCACTCTTTCATTATCTTCACTCATACAGACAAGTCACTTTGTGAACACTTTTTGCTTGCATATGATCATAAAAATAACTTATAAAACAATTTATAATTATTTATAGGTATTTTAAAAATACCCAAAATAATTTTATTCATACCTAATCACCTGAAACCAATCCCTAATCTCTTTCTCACTTTGACTAGTTTTCTTCACTAGTTTTCACTCCTAGCCAATTTAGCAATAGGTCATCTTTCATGAACAAAATAGTTTCCAAAGAGGATATAAATTAAAAAAAATGACACCATTTACATAAATAAAAATCATTTACCTTCAACCTCCATCCACTTTCATGCATTTACCTGGTCAACCCTGCTTGTAACATCAAATTCTTCAAAAATAAGGATTTTTCTATAGGTTTTTCTCATTACCCTAATATACTAATACCACCTAGAGATCCCTAGAGGACTCCTATACATGATCCAAACATAAAAAAATAATTACCAATACATTCAGGTCACTTTACAACAAGTTTTATCTAATTGGGTCATTAAGAGGGTTTTGAGAGGGTTTTAGACCAATTAACCTTATTAGCATTTGTTCATAAAATATTACCCATAAAATGAAAATAAAATTATTTTAAATAATTATTATATCCCTTTTACATCTCTCCTAAAATTCTCAGGATACCATGCAAAATTTACATGTGCCAATGAGCATCTAAACTTCCTTCTCATACTCTCATCTCTTCATTTTGCATGCATAGGAGACCTTCAAACATGATTTCTTACCTTAACCTTAAATACATGACCTAAAAATTATTAAATTACATTTAAATACCATATAAAACCTCAAACCATGCTCACTTGTGCTATATCACCTTGGAAACTCAACTTGACCCTTCATATGGCCACACTAGATCTTTATGCATGTTAGGTATTTGAACTACCAGTTACGATTGGTCATTTAAAACACTTATAAACCTATTTAATTGATCTAAAATAATAAAAAATATGTTAAATTACATCATATAAATATAATTTACTACCAAACTTTTTCACATACATCTCACACTTCTCTTCTCAACATGTTACTAGGCTTATGCCATCTCACTAGGTTTCTTCATGTAGGGACTAAGCTTCAACCTAGGAATTGGAACTCATATAAAGGATTATATACCTTATACATAGTTTTAACATAGTTTCCAACATCCTCTAACATTATCTACCATTGATTACTCACCTTTGATCTCATACATCTTTGTATCATCAACATGCTTATTCCAATACTAGGTTTCTCAATACATGATGTGCATATAGACTCGTTCTCATAAACTTGGTTAATAATGAACTTTGACTACCTTTTACATAAATTAAAACCTTTGTGACACAAACAAAACAATATGATCATACCTCAATAATCTCCCCCTTTTTCATTGATGGTAAACATTCTAATACAACAGACCATTCTCATTTCTCCTCAAGTTGGATCTCCCCATCAAGTCTTTATTCCCCTTTGACAATAATTAAAAAGGTCATATACACTCCCCCAATGTTATATATACATACTATATTTATCCTTTGACATAGTCATTTCACTTGAATAATAAATCTCCCCCTTTGTTCATGCATACTTCTCTCCAAAATTTTCAAACCACCTAAGTTATCTCCCCCTAACTCCATACTTCACCTAGTTCATGTCATTTAAAATAAAAAAACACTATTTACACCAAATATATAAATTATTTTATTATCTTATAAAAGTTCCATAGATATTCAAATATACTCCTCAAGTCATTAGGGCTTGACTCAGCTCATGGCACCTTTAACAAGTCACCTCAACTAACTAGGTCTACAAACAACTCCATATACTCCCCATATAATCAAACAACCTTCCTTATTCTTATCACAATACATCATACCTCAGATTATCTCATAAAACTATCCATGTATCAAAATTATAGATAGGTATATGATACCTCATTCTCTATTATAGACCTCTATCAAAGATTATTTATATGCATTATATGATCTTAATGTCACTTTGATATTCATCAAGCTCACTTATCTTCATATGAAAAGACTCAATGCAACCAAATATTCAGACACTTTATACTCACTTGGTTTTTATGGTTTCTATGTGTTTCTCAAGCTCATACCTCTATGGTCTCAATAATACCTTCAAGGTATCTTCCCATTGTCTCATTTATCATGCTTACAAGATAAAGTCACCTTCTTAGATCATGACATACTTAGATGCATTATGTAGATATGAAACTTCACAATCAAGGCATAGTCACCCACATTTTCTTCTTAGGCCTATAATATATTCATTTCATGCTATAGGAATGATCATATTTAGAACTTTTTTGCTCTTTTTTAGTGTGCAACCAACTTGAAATTTTACTATTAACATCAATCTTCAGATCATAGATCATATGATCATTAGTTTCTACCTTTAAAGGCATTGGTCTTATAAACCAATCTTTAATTCTCACATACTTACTCAAGATATCTAAGTTAGCTCCCTAACTTCATGTTCCACTTGGATCATATCAGCTTATCTATTATAAGAACAACATACCTTTATTGAAGACATTGACACTGATGAATAACATAATAGATCTAAACTAAGATCTCTTTTATAAAATGCAAAATAATGGTCATCTTTAGATCATTGTTATGGTAATTTTGACATGTCAACATGCTTTCTCTAAGAGGTCACTAATATTTTAGGATCATGATTCTTTAGACAACTTTGTCATATATTTTTCATGACCATATTGGTCTTGTAAACCAATTCTCTTGATATTATGTTTTTCCTATTTTATCTCAAACTTATTAGACCCAACCTAGTACTTAGACAAGTATTTCATTTCTTAAAAACATGATAACTATAGAATATTATCATGCACATAGACCAACTACTACTTATTGGACCTTGTTGCCTCTTTATCTTTATTGACCTGCACGCACTCTTAAATATCTCAATGTATATATGCTCAATCATTATAAAAATATAAACAAGGATATACATCTATCTCATAATAAGGCTCAAATAAACCTCAAATAGGTCTTAATAACATAATTAGACTTCTAACAAACCACTGCCTATCTATGATAGTTTCATATAATCAACTTAGCTTCTCTATCTTGATGACCAACTCATCCTTCACTTTTAGATCTCTTTATGATGATATAGATTACTTCATATCATATTTTATCAAGGCCAAAATAGGATTCTTTCAACCTTAATTTTGATTAAACAACTAAAATAGACATCTTCCTTATACCATGCTAGCTGACTAAGTATACCACCTTGGAATGCCCTGACCTATACCTTTCAATATTTCTTCAAATTCCTATATTATCAATCTTGGGTTTGATCTTTGACTTAGCTTCTATATAGTCCTTTTGAATTTCTAAATGATACCTTTGACATTCTTTCAAATTTGATTGATGTCTTGTAGTAACACATGACTTACCTTGGCTTAAGTGTTAATCAAGTCTCATCTTGACATCCTTCTATTTATACAAATATTCAAGAATCATCATTCTTTAATATACCATCACTGCAAACAAGATTAACATTGTCCTCAACACACTTTATGCTACATAGGATCATTTTTAGGCTATCGATACTCCTCCAAAAGACATACTTTAATAAAAATTTTTGTAAGTAGCTAATGATAAGGGGGTGAATTATTTTCTTAACAAATATTCAATTTCATTCATCATTCCATAAAACATTCATTCACATGAAAAATTAATTACATAAACATATCACAAGAGAACACAATAGATATGTGGGAAACCCTCTTTGGGGATAAAACAAAATAAATAATGCACATGGACTATAGTCATATAATTTCAATATTTAAATTTTATTAAAGAACCAACTTGACAAGGAACTCCAACCCCTACCTAGTTAAGCACCCACTCAACTAGTCTTCTACAAGCTCTATCTTGCAAGGAGGCTCCAAACCCCTAGGTAACTTAGCACCAAATAAGTCACATATTATATTTGATCACCTTAAAACACCTATTTATAATTAAACTATATATTACCACCTTATTTTTCACTCTTTACCCATTAATCTCACTCAAACAACCTCTTAGGCTCACATACTCAATATGCCTCTTCTAGGCTTATTAGGTCCATTAACCTTACATCCACCTATAAAGGATATGTTAGATAAACATGTATAATAATTTTCTCCATTTTATGGTACTCAATGACCTGATTATACTCCTCTAATATCTCTTATTCTTCACTTAATTCCTCTCTCCTCTTACTTTCATAAATAGGCCAATTAGGCCTTGCCTTTATACCATTTACTTGTTCTCACCCATATTGGTCATCCATGAACCTTTATGTACATTTATACATATTATAATTTATTTTATAATATTTTACCATCATGAAAAAATTAATCCTTTGGTCATCTATTACCTTATTATCCCCAAACTTCAATTAGGCCTTAATGAGACCTAAAATAATTAGGCCTACCCATGCATACGTTACAACTTGAACCTTGTAAAAAAATTTGGGGCTCATCCAATAGATGTAAAATTTCATTAAAAAATTAAAATATTTATTTTATAATCTCACTTAATCTTCATAAATCTTGGAGGGTCCACTCACTCCTTGAACCCCTTCATTTGCACTATTTATCATTAGTCGTTCACACACAATAAAAGTATATCTTGAGTATCTAAAGAAAACAACTAAATATATTAAAAAACTATGCCCTAAAAACACATTAATATAACCTTAATTAATTTAACAAACCTTAAATTTACATTATACATCACCACATAGGCCAATAGGCCTCAATAACTCTGTTGATTTAGGCTCACTCAAAATTACCAGTGCACACTAAAACTTAGTCATGAACATTTAGGCCAAAAAACACTTTTTTCCAAATAACCAAGGAAAAAATACATATATACAGACACCTCATGACCTAAAGGTAATTATTATAAATAATATAATATTATACTCAATATTTGTAGACTCTAAACTTTCTCTGTAAGAAGCTCATTTAGAACTACCAAACACTACCAACACATAGTCAACAAAATTTGAATCTCCACAACATATTGTGAAATTTAAATGACTATAATAGAATTAAAATTATCCTTAGGTATTTTAATAACATCTTAATATTCATTTTATTCTTCAAATTAGGTTATAAGACCTCTAACTCATCATTCCCAGATGACTACTCAAACTACCTGAGTGCTCCAAAAACATAATCACAAAGAAATTTTTCATTAGCACTTGAAAGGAAAATTTTATGACATATAATTATCATTAATAGTTTATATTTGTATTATATATAATTCATAAATGGATATATATCAAAATATAGAGATATTTATTGCTCTTATAGACCAATCTCTCAGGTTACTCTCTTACTATCTTAACATAGCTAAATAAGTCACTTTAGATTCCACATTATAACTCCTTAAACTATATATATACCTTAAATAAATAATTAATATATAATTTAAATTCCAAAAAAAATAAAAAATTTCATTGGATACATTGTCACTTTTCATAAGGTCTCACATACTTCACTTCACTTAGCAAACCTGAAGTTATCATTTCTACCTTAGGAACCAGTCATGGTGATCATGACTTATAACACTTGTAGGATCACAATAAATAACATATTATGAATTTAAATTATCATTATATATCTTAATATCAACTAAAATCACAAATATATAGATTTATAATGTTAAATATAGACCAAATAGATCAAACTTTGAACCTCACTCTTTTATTATCTTCACTCATACAGATAGGTCACTTTTGAAAACTTCATTGCTTGTGTATGATCATAAAAATAAATTATAAACCAAGGTAAAATTAGGTATATGTCTTAAAAAAAAAACCCAAACAATTTAATTCATCCCTAATCACCTGAAACCAATCCCTAATCTCTTTCTCACTTTGACTAGTTTTCTTCACTAGTTTTCACTCTTAACCATTTTAGCGATAGGTCATCTTTCATGACAAAAATAATTGAAAAAAATTATATAAATTAAAAAAAAAAGAACCATGGAAATAAATAAAAATTCTTGACCTTCAACCTCTATCAACTTTCATACATTGACTTGGTCAACCTTGCTTGTATCATCAAATTTTTCAAAATAAGGGTTTTTTTATAGGTTTTACACACTACCCTAACAAAATAATACAAATTTTATATGTCCATGTTATTATTATACATGATCCAAACATCAAAAAATACTTACCAATCCATTCTGGGCACTTTCCAACAAGTTTCTCCAATTAGGTCATTGAGAGGGTTTTAGACTAGTTAACCTTCTTAACATTTGTTCATATAGTATTACCCATAAAATTCAAAAAAAATATTTAAATAGTTATTATAACCCTTTACCATCTCTCTTTAAATTCTTAAGACACCATGCAAACTTTACATGTGCCAATGAGCATCTAAACTTCCTTCCATGCTCTCATCTCTTTATTTTGCATACATAAGAGAACTTCAAACATGATTTCTTGCCTTAAAATTTAATAAATGACCTTAAAATTTTTAAATAACCTTTAAATACATTTTAAAAACTAAAACCATGATCAATTATTCTATATCACCTTGGAAACTCAATTTGACCCTTCATTTGGCCACATTAGGTCTTTATGCATGTCAGGTCTTTGAACTACCAGTTATACTTGGTCCTTGAAAAAACTTTGAAACCTATTTTATTGATCTAAAATCATCAAAAATATGTAAAATTACATCATATAAATATCATTCACTACCAACTTATTCACATAGATCTCACACTTCTCTTCTCAACATGTTATTAGGTTTATGCCATGTCACTAGGTTTCTTCATGTAGGTACTAAGCTTCAACCTAGGCATTGGAACTCATATGAAGGATTATATACCTTATAAATAGTTTTAACATAGTTTAAAATATAATATAACATGATTTACCATTTATATCTCACATTCAAGCTCATACATCTCTATATCATCAACATGCCTATACCAAGACTAGGTTTCTCAATACATGATGTGCACACATACTTGTTCTCATGAAATTAGTTAATAATGACCTTTGAATAAATTTTACATCGATGAAAAAATTAATTCCACAAACACACCAATATTAACATACCTCAACATATAATATCGAAGTGCATCCTTGTACTTAGCCAGTTGGTCGTCAACATCAACAGAATCCTTAGGGACAAAGTTACTTTAGATATGTCCTTGTAGTATTTTTACCTAGTTAAACTAGTAGGGAAAGTGGTGAACCAATAATTGGGATAAAAATTTAGTTTTGAGGATTTATCATCCATTAGAGTAGGATATAGGGGAAATTAGGAAGCTTTGGGTGTCATAGGTATGGGATATATGGATTATGTGTAACTTTGAAAGCAAGGAATTTGAGATATATTATAATTTAGTAATGGTAATTGTTAATGGGACTCCCTTGGGATTTATAATAATATTCACACATATTCCTACATTAATTGAATTTATCAACTCACTTACTATAAATTTAAAATTGAATTGGTGGTTGTATTTTCTTCCTTTATTTCTAAATCTAGAATTGAATTTGGAGACCATGATCCTCTATCACTAGCTAGATATAGAAATGGAAATGGGATGTTTTCAAAACTATCCAATAATTTCTAGCTTCCCATTTTTTTATTACCTAGTATATTGTAGGAACGTAATCACATCCCTTAGAGGTACCTTACCCAACTCTTGGTTTTTGACATGTTATTCATGTATTGGTCCTCCTATTAATGGTCAACACTTAGGATGGTTTTATACTCCATAAAACTCCCCTATACTAGGTTACATGTCATTGGGGGACATATGGAACACCTTAATTATCCTTGGTTAACCACTTTTACTTCATTCTAAGCTTCTTAGGTCATAAGTGTCAACTAGTTCATCTTCTTACTAGATGACATCATAGCTTCCCATTCAATCTTGCTCTCCTAAGATTTGATATATCTAACAAGTCTGGAGAAATAGTTGATCTAATTCCAAATGACATGGTAACTCCCCATTGGTATATGCTCTCTTGGGCTCTAACATATTTTAAAATTTTAGGGAACTAGCCTCTCTAACTTCAAATGATTTGATGACTCCCCATTAGGCTAGGATCTCACAATCTCTGACATCTCTAATAGGTCCATTGGACTATCCAATTTAAATATAAATGACATGGAAAATCCTCATTATTATAGGATATTATGATCTCTAACATCTTTAATATTTCTAAGTGATTGGCTTCTCTAACTCCAAATGATTTGGTAACTCCCCATTAGGCCAAACTCTCTCATACACTGACAGGTCTAGGGAACTAGTCTCTCTGACTTTGAATGATGTGGAAACTCACCATTGGAATGGGACCTCTTTAGCTTTGAAATATTTTATAGGTATAGGGGATTGGCTTATTTGACTCCAAATGACATGGTAAATCCCCATTGGGTTGGGCTCTCCCAAGCTCTAACATCTTTATCACGTTTAGGGGACTGGCTGCTCTGACTCCAAATAATGTGGAAACTCCCCATTGGATCAGGCTCTCTTGAGATTCATAAAATGATGAAGTAAGAAAGACAAAATGAAAATGATTCATTAAATCTTACCTAGCAGACATGGAGAACTCATTTTTCCATAGAGGATAATGAGTTTATTTTCATGAGAAGGGAATTTGACACTAGGATTATCTCCTTGTGAAAATTAACCTACAAATTTAGTGCCATGATATTATAAAATATAAAAATAATAATTAATTATTTTTATAAAAGTTAAAATAGGTATGTTACTAATTAAATAAATCAAGGTGGTGTATATTCTAAAGTTTTGATCAGGTTTTACCAATGATAATAAAAGGAAGAACTCCAAAACTTTGGTTCATGAAATTTTTAGAGGGGTCCCCCATTTCAAATAAAAAGGGGCATGTTGGCCATAACACTACCCTCCCCTCCTTTTGAATTTAGTTTAATTAATACCTAACCACTCTAGATTATATACCACTCATCTGCCCCACTTACTAAGGCTTGAAGTATTTACTAGGATTCATTTCACTATAATCAAACCCAATTAACAACCTACATGCCCTACTTGATATTCCACCACAAGGTTGTTTAACCCATACTTACAACTCATGCCCTAGAGTGGATTAAGATCCTAAAACATTAGAGGCTACCTCATTTAAATTTCATAATGTGCATAATGTATGCAATCATAAATGTATCATCTCTATAAATCAATCCTGGATTAGAAAAGATAATATGGGGATCCACTAGACCTAATTAGTGGATCACTTGTCATAATACACCATGTTAGGAAATGTTCCAAAGCATATAGTCTAACACAATCACACAAAAACCCTAAGAGATTCATAGGTTTAATGTTCACTCTATTCTAATAAATAAGAAAGTAAATCTAATCTAGTGCACACCAAATCTTATGGCATAAAGTGGCGGTTAGAAACAAAACAAACTAATATCAACATGTATAAAAGACATATAATCATGTCAATGTATATGAAATCCTAATGTATGAGAGAAAATCACAATTGCATTATCTATCTACTCCTACAAAGGAGAAATAAAGTTAGGAATACTTACCTTGAAGACAAACCCACCAAGCCTCAATCTCTCCCTTGGCCAAGGTGCTTCACAAGAGATTGTCATGGTATGTAAGGATAATAAAGACAAATCAACTCTAGGATATGTTGGTTGAATATTTTTTTGATCAGCGTACTAATAAAAAAAATAGGTCTGATTAGCCAAAGTAGGAAGATTGGTTGTCCAAATGTGTAGGTTTACCACATCAAAAGAGGACTAATCTCTCCTCTCATCAAGGGGAGGTTCCCTATAGAAATGCTATATATAAACAGAAAATAATACTCAAGGGTAGGACAAACCATCCATCTCTCTTTACTTAGAGATGATGTGTGTAAATCAAAGGAAAAAACTCAAGGGAAATGATAGAAACCACTCCTCTTCTTTCAAAAGTAATATTTAGCAAACCACAAAAATACTCCTAGTAGTAATGCAAAATGTAACCAAGGACGTAGTAACCAGAAAATTGAGATGTAGCACAAAGTCTCCACCTAAATTTCCCAAGAGTGAGATACAAAGGACAATGAGGGCACAAAGTCATCTCAAGGTCCTTTACATATAAATAAAAAGAAAACACACTAAAGGTAATTATGGGGACACAAAGTCTCTCCACATTTGACTTCAAGACACCTTCTTGACAACTTTCACTAATTTTGCTTGTTGAATTAAAGGAATAGGAAATATATTAAGGAAAAAGACATAAGAATAGTTTCTCCAACAACAAAGATATCACAGCACAAAGTCTAAAAAGTCACTTGCTTTCTTATTCCAATAACAAAATATGATCAACAATCTGAGCTCAAAGTCTTAGTAATGCCTTCCAATTTGGGCAGAGTTTGTTTTTGATTGTCAAAGAGAGATCCTTTTTACACTAACAAGAGAGTCCCTTATATAGCCTCTTTAAGAAAGACTTGGGAATAGTAACACATCATGTTATATTAAATTTTGTTAAGAAGATAGGCTGGAATTTAGGGGCATTTACCCATTTGCTTTTCTCAATGTAGAGAAATGAGTCATGCTATTGAAAGTTTGCATCTTTCAATGTCCACTTGGTGATCTGATCCTTCTTCATCAGTTCTCCTTTTCTAGCTAATTGAATTGGGTCCTTGATTCAATTTGATGCTCTATTCCTTAGTCACTTCCTACTGATCTTGGATTTAAAGTCTCTAAATGCATTCAGGTCCATAGATTTAAACTTACAAGGATCAATGGCTATTTCATTATCATAATTTTGACGTTTGTGAGCACGTCACTTTCCTTATCAATTCCTTCAACTTTGTCATTTGATATTTTTAGAGGGGACCTGCCCTTTAGGCCTTGAGAAATAATCTACTTCGAGTCAAGAAGAGCCCCCCAAAAGGGTATCTACCCTTCGGGAAATCTTCGGATGGCCTTCGGGCTTATTTCTTCCAATGGGTCACTAAGTTCTTTGGCTCTTCTTTAAAGCTTTTCAAAATCAACGGCTATTTTATGAACCTTGAAATTGACGTTCGTGCACCCATCACTATGTTTGAATTTACAATGGCTAATTCGTCGTTCTTGACTTTGACGTCTTCAGGCACATCACCCCTTGGGCTTTCTTTGGCTTTCTTGTTTTGCATCCTCCTAAAGGGAAGGTGACCCTTCAGCTTTAGGAAGTGTCCTTTAATGTGGTAGCTAAGAGTCCCCCACAAGGGCACCTACCCTTCAGGGTCCTTCAGTGGCCTTTTGTCTTTGGAGTCCTTCGGATCTTTCCCACGGACATTTTCCCATGAACTTTTTCCACAGACATTTTCCCGCAGACAAAAAGTCTTTAAGAATTATTTTTTTATCTTTGGCCTTGACAAACTCCTTCGGGCTTTCCTCCTACAACATTTTTGAATTCCTTCAGACTTTTTGTCCAAAGTAATTCCTTCAGAAAAAAGTCTAAAAGAATTATGCCTTTGTCTTTTGACTACCTTAAACAAAATTTTGAAAGAATTTGCCTTTGTGGCTTCCTTGAAAATGACCCTTTCGAAGGGTGCTTTTGTCAACTAAGTTCCCTCCTTAAGGGCACTTGTCCTTTGGGAGGCTCTCTTGAACTTCTACATTGAACCACTCCTTTGAACCAACTATTAAACCAAGCTTTGAACCAAGCCGATGAACCCTTTGATTGAACCAAAAGCCATTAAACTATTTGATGAACTGACTGAGTGAACTGAAGCATTCAACCAACTAAATTGAACCAACTTTGGTTCAATGGTTCAATGGTTCATTCCGTTTGATTTGGATAAGTCCTTTTGATCCTCATTGAACCAAACGCATTGAACCTATTGAACCTTGAACTCGAGTGGTTCAATGGTTCAATGGTTTAAGCCTCAAAAACTTGTTCTTTTGATTGAACCTACTTGTAGAAGCCTTTGAACCTGACTATAGAAGCCTTTGAACCTAGAATTGGTTAAAATCTTGCTGCTGATGTTGAACCTTTAAACCTGTTGAGCCCATTGAACCAAATTGGTTCAAGGTTCAATAGTTCAATCCTTGCTTAGAATCTTGCCGATGAAATCTTTTGGTTGAACTTGGTCATTAAACCAACTTTAAGATCACCTAAGTGTTGAAATCTTGCTTCTTTCCTATAGAGTCCATAGAAATCAACCTGTGAAGCCCATTGAACTTGGGCTATAGAGTCTGTAGATTTTCTCTTCTTGTAGAGTCTATAGATTTAAGCCTGTAGAGCTGTAGATTCAAGCCTATAGAGTCCGTAGATTTTTTAGAATCTTGAAAAATGAGGAATTTGAATGTCCAAGACAAATTTTGAGAAGGGAAAAGATTATTTTGGTTTGTAGGACCAAAATAGTTTAAATGTTGTTCCAAAAATGAGTGATATTTTTGGGGGACAATAGGATACACAACCAAAATACTTATCCAAAAGACAAGATCCGTATCTCCAAAGAAATTATGGAACCTTGATATTTATTCCTCAAGTATAGTGTTCAATAAGAATATGTTCATTCACACTTATTCTTCTCCATATCAAATGATTGGAAATAAACTTATATGTATAGGTAGATATTTACCTAAATCCTTTTGAATATGTTAGCTTTAAGGGTTGACCTAATTGACCTTGTATGTTTTTGGGAGATAAATCACTAGGTCCCAATCTAGGTCAATCAAAGGAAAAAATACAAGTGAAAAAATATCCCTAAATAATATAGGGTCGACCATGTACAGTAATCAAAGGCTGAAAACTATACAGGGTCAACCTAGTCGACCTAGTACAGTTAACTAGTGAAAGGGGGTCAAGGAAAGAAAAAGGAAGATAAAGATGTGGAAAATGTTTAGAATGGGTAAAACTAAGAAGAATAAGCTTAGGGTAAATAATTTTAGGATAAAAGTGTGTAGATGGCAACTTAAAAAAAGGAACAAAAATATTATGAAGAACCAATGGTTTGCCCATCCCTTTCTTGGTACACTCCTTAAGGCATGTACTTAGAGAGATTGAGAATTGATGGGTTCTTGAAATATATAAAGTGTTAGTAAGTGATAAAAGTTTGAAAATATTATGTGTATACATATTCCCCACTTGAAGCTCATCACGTGTCATGTAAGTGCAACAGGGGATGGTGCTTCAAGATAGAACATAATAACACACAATGTTGATGCTAAGTAAATTAAAGTAAGAAAAAAATAAGATAAATGAAAGAGCATTATTTAAAAACACATACCTTTACTTACCTTAGTGTTTTAGATAAAGAAGTAGACTGTAAGAGATGTGAAGGTGTCTAATGTGAATAACACTAGGTAAACCTATGGAAGTAAGTGAAAAAAAATAGCCAAAAATTGAAAGTTTTGGATTATAGGCATATGATATTAGAAAGGATTATCTATGTCATCATGAATCCAATGCATTTTATGATTTAAAAAATGGATGAATAAAACCAAAGATATAATCAAAATAAGCAATTTTCTTGAAAATAATTGAAGAATTTAAATTTTGAAAATTATTTTTAAATAAGGGAAAAGATAAGTCATTTGATTATTTTGACTTGTGAAGGAGGAAAAAATATCTCTAGAGACAAAATGAGATAGGATGATGAGGAGATGATAAGCTAGATGAGGAGGAGCTTCAGGAGTAGTAGCGAGTACACTACAGGTATGTAACTATGAATCTTAAGCCAATTTTGGAGTCTTTTAATGAATTAAGTGCATTTTTAGAAAATCTTAATTTTGAGCATTTATAAATGTCAGAATGAAGCCAGATTAGATTATATAGGTAGGAAAATACAATATGGGAAATGGGTTTGAAGTAATTAGGGATAAAACAACTAGAAGGAACTTTTTTAGGAAAATGCAAGGGATCAGTAGGGAAAAACAACTAGGTCAACCCAGGCAACCCAATAGGCTAAAAATGTGCAAAATCAATACTGCTAACCTAGTAGGTATGTGTTGACCCTATATGTTTATAGAATATCAACCTATTACAATTTTACCAACTAATCCAAAAAGTCTAGAATGGCAATGCAGTATTAGGGAAGGGAAAAGAAGAGGGTTGACTTATATTTTTAAGTCAACTAAGTCAAAAATAGGAAAATTTTGGTCTAACTAGGTTGACCAAAGAACCATAATTGTAGGATAATGCATGTGAAAGGTTGAAAGAAGGATAGAATTCCCTGAAATGACCAAGGGGAAAAAGGACCAAGTAGGCTAAAAATAGGAAAAAATGAATTAATTAAAGCAATTTAGGCTTATTTTTTATTGAAATTGTAAAAAGAATGTATTGTGATTATACATGACATGGAAGATCTAATAAATATTTTATTATTTATTGATTTTAGGGATGACCCAAATTTTATTGATTGGTAGACACATCATGGCTACTAAATCTATTAGAATGTCTGATGATTAGAGATAGAGCTATACTAGTATATGTAGACCTAGGATGGGTAGCTGATATATGTAGGATTCCCCTGAGTGTTAATCTATTAATCATGTTCTTGGGGTGCTAGGAATGATTAATTAACACCTTTAAATGGGAGGTGGATAGGAATGTGGTAGAGGTATCTATCACTCTAGAGGATGTACATTCCATCCTAGGGATATCAATAGTATGAATACGAGTGATTACAGGTATACCAAATAGCATGGAGGAGGGGAGAACCTTAGCCATGTAGGATATAGGCTCAAATATGATATTGGTGGGTAAGATATTTAGTATGTTTGATGTATATACATCATAGATTTGAGAAATCCAAAAATTTGTGATAGGGATTGTGACATAGTGAGTGCTATGTCACAAGTTAGATGGTAAGGTACCATTATTCATGGTAGCCTTGAGTAGGATGATTCTAGAGGAGGGAGTATTATATGATCTCAACTCTATCATCTTGGTCTAGCTCATACATGATATATATGAGGTATTGGTCATAAGGAAAAATTTGATAGGATTTATCATATTACTGATGGATTGCATTTATGAGAGTTTTCTTATATATCAATCAGCTTGATTACCCCATGTGGTTAATGATAGGTCATCTCAAGTGCAAAGATGGAAAGAGGACTAAGTAGCATGGGCCAAGACCCATGTGATAATGCTATAGATGGTGAAATATTTAAACATAGTATGGGATCCATATGGACACATAGAGACTACATGGCTGAGTTGGGACATATTTACACTAGCTATAGTGAGGATAGAGGTGGTCAGACACTATACCTAGAGGAGAGATCCACATCTAGTGGTATGGGTATTGATAAAAATGGCTTACCTCATCCATCAGTATCAATATCAATGCTTGAATATTGGGCTCAACATGTGAGAGAGCCTTAGGGAAGGAGGGAAATAGGGCCACCAATGATGAGGTTGACATTTAGACCATGTCATGAGAGACAATGGACTAGGTGAGCATGATAGGGAGAAGAGTAGGAGCAGAGAGGTGTGGAGGTAGTGGTACCAAAGATACCACCAATAGATCCATTACAATATGAGAAATTACCATTGAGGACATGACATTGATATAGGCTAGTTGAATAGGAGAGAGTGGAGACTATCACCATCCTTGATGACTCAGTAGGTGAGCTAGAGGAGAGCTAGAAGATAGAGAGGCCACTCAGGGGTAGGTTGAGGAACACATAAGCCATGATAACCATATTTGAGCTAAGGAAGCAACCTATAGAGGAGGTACTAGGAAGATGCATAGATAGATATATTGTGTTAGGTAGTCACGTAGATGGTGAGACAATAGTGGCTAAGACATAGATAGGTAATAAATATGATTAAATTATTTCTTAATTTTTTATTTTAAAATAGAGACTAGAGATAGATAGATATTGTGAGATATAATAGTGATTGGTATCTATTTAGGTGTGATTTTATAGGTGTATCTAAGGATGAGGAGGAGATATGGGGGTCCCTTTTGAGGGGATCACTCCATAACATCTTAGATGAGATTCTATAGTCATATGACCATACTAGATTAGAGGACCCCAGTATACCATCTACCCTAGCTCACGTAAGCTGGTTTAGATTAGCTAGAGAGGTAATAAGGTAGATACGAGCATAGAGAAAGAAGATGAAACCACTAACACTAATAGAGATAGGTTTAGGAAAGATATGGGCATGGTAGGCATTTGCAAAGGAGAGAGCTACACATTTGGCTATAGTGATATAGATGCAGTAGACACATACAGTGACCCTAACCTAGTTGACATAGGCATAGACACAAGTAGTACACCTATAAGGACAGGTAGAGGGACTAAGGTCTTAGATGGCCTCATTAAAATTTAATATTTATAGGATTTAGATTGAGGCCTTGATAGGAAGTATGGCTAGGCCATGAGATAGATAGGATGGAACCCAACCATAGATTTGGAACATTTCATATGGTTGTGCTAGTTGTAAAAATCCATGATATATATATATATATATATATATATATATATATATATATATATATATATATATAATACACACACACACACACACACACACACACACACACACACATATATATGATGTATCATTTTAGCATATTGATATTAATTGTGTATGTTGTTGTTATCATGGTTGTGGTTGTGGATGCTTTAGATATATTTATTTCTGTAACATGTATTTATTTGTTGTATATTCTATAGGAAATATATGAGATATGGTTTCTTTGCTAGCATTATGTTGAACACATGCATGGGTAAAAAGAAACAGGAAAAATGGACTTGTTAAAATATAATCAATCAAAAATGTACTACACACTATTTGAAGTTGAGAAATATGTAATAAAAATGAATAAGTATAAATAACCAAGGGGTGGTAATACAAAATGGTAAACAAAGTAAAATATTTTTGCACCAAATTAAAATAAGTAAAATCATACTAAATCGCATTGAGAAGTATAAAAATAATGTAATAAAATGGAAAGTATGTAAAAGGGAATAAATGGTATTAAAAAAAATTAAATTAAGTCAATAAATTATAATAAATTACATTGGGAAGTATAAGATTAAAAAAATTGGTAAAAGATCAATGTCTTAAATTTATCACACTAATTCAAGCTGGGAAGTAGGAAAATTTCAATAAATGGTTGTATTCTTACATGCACTTGGAAAATAAGAAAATAAGAGAAAAAGAGAAATGAATTAAGCATAATAACATACTATATCAAGTTGGGAAGCATGTCAATGATGTGTAACTTCATAATTAATCACATCTTATCTCATATTTGACACATGTAATTCTATTTGTGACTTAGATTATTCAAAAAAATTGTGAGGAATGTCGGGTCTTATCCATGGTCTTAAATTAAAAATCAAAAAGAGAACACCACTAGGGTGGAAAAAGATAAGACAAATGGATAAAAAAATATGTGGGTAATAGGAAGGAAAAGGTGGTAATTTATGAGGAACATTGGGTCTTATCTACAGTCTTACAAAGCAACTCATAAATGAGATCCCAAGGGGAGTGATCAGTAGACAAAACAATATTTATAAAGAGGAAATATGAGGGATATAAGGAATTAATAAAGGAGTTTAAAAATAAATACTTAGGCATCTTATGAGAATACCTTAGGATACAAGAGGCATACTAAGGACATGAGAAGACATTAAGTGACTAGTA
The DNA here is from genome assembly GCA_037957365.1 of Torreya grandis. Taxonomy (NCBI): domain Eukaryota; kingdom Viridiplantae; phylum Streptophyta; class Pinopsida; order Cupressales; family Taxaceae; genus Torreya; species Torreya grandis. Next base: position 214,636 of record JARHVA010001282.1, on the reverse strand, counting down.
ACCATCAATGTATAAAGTAAACATGTTCATTATAGACATAAAGATTTGTAGCCAAATAAGTGTGCTACTAAGATCAACTCATGAAGGTAGATTGGTACAAGAAAATTAAATTGTACCTACATTCCCATGATGTGTTCCTCATTCCTTAGGACCCTTTATAGAGTTATCAGTCTACTACAAAGATTGTGTACTTACGTGAGAAAGTAGGTAGTACTAAAATATTTTTTTATTCTCCTTTTCTAATCTACTAGCCTACCATATCCCAAAGGACCTTGGCTCTATCATGAGGCTAACTATGGAGTGTGATCTTTGAATATAATAAGGATATGTGCTTTGAATCACATCTTTTAGTGTGATTTTAATTTTAATATTATTTTTGCCTTTTATATCATTACCTTTTATAAAATGATTTGGATTTTATCTTTTTATAGTTTTTTAAGATTCTTCCTCCATACAAATTTGGAATGACCAATCATGAGATATGTAGTAATACACATGAATTATCTTTAGGCTAAGGATAAAGGAAGCTAAGTAACCAAAGATAAAGACTGACTAGGACACTTAGGCTTAACAATAAACTATAATGTGATCTCAAGTCTCAACTATGTATATGCTTAGTTTTTAAAAAAGGAAGGAGGGAAAAAAGAGATACAAAGGTGGATTGGTGAAATTAAAGTATAATGAGATGCATTATTTTTTAATTGATCACATGGTAATAGAAATAAGGACCAAAGGGAATAAGTTTGGTATAACCAAGTCACAATGACAATTATCTATGAAAAATAGAGATAATAAAGCAAACAATCATGAAGGAAAGAAGGGATTTTTGAGAAAAACTCAAGAAAAAAGGAGAAAATTATGATAAATAAATATAATCATGTGTAAATATGAATTATAATATAATCAAGATATATTACAAAAGCTAAAATCACTATATAATAAAAATATGAATTTAACATAGCATAAATGATATAACAAATAGATAAAAATAAAATTGGAGAACAAGTCCAATCAAAATTTAAATGTAAAATCACCATGCATGTGCTCATAAATATTGATATATCTTCCCACACACATTATCCAAGACATCATATAAATATCTATGAAGTTGGACATGAATGGTAGCTAATGTCTCGTAAATCTTCAATGAAAATTGGAAAAATACTTATCTTTTAATCTCCTCAATTGTAAAATTAGGAATACTTGATGGATCATGGTGAGAAGGTAAATTAGGAAAGGGATGTTTAGGATAATGCATGGGAGTTATCTCTATGAGATATGTAGTAATTACCAATGGAGAAGGATCCATGGGTGAGGAAAGGTCCACAGGTGAAGGAATCAATGGTGGAGGCACAGAAGGTGATGAAGGGACCATAAGAGGGGATGGAACCACTAGAGGTGGATCCATGGGTTAATAAGGATAATCCTTATTATTAGGATGACCTATAGTAGGAATGGAAAAAGTTTTGATAATAGCTATAAGGTGGTCCTTAAGAAATTTGATGGATGTGGCAATGATCAATGTGATGGATGCCACATTGGTACAATAGATAATACACCTCACCATAATTAGGTATATATTTAGGTAGAAACTTTGGGGGAGGAATGTATATAGCTAAATAAGGAGAGTAAGGATTAAAATTATCAATATAATATCATAACTTGTGACAAAAAGGTAGAAGAATGATTATCTATCCCACAGAAGCAAGAGATACACTTGTGAGTGGTCTTAGGAAAAGCACTCATAGAAAGAGATGTAACAAGAGTGTAAGAAGCTGAAGATGACTGATCAAGCCATTTAGTTGGAAATATATCCATCTAAGGTAAGTGAATCAAACCATCACCAAGGGAAGGTGGTGATATAAGAGGAATGAAACTAGGCTCAATGGAAGGAGCAATGGGATGAGAGGTAGGGGTAGGCTTAATAAGAGTAGGAGCAGGAACAGGCTCAACTATAACAGAAGTAAGAATTAGATAAAATATAGTGGGAGTGGGAATGGAATATAATAATGGATATACTAAGGGAGGAGTGAGATATATATAATGTTTAATAAGGATCGCACTAATCTTGAGAGTAAACCAACTACGATGATCAGGGTACCTAGAAAAATGATAAGGCCTAATCATAAAATGATCTATGAGCATATTATTATGAGGCTTTTAAAAAACTAGAGGTGTTGAAACAATCTCTACCTTGTGATAAAAGAGGAAAAATACTAAACTTATGAATTATAAATGAAGTAAAGTAGGAAGATACATGAAAAGACTCAAGTAAAGAAGAATGGTAATAGGTAATCTCAGCATCATGAGCTTGTACAAGACCACCTAAGAATGGATCATCTATGGAATAACCATCATCATAATCATAGGTGTGATGATCAATGACACAAATAGGGATGACCTTGTCATCTGAGGAAGTGTGGTGAATATAATGTCAAGTCTTGGTCAAGACTAAGGGAATATCATTGTAAGGAGGCTTACAATAACGACACTGTAAGGAAGTAGGAAGTTGTGAGATAAGGTGAGGTAAGAGACCAAAAGTTTTAATAGTGAGGTTAATCTCATCAGGCTCATTATAATAAAAATTTAAGCCATTATGGTCAATTTTACCAATGAGTTTGGGATGTCTGTTGTAACCTCAAGTTGAGTTAATGAGAAAATTAAGATGTTGAGACTCAGAATGGAATGTTGGGCAAAGGTTCAAGAGTAGGAATATTGAAGACACCATAGTCTTGGAATTGTTTGAAATTACAAGGGCTGGTATCAACTTAAATCTTATAAATGGATCCATTAAGAGGGAATTTAATGCATTAACAAGTGGAAGAAGCAACAACTTTCATACGGTGAGTCCACAACCTACCAAGTAAGATGTTATAAGAAAGAGGAAAGTTAAAGATCATCACCTTCACATGGATAATGATAGGTGGGAAAGTAATGAGAAGTCACACACAACTTAGAGGAGGAATTTTCCTTCTATCATATCCTTGGTAGGTGTTTCATGTAGACTTGAGATTGAATTTTAAATCTCCAAGGGTCTTAATTAAGTCAAAAGAGGAAAAGTAGGTACTTGAACCCTCATCAATCAATGCACACTTGACTTGGATATCACCTATTTGAACACTAATAAAAAAGGGAGGATCATTTTCATGAAGCAAAAACTCATCAAGAATCATAGAATATATAGGAAATTTTAAGGAAAGAGAAGTGTCCATAGTTTCATTAACATGGATGGACATCTCTTCACATTATTGTAATATACTATCCTTGGATCCAGATATGGTTTCCTCCAATCCTATTAGGGGAAGATGAGGGACATTTATCTCAAATAATAGTTGCATAATATGGTTTCTATGATATGGAGAAGTCTTCATAAGCTCAAGGAATATAATTTGGGATGGGAGATTGGTGAGATCTGTTATGGGATCCCATTCATCATAACCCATAATAAGGTTGTTAGATATAGGTGCATAATGATTAAGGAGGTCCTCAAAAGGAGGAGCCAAAGTACACTAAAATTTATGTTGATAAGAATAATAAGGTTTGGAACAGGGTTGTAAATCATGTTGTGATGATGAAGTAGTTAGTTCAAGTTGATTTTGAGAATTGGTAAAAGAAATGTTAGTATAAATTTGAGTATCATTGGTGTTAGAAGATGATGGAAGAGTGGTAGAAATATAAAAGGAAGTGTTATCAAAGGGAGAATCAGATATTAGATCATCAAAAGTAATAAGGTCATCTTACCCTAACTCATTTAAATGAGTTAGAGAAGAATCCTGGATAACACAATATGTTTTAGATGGAGGAGGAGTGTAGATAGGTTGGGAATCAATAAAAGAAACCACCCTTCACATATTAGTCATGTTAACCACATTCTCTTTGGAAGTGGGTTGAATAATAATTTCTACATTATTAGTGGAAGGGTTGGCTTTGTCTTGATTATCTTGGATAGGTTGATGATTAAGAAAAGGGTCTTTGTAGATAGCCAAATAAGCATTGGCTTGGTTCAAGGTTTGAGTTTTATCATGTGATTTATAGTCCTTAAAATCAATTTCATAAGCTTATTGATGCTTCTGAATGATATAATCATGATCAAAATTAGGACCAAGAATAAATTCCATAGCTAAATTATGAATTTGTCTATAGGTCTCATGAGAATGACCCCAATTAGTATGAAACCAAAAAGAATTGTTAGGATCATACCAAGATTCCATAGGATGGGTAGGGTCAAGTTATCATGGAAGAGACCTAGGTAGATGCTTAAGCAATTCAGCTGAGGATAGAGGTTTATGAGCATTAATTTTATTTGGTGAAGATAAGTGAGGATTGGTATATTGTTGAGAAGGGGGACCTAGTTCTGATGAAGGGGTAGAAACAATAGCTTGAACATTATGAATGGTGTTATAAGAATATGTAACACCATCATTGGTAACATCTGATTTTTGTTCTTAATTAAGAGATGAGGACCTACATAAGGTTTGGGTGGATTGAATTGATGCATAACGAAATATTGATGTACTATTAGTGTTGATAAGAGCTTGAGAAGAATTATGAGAATGTGAGGCACTAGTGGCAAATTTTAATTATGTAGCAAAATAAAACTAATGAATGGTTGAGAAGAAGAAGCACTAGTAGCATGATTACCTTAGGTAGTAAATGATGCACTAGTGGAAGGATTAAGGATAATGGATCTTATGAGAGGCCCACTAGATGTATAACCTACCATGTTAGTGGATATAATAGGCATGGAGGTGGAAGAAGTTAGAGAAGAAGAGGTCATGGTGTGAGAAGGGGTCATAATCAAAGGAAGAGGCTGAGAATAAAAGAAAGTGGTACCCATAGATCTAGTTGAGAATGTAGGAGTTGCTGAATGAGACTCTTTAGATTGACCACTAATATTAAGATTGTAAATGGTAGAAGGATATTTTCCTTGATGTTCAATAAATTTAGAGATAAATAAGAGCATTTTGGGGGTATACTCTAATTCATGTTGGTCTTCTAATGAGAAGAGAGGGTTATGCTACAAAGAGATATTAGGAGGGGTCTCATAGTTCATTGTGTGAGTGGAAATATGAACACTACTAACATCCAAAAGAGGAGCCCTACTATGTCAATGGGAGACCCTATGAGGGTTGGTAAAATTCATCATGTTTATTGATTGAAACTTAGTATTTTCATCGAGAAGAAAGTCCACAATGAAGGGAAAGAAAGAGATATGAGAAAGTAAGGAAATAAGAAATGATAAAAATAGTATAGGGTCGACTGAGTTGACCTAGCATAGAAATAAGGTCTATAAATAGTACATGGACAAATGGGTCAATCCATCATAGTAAATAAAGGATATAAAAATATTAAATAGGGTTTATAAATAGTATAAGCTCAACTGGGTCGATCTAGTATAATGAATAGAGGTTAAAAAAAGGCACAAGGTCAACTAGGTTGACCCAATATAATAGATAAGGAAAAATAAGAAACCCATAACTAACTATGAACTAAAAACAAGATTATTTTTTACAAGTAATATAAAAATAAATAACATAAGGGAAACAATCAATTGGATTAACATTGGCCAATCCAATTCAGGCACACAACACAAAACCTTATATTAATGTTGGCTAGTGTAAGTTTTTACTATATAAATTACAATTGAGTAAAGATCAAGAAATCAACTTGGAAAGTAAAGAGCTAAATAATTGGTCAACTTGAATGTTTATTATATTATTAAGATATGATTTTAAATGTGATGATAAATTGGATGTAAGCAAAGAACTAGAAGGAAATTTAAGGATGGTTTTAGGGAGTTTGGGATGAAAGGGATCTATAGTGGTAATGATATAGGCTTGGTATTGATGACTACCCCCTCACTTCACACACTAAAATGATAAGGGTGTCAGGTGATTAGCTATAATATACCATTAACCATACTTTATACTTGACTAGAACATCAAGTTAGCTTTCCTCTTGGTGATGAAATCTAAGTAGGTTGGCTTTGGGTAGTCAAATGTTAAAATGTTTGTTTAGATTTTGTGATTTGGTCATGTGTGCATAAAATATAAAATAATGAAACTAAATGGTTAATTTAAAATCACCTAATTAATCTATGTGATCTATTCTAAGCATGTAAGCAATAATAAATGAAAGTGTGAATTAATTACTAGCATATAAGGTTAATTTCAACTTTGAAACAAGGTATAGTGGTGATATAGTCAACAATGTATGCATAGAATATAGAATGGGGTTGATAGGGTTGATATTATAATGTAGAATCAAGGTCTAAAAATGAACAGGGTTAGTAGATTTGACCTAGTTATCTAGACAACACATAAAACATAGAACTAGGTCAATAGGGTCAATCCAGTTGACTATGTAGGGTCAATTTTAAAGACTACAAACTGTAAAAGGAAAGACTACAAAGAAAGAGATAAAGAGATATAAATTAAATTTTGTGGATCATATATGTATATAATTAATATTTTTATTCAATAACCTTGATATATGCTTGAAAATTATGTTAACTAGGTTGACTGGGTTGATCAAGCTTTGCAAAAACCTATTTCTTGGTACTTGAAATGTATAGGGTCAACTGGGTTAACCTAGTATGTTGAACCTGATGTCTAAAAAGGTATAAGGTTGACTAGGTTGACCTAATAATATAGATAAGAAGTATAAAAATTTAAAAACCTGTACTAGGTTATTTGAGTCAATCTAGTAGCCTATACCTAAAAACCTGTGCATAGAAGTCAGAGTTGGGTCAATGCAATCAACCTAGTATGGAAAATATATGATAAAAATAATGATGAAAAAGAATGAAATAAGGTGAAAAAATCTTGTAGGGTTTATTTCACATTAGGTTCACCAAATGTATGCAATCAAAAATGTATCATGTTTATAAATCAATCCTGACTCAGAGAAGATAGAACATACCAACACTTTTGATTGGGAATACATTTGTTAAGTAGGAACATGACCAATATGAGGATCTACTAGACCTAATTATGGGATCACTTTTCACAATACACCATGTTAGGAAGGGCTCCAAATCCTATAGTCTAACATAATCATGCAACAACCCTAAGAGAGTCCTAGGTTTAATGTTCACTCTAGTCTAATAAACAAGAAAGTAAATCTAATCTAGTGTACACCAAAGCTTATGGAATAAATTGGGGGTTATAAAAAAATAAAACTAATATAAACATGCATAGAATACATATACTTACATCAATGTATATAAAATCTTAATGCATGGGAGAAAAGCATAATTGCATTATCTATATATTCTTATAAAGGATAAATAAAGTTAGGAATACTTACCTTAAAGATGAACTCACTGAGCCTCGATCTCTCTCTTGGATAAGGTGATTCAAAATATATTTTTGTGGTATGTAAATATAACAAAGAAAAATCAGCTCTAGGATACACAACTTATTTATGCACCTAAACGACTTCTCTACAAGACAAGATCCATATCTCCAAAGAAAGTATGGAACCCTAAGGTTTATTTGTCAAGTAGAATGGTCAATAAACAGATGTTCATTCACACTTATTATTATTCATATATATATATATGTGTGTGTGTGTGTGTGTGTGTGTGTGTGTGTGTGTGTGTGTGTGTGTGTGTGTGTGTGTGTGTGTGTGTGTGTGTGTGTGTGTGTGTGTGTGTGTATGTATATATATATATATATATATGTATATATATATATATGTATATATGTATATATATATATGTGTATATATATATATGTGTATATATATATATATATGTATATATATATGTATGTATGTATGTATGTATGTATGTATATCAAATGGTTGTAAATTAACTTGTATATATATGTGGATCTTTCCCTAAATCCTTTTGAATATGTCAGCTGTACAGGGTTGACCCACTCAAACTTGTATGTTTTCAGGAGATAAATCACTAAGTCCTAAGCTAGGTCAACTGAAAGGTTAAAAAAACTCCAAGTGAAAAATATCCATAAATAATATAGGGTCAATGTAGTCAACTCTATAAAGTACTTAGAGGCTAAAAAATGTATAGGGTCAACCTAGTATAGTCAACTGGTGAAAGGGGGTCAAGGCAAGAAAAAGGAGGATAAAGATGTGACAAATGTTTGGAATGGGTAAAAATGAAAAGAATAATCTTAGGGTAAATGGTTTTAGGAGACAAGTTTATATATGTAGAGTGGAAAAAGGGGAAAAAATCTTATGAAATAGTAATGGTCTGCCCACCCTTTTCCTAGTGCACCCCTTTAGGCATACACTCAGAGAGATTGAGACTCAACGGGTTCTTGCAAGATAAAAAGTGTTAGTAAGTGATAAAAGTTTTAAAATATTATATGTATACACACAATACCCACACTAACAACCACAATCTTTAAATTGTTCAAAATTCCATGGATTAGTGTCTCTTTGAATCTTATGTATAACACTGTTATGGGGAAATTTGACATATTAACATGTTGATGAGGCTATATCTCTTAAATGATGTGTCCAAGATCAATCAAGTAAAATGTTATAGGGTAGATAAAAATTACATACCATGACCTTAACTCTAACTATGATAGGGGGATCATGATTGTGATCTAAACCTAACCAATGGGAGGTATTATCTTTGATCATAGCATTAGCACATACTTTAAGTAGATTTAATATTACATTCAAAATATACAAGAGTATTAATGAAATAAAGGGAAGTAATAAAAGTGTTAGACCTTCATCAATCAATCCAATTTTGACTTGGATATCACCCATTTATACACTAATGAATAAAAGAGGGTCATCTACATGAAGTAATATTTCATCTAAAATCATTGAATCAATGGGAAATTTGAGTAAGTGAAAAGTATCTATAGTTTTTTCAATGTGTGTAGACATTTCCTCACATTTTTTAATAATATTATCCTCTAACCTAGATAACTTATATTCTTTCCCTTTGTGTGGAGGTTGAGGGATGTTTATTTTAAATAAAAGTTTCATTAAATTATTATGATGATGAGGGGAAGTCCTCATGAATTATAGAAAAGGAATCTGAGATGGGAGGTAAGAAATTTCTATTATCAGATCGCATTTATCATATCCATTTAGAACCATATTAGATAAAGGTTAATAATGTTGAATTAAGTCTGATGAAGGAGGATAAAAAATGCACGTAAATTGATGATGATAGGAATTATTCTATGTCGACTTGGATAGCATAGGTTGGCCAGGTGGATCATATTACATTAAGGTGGTTGATGTATTTTGTGATGTAGTTGGGTTAATAGCTAACTTCCTTGAGATATTTGATGCTATGAATGGATATGTAAGCACATAAATAGACTAATTCACATCATTTTAAGAAAATAGTTATGAGTGAAGGGAAGTTGATGGTATCAAATTAGTATATGTCATAGAAATGGAATAAAAGTGAATAAAATTGTATCATTTTTTTATATAGTTTGGATAGATGGTAAGGGAGTGTAGTGTGTTTTATGTGTAGATGTAGTGATATAGGTGGTATTAAGAGGCATTTTTGTATGTTTAATATCCACAAAGTGATATGGATAATTATCTTGAACAGTATAGAAAGTAAGAAATTTATTATAACTAGAGTGTGGATAAGGATCAATATATCATATTATATACCTCATGTTGTTCATGTTGATGAAATTTTCATCATTGGTTAGATAATTAGGGTCAATTGAAGTTTACACAAAATTGTAGGTATGAGGTTGAGTGGTATTAGATTGATGAATGGGAATTAGATATTTATAAATAGCAAGGTGAGCATTAAATTGATTAAGAAATTCATGCTTGAATTTGGAATTATGAGCTTTATCTACCTTTTCATATGTTTGTTGACATTTATGAATCATATTTTCATGACCAAAATTGGGACCAAGGAAAAATTCAAGAGAAAATTTCCTAATTTATCTCTAGGTTTCATGAGAATGTCCCCAAATTATGTGATACCAAAAAAAATTGTGTGGATCATACCAATGTTTGGTAGGGCTAGTAGGGTCAAGTTCTCATGTTGAAAGTTTAGGAATATGATTTTGGATTTCCATAATGGAAATAAGTTTATTAAAATCAACATTTTTTACATATGATGATGATCAAGGATGTGTCTCATATGAGCTTTCCATGAAATATTGGTAAGGAGTTACCTAATCAAAGCCATTGAGAAGAATAACATGAATGGCATGTAGAATCATAATTTTCTATAACATTGCCATTGGTAGCATGTTTGGTTTTTAGATATATTAAGTATATGGGTTTCCATTCAAGGTTAAGAAGGATTTAATTTTCTTATGAGTAAGTCTTGACATTTAGCCTAATAAAAGACTTCTTTGAAAGATTGGAGAGATATTTCTAGCATAATATTGGAGTTTGGGATGAAGAGAAATAATAAACAACTGGAAGAGGTTATCTTCTGACATGTGTTCAAATTTTTTAGATAATGCTTTCCTTATTTTAATGAAAACTTGAGTAGTTTCAAATTATGATTGTTTAAAATTAATTAAATGCCTAAAATATTTTTAGGTAGATTGTTGGTTTGAAATTCTTGAACCAATGTATTGACTAAGTCTTATAAACTAGAGATAGTGTTATACTTAAGTTGATTATACCAATCTAAAGTAACACCTGAAAAAGTTTTAACTAGAATTTTGGTGGGAGAAAAGTTTTTTAGCTTAATATAATATTTATAAAGATTGTAAAAATCTTTCAAATGCACCTTAAGATTAGTAGATCCATTGTAAGTGATAGTATGAGTAGTACCTCCTCTGTCTATGTTTTAAATTTTAGGGATTAATGATTCATTTTGAATATGCTTGATGACTATTGTGGCCAGCATGCCCCCTTCTCTTAGAAATGGGGAACCCCTCTAAACATTTCATGAATAGAGCTTCAGAGTTATTTCTTTTATTCTTTTCAGTAATGCATATTCAAATCTTTAGAATATACACTACTTTGATTTCCTCAGCTAGTAATAGACCTCTTTAAATTTTATCTAAAAAAACAACTAAGTAGTGTTTATTTCCTTTTAGTATATCATAACACTAACATTGTAGGTTGAGTTTCACTTGGGTTTCTAAAAGTTTAGTTCCTTTACCAGAGCAACAATCTCATTATCCTCCATGGTAAATCAAGTTTTATATTCTGACATGTAAGATCTAATGTATAATTTTATTTTTATCTTTCTTAGATTTTTTGTGAATTTCACAAATCTAGGTTAAATGGGAAGTTATCATGTCATCAAGAGTCAAAAACACCAATCCCTTGGACCAATCAGAGATGTTAGAGTCTGGGAGAGCCTGATTGAATGGGAAGTTACCATGTCATTTGGAGTTAGAAAGGCCAATCCCCCAGACTTATTAGAAACTTTAGATCTTGGGAGAACCCAACCAAATTGGAATTTACCACATCATTAGGATTTAAAAAGGCTAGTCCCTAAACTTGTAAGAGATGTTAGAGCCTAAGAGAGACTAGCTAAATGGGAAGTTTCCACATCATCTGGAGTTAGAAAATATAGTCTCCCAAACTTATTAAATATGTTAGGGCCTAGGAGATTCCATCTAAATGGAAAGTTTCCACATCATCAAGAGTTAGAAAGGCCAGTCTCCTAGACCTGCTAGAGATGTTAAAGCCTAGGAGAGCCCAATTGAATAGAAAGTTGTTATGTCATCTAATTCAAAGATGAACTACTTTCCACTAGTGAACTAAGAAGCTTAGAATGGAGTATGGATGAGACTCAAAGGCTAATAAAGGTATGCCACATGTCCTAAGAAGCACATCACCTATTTGAAGGGAAAAAGTGGAATATGAAACCATACCCAGGTGTTAACAATTAATGGGAGGACTAATAAAAATATGACATGTGTTAAAAAGGAGTTATTTGAGGGACCTCTAAGAGATGATACTGTGTACCTATCATGCACTAGGCATTAATAGAATGGGAAATAGGACCTAATTTGATAGTTTTGAAAAAATCCCATTACCATTTCTATATTTGGCTAGCGGTAAAGGATCATGGGATCCAAATTTAATTCTAGATTTTAAAAAAAGGATAAAATCTATCCACCAACTCAATTTTAAATTCATAGCAATTGGGTCACCAAATACCATTAATGCAAAGAAGTGTATGCATTCAACTATAAATCTTAAGATAAACCCATTAATGGTTACCATTATTGACTTATAAAAAATCTCTAACTCTTCACTTTTAAAGATACACAAAACCCCTATATTCCATGCCTCTGACACTTAAAGCTTGTTGATTCCCCTTTATCCTACTCTAATGGCTGCCACATCCTCAAACCTAAAGGTTGATATTGAGTATTGGGACACCACTTTCCCTATTATTTTAACCAAGTATAATAACTAAAATGACATATTTAAGGTAATTAATCAAGTCCCTAAGGATTATACCAATGATATGACCAACTGGATAAGTACAAGGATGCCCTTCGATCCTATAAGAAGTGTGGGATCCATAGAGTCATAGACAAACTAGAGGCATATCCCTACACCAACCTATTAGGCAACATCCTCCACAATGCTATCCATATGGAATATGTTGTTAATGATTAGGTGTGCTCACCCACATTTCAGTACTAGATTGCTAATATATCCAAGAACACCTTCAAGGTGTACTACTCCCTCTTGGACTTATCTTTCTCATATGATGTAGTGGTAGTGTTGGCCTAGATGGATACCTACTAGTCATATGATTCTCATCCATGAATAGGATAAGAAACCTAACTCTAAGTGATTTAACAAGGAAAATATCATTGCCTACATAGTTTTTACCTTCCAAGAGGAATCCTAAGTAGGCATCACCCTACTAAATTGGTTGTTCAAAGACCTAGAATTTTAGCATGTCAATGAGATATGGGTGCCCCATCTACACATGATCTTGACTCATTCAGACATCTTGAACATTTGAGGCTTGATCAAATTCATGTTGGTCCATGCCATTAAAAATGCCTAAAATGGGGGCAACTTCTACATGATGAGCTACCTACTCATTTCAATCTTTGGGATGCTCTCATTTAATCCTTTAGCTTTTCTTGCATGGGTTCCTAGTGGCCCAATTGTCCACATGGTATTATATAAGATATATGGCCACCTATTCCACTAGCATGTTTGGGATGTCTATGACAACTTATACACAATGGTTTTCTCAATGGTTAATGAAGTTCTGATGCGTAGGCTCTCAAAGATATTTTAGGACTCTATCATAACCATCAGGGACTATTAGATGTATAAATATGACATAATTATTTGAGTTGTGGATTTCCTCCAAGACCCCCTACACTTTTCATATTATTTACTTGACCACTTAGTAGAATAAGAGATTACCTATTGACTAGTGCACACCATATTTATATTCTATGTATAGTGTTAGTAAAAGTCATGCCCACATCTCCAAATCACCATATAAAGGCACATCTATAGTAACTTCCCATTGATATAAAATATGGTAGTCAATTAAGACTCCTTCTCCCTCGCAAAATGCAATATTCATTAGTGGGACCCATAAGGGGTCATTTGGGCCCATTTGGCACAATACTCAACTTGGCTCAACATCAACTATGGCCATCAATCCAAATATGATGATGAGATCTATTTGAAAACCATTAATGACTAGGAGGTGATATCCTAGATAGTAGTGAAAAATAAGAATAAAAGGAAGAAGGCTCAAGTAGGCCACTCCAAAACTCATTTATCTCTTTCTCAATTCATGGAAGACTTGACTCTAATAACTTTAGTCATCTCCCTGATAATCTTGTAGGGTGTCCCACCACCTTTTCCTCCTCAAACTCCAACCCTATCTCTAGATCCACTTCTACCAAAAACTTTGGTTACTCAAGCCCCAATTCCACCTTCATCTCCTCTAGTTTCTCTTTGAGATTCACCTCCACATCCTTCAATAGTGCCAATAAAAAAACCATAGTAGAACTAATCCCAAACTACACAATTCCAAGTATCCCAAGCATATCCTGCTCAACCATTAACATTGTAACCTCTGAGATTTGATGTAGTTGATAGAATAAGAGCAAGCTTGGAATGAGGCACCTAGAAAGAATCTATCCAAGTTCCCCCACTCACTTCTCCATCTCCTTTTGTTTCCCTTCCACCCCTTATTCTTACCTCATTCCAACTCCTTATTCTAGTGCCTGTTATTTTAGACCGCCCCCTCTATTTCCCAATGCTTCCCCTCCATATTTCACCTAAGTACCTTTGGATTTGGACCTTATGAGTAACCTAACTTCCTCATTCCCTTATACTCCAACCATCTCATACCCTAGATTCTCCCAAGTGCCTCCCTTAGGCATGCCCTCAATAATATACATGGCTAAAAAATTTTGAATAATGTTTCCTCTAAAAGGACCCTCCTAGTCCCCTCTCAATTTATCTTGGTGTTCCTATTTGTGGCTCTAAATGATAATCTATCAACCCCTATGGCCCTTGTCATCCCAGCCAGACCATCCACCATAACACCTAAAGCTAACTCAAGAAAAGTTCCAAAAAAAAAAAAAAAAGGTGACCCATAATCTAGCTTCAACCGAAAGGCCTTCTACTCTAATCCCACCTCTTACATAGGTATTGGTGACCCCTCTATCTCTAGTAGTATTAGCTTAGTGATTAGATCCTCACCCCATCTCTTACCCAAGGCTCCATGAGATTCACCTTTAACTAGCCTATCTCATCCCTATTATTCCATGACCTATTCTTAGGGGCAATTATGACTCAAGTGAACCTCCCTCAAGAAAAATGGTGAGATTAAATGTTCCCATAGGCCTCCCCTTTCATTTTACCTCTTTTTTATCCCATTCTTCCTCTACCTCCACTCCTTTCCTCTTTCACTCTTTCCACTTCCTCCATTTCTATTGGACCTCATCCTCCACCCTTCACCACCATTTTAGCCATGCCTCTTACACACCCCATAACCTAAGGTATGGTCATGGGGCACATGGTCCAAGTAAACCTAAATGTACAATATAGTTTTAATAAATCCTTTAGGAGCATGAAGAGGATGTTTACTTAGATATTCATTCAGGAGGGGAACCCGACAATATAGAAGACCCATCAAGATTTTTCCCTCACCAGGGTAAGGAATACTATTAGAGAAGAGAAGATAGCTAAGTACCCACTATTTATCCTCTATGCTATACATAACATGTCTAAAAATATCTTTGAGGACATGCAGAGCCAAGTATGAACTCTCAAAGCCCAAGTGAAGCATACATTCTAAATCAAACTAATTGAGAAGGTCAAGGATGCACTCCTACTTTTTTATCAATCCTTTAAAAAGTATTAGGGACTTGCATTGATATTGACATAATTATATAGTACATGTATACCTAAATTGGGAGGATCACATAAATCAATGGGAAATGTCACATGTTATAGGTAGTGTTCAATAAAGGAATGTTCCTAGATCTCAAACTAATGCCAACCTCAGATTTGGGGTTTTACAAAACTTATGCTAGGAACATGAGAATGAAAATATAGGAGTGGTTATCCTTGACCCATACTGTAATAGAACCCATAGAAGAGTGTGAGAAGAATATATTTACCTACTTTAAGGAGGTTAATATATTTATGTCATTTCACCTAGATGGCACTTTACTTGACCAAGGGGAATTCAAAATCCACCTAGGTCAATTTGACCAATTTATGATGGATAAAATGGCCAAGGTGAACCATGAAGGATCTTGGGTAGTTTTGTACCAATCAAGTCAGTCTACTGCAAGCATCAACCATGTCTCTAAAGTTTAAACCTTAATGGAAGCATATTTCTAGATATCTTGAAGATTGGTAGCTTAAGATGAGGTGATATTTAGGGATCCTCCAAGGAACTTGGATAAGTTGGATAAGTATTTTGACCTTATGTAAATTGTGTTCAAATCTAAGAGCACCCAATTGAAGTAGTTAGGAGTTGGCCCCTCTTAGACACCTCCATGTGTTAACTAGTGGTCCCCTATAGATCTGTTATAGGTTTGTAGGGATTTGTTTTGGTTTAAATTTATAAATATAGTTGTAACTATAATAAGTGTCCATCATGGTCCAAGATGGTATCCTCATGATTTTTAGAGGTGAGATCCAATCCTTATCTATTTATATAAGATCCATATTATGTTTTAGGGGTAGACCAAAAATTGATCAAAAAGTTTTAGATTATTGTTAGGATTTCACTTGTGTTTCCTTATTCACTTTAGACTGTAATAAAAACCTAGATTAATTATTATATTAATATTTCACTCTTTCAATGAATACAATCTCTATTTTCTACAAAAATGGTCTCTTTTCAATTCTCTTTCATCTTCATGTTTAAATTATTAACAATGCTAAGTTAATTAGATTAACACTTTATCATTTTATGTATGTCATGATTATGATGTTCTTAGTTATTATAATCTTTGTGCGAGTTCTTTCACTTCTCTTTTGGTAGTGCTAATAATTTATGTGCCTAGTTGTAAATTATCATATGGTGTTTATGTTTTTTCAATAATAAACCCTTATACTCATTATTAGTATGGATTCACACAATAAAAATACTCTTGATTACCTCAAAATCTCCCCATTATACTTTATTGGAGGTATAACTTTAGTGAAACTTGGTCTATAGTGGTATAACAATGACATAGTCACTTGGTTCAATGACCATTGCATTCATCTCATTTTTCACCTAGAGTCTTCCCTTATCTACCTTACCCTTCCCTCTCTTTTGTGTTTATTTAGTGGATATAAAGTCTTCATTTTACCCTTGTGTTTATAAATAATAAACCCATCACTCAAGTACTCATAAATATCCTTAACATGTGTGAAGTATATTGTATTGAACTTCTAGTGGTAATAGTGCATCTCTTGGAGATTATTCATGCAAACTCCATTTTTGAAGTCCAATACCTATTGTAATACCCTAAGATGATCCTATATAAGTCCTAAACTAGATGATAAAAGTTTTTAGTTATTACCACCTTCCCCTTTTCAAGGAATGTATAATCTCATGGGCATCTCATGATAAGGAGAAGAATGGAGTGAAAAATAGCTAGTTCTAGAAGGAGGGCCTCAAAATACTTCATACTTGTTTTTAATTCAATTCATTTTATGAATATGTTAAGTTTGGTTTACTGGTAAATAATGTAACAACTATTGTTTTATTATGCAGCATCTTGGATACTAGTTCACTTGTTACTAGGGCTAATTCCTATCGAGCTAGATTGGTGATTCCCCCTACTTTTCCATAGAAAACCCATGTCTAATAAACTTAGTTCTACCATGATTCATATTATCTCCTCTCCATAACCTATCACAAACATGCATCCCAAGATGGCTTGGTTATTTGGTTCAGCGATTAACATCCTAGGAGTCATCCATGATCTACCTAAGAACCCTAAGAAGTATCTTCCTCTTTTCATCCCTAGTGTAGGATAAACCATGGAAGAACACATAACATCTTATAAGACCACTCTAAGACTCCTAAATGTAGAACATGAAGATGTGTCATGTAGTTTGTTTCTTTTTACCCTAATGGATTATACATATAATTGGTTCATAAACCTTCTTAAATACTTGATACTAAGTTGAGACCACTTTAGTTCTACTTTCCTCACCTAATTTGTCCAAGTAATAGACCCCATCATCCTTTACTAGTAGTTTTCTTATATCAAAATAGAGACCAATAAGCCCATTAAATATTTTAATGCTAGGTTTCAAAAGATGTATAGCTAGGTAATCATTCTTTACTAACACAACCCTCATCTAGTACTTAAAATGTACAATAATGCTCTAGACCCTTGGACAACCATGTTCCTGAAAAGGGACCCAACTATAATAGACATATCCTTAGCATATGTAAGGTCCATCAAAGTGGATAGGAAAATAAACCCTTAAGACTACACCATGACCCCTACTCCCAATATGCTACCATAAATGCTTTCATTTAAATTCTTACCTAGTATTAACTACAATTCACCTATGCCTTAACTGCTCCCTATAATGCATCAACTACCACTAGGTGGGGTTTCCTAAACCTAGGGTGTCAAGATCTAATTTCCCATACTCAACATCAAGTGGCATTAGCTATGGCTAAAAACATGCAACCCATGGCTCAATATTCTACTAAAACTAAGTTATATGCCATTTAGTGTATGGTACAAAATCTTACCAATGACTTCCTAGGGCTTCAAAAATTGATGACAAAATCTAATTTATAAATCTCCAACAAAAAATTCATGTATTAAAGGCTAAATAAGAGCTAAAATTTCCCTCACAACCCCTCAGAACCTTCACCAAATAGGCTCTTTGATATTAATATCTTTGAGATAACCTTACCCAACTAGTGTCAAGTACATAACATAATATCATATAGAGAGTTGGATTACATGTAGTTTAGTTCTACTTTTGAGATATTCCAAAAGTAAATGGGAAAAAGGAAGTCCCTAATCATAAAGAATCATGTAACTTGGGTAAAGGCCCTAATATTTCTATGGTATTCGAAACCTTGGATTTCCCTAGCTAAGAATAAAATGAGCTATAAGAAGGTATTAGTGAGGTGAAGGAATTTTGGTATTTATAAAGGATAAAATACACCCTTAAGAGTAGGAAATGACAATATCCCCTTGCTACCTCAACCCCCCAAAATAATGGTACAAGCCCACTAGACCAAAATGCTAGGAATGATCATTTACGTCCAAGACCTCAAGAGCCTAAGTTACAAGTGGAAACCCCATCAGTCTAAAGTAAAAAGGGTTAAAACATAATTGAGGATATGAATAAAATATAGGCTAACATTACCCTTCATGATATTACCCAAATCACAAAGCAATGATACCTTTTGTTAAAAAAATTCACTCAAAATCCAACCGCAAAGGCCCAGCCAAAACTAAGAGCATCACACACCATTGTGTTTATCCACAAGAATAAAATTGATGTTTCCCCATTGATTTTGAATATCTATTTATTTGGAAATAATATGCATAATTTATTAGTAGATTTTGGATCCTCAGCCAATGTGATGTCAAAAGGTGTATGCAAAAAACTTGGTATAACCCCCATAAAATGAGATAAGGTAGTGGTCCAGTTAGATAAGTTAGTTATGAAAGTGATAGGTGAGTTATTAAACATCCACATCCTATTAGAATCAAAATTTAGGATTCAACACTTTATATACATTCAAGTGGCTGACATCTCAAAAGTCTATGGTATGTTCCTCAGTAGAGATTGGTCCAAAGCCCTAAATGGGTATATGGCCATATATTTATCCCATATGTGGTTTTCATGGAGGGGAGTAGACAACCAAATAGAAATGTATAAGGAAACATGCATTAAATACATGATCAACAAATATAATTCTATTAATGATAATATAAACCTAATTTCCTAGGACACAGGCATCTACATGTTAAGCACTAAGCCTCCAAAAATGTAAACTAGACACAACCTAGGTCTGTTTGGCCTTGGTCTCTTTATGTATACAAATATCACTCCTAACAAGATAGTGGGGTTTGTGTTTTAATTATATATCCTTTAGGGAAGAAACATTTAGCATATTATAGGCTACAGTTCCCCTACATGAATAATTTGGCAAAGTATGAAGCTCTAATCCTGGGACTACAATTTGTATTGAGACATGAGGCAAATAAATTGAGAGTATTTAGAGACTCTAAAGTGGTATTCAACCAAATAAAAACAAATTTTCAATGCAAAATATCATAACTTAAAAGTTATAAACATAAATCTTGGAACCTAATTTAAATGTTAAATGTGTTCAATATCATCCTTATTCCCTAAGAGGAAAACTAGGTAGTAGACTCGCTAGCATTAGCTATGATGAACTTAACCCCTCTATATGACATTGATCTACAATAGTTCTTTATGGAACTCATCCCCTATCCTTATATACTAGAAAACATGATTAAGTTCTAGGTCTATGAAGATGACCATCAAATCATCTAGTTCCTCAATAATGAGTAGATATTTGAGGCCCAAATCATATATGAATAGATAGAGATATCCCTTGGACTGAGTTGGATAAGGATGGGATCTTGAACATTCATGGGAATTGTATCCTTTATGGGATGATTTCACTAAAAAGAGAATTTGACGCATTATACCCAACCTTATAAGCTAAAAGGCCTAAGTTCAAAGATTATAAGTGTTGTCTTATTAATCTCAATTGTGTGAAGAACCCCCAGGTAGTTAATGTGGGTCTAGATTAGATAGAACATGAATTGGAACAATTACTAAGATTATCTCTAAGGTATAAGGATGTAATTTTTTGGGCCTATGAATACCTTAAGGTCTTCAACCCAAGATTAATTAATCACACCATCCACTTAAATCTTGACCAAAAACCCTTTAGACAAAGATACAGGCTGATCAACCTAATCTTAGAGCCCTTGATTCACAAGGAAGTATAAAAATTACTCTCTACAGGGATAATTTTCTTATTCAACAACTCTAATTAGGTGGCTAATCTAGTCTTGGTGCTAAATAATAATGATGAAATCTACCCTTGTGTGGACTTATATAATTTGAACCAAGCCTTGAATAAAGATAACTACCCATTACCCTCACTAGATGAGGTGATCCATATGGTGAGTGGGTCCTAGATGATGTCATTCTTTGATGGCTCCTTGGGATATAACAAGGTCATATTCAACCCAAGAGATAGAACTAATACCACTTTCACCACCAAGTGGGGCACATTCACTTATAAACAAATGTCTTTTTAGATAATTAATGCCAGTGTAACCTTTCAAAGGGTAATGGACTTTGCCTTTGAGGTCTTAATAGGTAAGTTCTCCAAATATAGGTAAGATCATGTGCACCACTTGGAAAGAGTATTTGAAAGATTCATAAGGTATGTCATCTCCTTAAACCCAAATAAGAGTGTGTTCGGTGTCACTAAATGTAAGTTTCATGGTCACACTATCAAAAAGGAAGGTATTTCTATCAACCCTAAAAAGATGAATGTAGTTTCTAAACTACCTTTACCTAAAAAAAAAGAGAAAACTAAAATATTTCTTTGGAAAGATCAACTTCATGTGTAAGTTTATTTATGTATTTTTTCAAATTGTAAAACCCTTGAATGCAATGTTGAAATAGGATGTGTTGACCAAATTTGACTTTTAGGTCAAATTACCTAGGTAAAAAATTGAGTTTTAAGTGTTTTAGGGGGTTTAATATTTGGTCATAAGGTATATCATACATATTTTAATGTTATTAAATGTTATATTATCCTTGATCAGTAATTTTATTAGCCAACATAACATTTTGGGTCATTTTGAGGTTAAAAATGGTACATTTAATGACTTGTATAGATTTATTGGGAAGTGTAAAGGTGTTAAAAGGTGATTTCATGTGACATGTGTCCTAGGAAGTCTTAAGTAATTGAAAAAAACTAAAAAGTGGAAGGTTCCTCAAAAAAGGGGTAGTTTTATTGATAAAAAGAAGAAGTTTGGCACTTGTATAGCTTCTTCAAAAGTGTGCCACATAGGAAAGGATCATGATATGTCTCTTCAACTTTCTAAAGCTTAGTTCCATGTTTGTTTTGATCTGTAAGTGAATTTTTTGGCCCAAAACCATTCTACTCCTTTTTGAGTCCTCTTGGAAAGCAAAAGTGACCTTTAGGTTTTTGCTTAGTATGGACAATTCAGGAGGTTTCAACTCAAACTCCTTGGGTAAGTTAAAACAAACTTATATACATTAACTTCCATATAAAGAGTTTTAATAATGGTTGTTTGTGCTTCATGAACCATCCTCATGAAGCTCATTGTATTTTTTCCTACTTATTTGTGCACCCTCTAGGTTTTGCCTTGGTTTGAGAAATTATATACAATATAGATAGTGACATTAGTTATAGATGATTTTTAATTCCTAATCTAATGATTTCCATTCTTAATTTCATGTTTAGAAAATATTTCATGGGCTCTTTTAGTTTAATTTGTAGGATGATGTCCTAGGTAGAATGGTAGTCATCTTCATTACTTGTAAAAGGTTGTATTCTCTAAAAAGAGTTTCATGTGAAGTAAATATGATGTTTTCCACGTTTCAAAAATATTTGTACCACCTCCCTTCTATATTTGGTCCTACAACACCATACCTTGAGTAAACACATAGTTGTGATAGACACACAGTCAGCGCTTTATCTACTTTTCACTTGTAGTCAAGTGTGTGGAACCTTTATGGAATGTTTATAGAGGTGTAACAAAGGTTTAAATTCCCTATTGTATCCTTTATATTCATGAATTAGAGATCTAATTTTCATTTTATACAAAAAGGAGTGTACAGTCATGTGCAACTTTTCCATTCAGTCTACCATTGTTTTGTGCCTATAGGAGTTTTCAAGTGTTGAAACATGATATAGAAACCTTCCTCAAGTTTTTAGACCATGATGTATTAGTTTAATATTTTTAATAATCATGGAGAAGTTATAGGGTCAAATCATGCTCACTACCCACTACATTAACCTTATTACATGTACCTTCAAAACACAGTCTACTTGTATGTGCTAGCAGAGAGTTAAATAAATATTATGAGGTGTTGAAATTAATGTTTAAAATATTATTCAGGTCCTAACATGAATAAAACCTCATTATAGATCCATTTTAATAGGTATAATGGCAAATTAAAGGTTAGACTACTTTTAAAGATGAAGGATTGATACAGGGAATAGTTTCCCTAAACATATAAAATAGAGGTTAGGGGTTTTTGTGAATAGCATGGGACATGGTTACATGATATGTTGATGCATTATAATTACCTTGGTTGTTATTCCATACATAAGACAAAATGTCTAGAAAATATTGAGGGCATAGGCTTGATGAAGTTTGGTAGTTTATGGCATCAAAAATGCCTACAAACACTTAATTCTTTCAATATTATCTATAGGCCTAAGTCCTAAAGAGACCTACGTTAACCTAAAGTTGAAAATTAGTACTTTACAATACATTAATTTTATTAAAAATGTTTCAATCTATCATATATGATCCAATGATCACCTAGGAGATTAGAATATTGTGTTTAGACTCCTATTCACACTTTTAGTCCATACAGGTTGCCCAAAAGCCCACATACAGGCAGAAAATGAGATAAATTTAATGTTTTAATGGTATTTGAACCAATATAAGGTGAATCACTAGAATAATTATATTATATTTGGTTCCCATGGATCCAAATTAAGATCTAAACATCATACCCAGGTTTTAAAAGGCTATAAACACCTACAACCTGGTTAAATTACAAGGTGTCTCAGTCAATAGGCAGTGAGTGGAAAGGAGTATATATAGAATTTTTAAATAATTAATATGAATTATATATGTGAAAACTAATTCCAAATTAATCTAGGTAAATAAGGAAGATAAGGATTTAACAATTCATTCATAGCCCTTATAGAAACCATGCACACATAGTCCTCTGCTTAGAAGTCTGTCTAAGTTTCTAGTGTTTTTGAGAGGTTAAATCACCAAAAAAAGAGATTATTTTTTATTTGGGACATATTTTTAACTTTATTAGGAGATTTATATATTCATAATTTTCTGTGGAAACAAGGGAGTGCCCTTTATTTTGTCTTAGATAAAAGGCACTTCCCTCATACATGAAACCTGCAATCTTTACAAGATGGTTAAAAGTGAGTGACCAGAGGCCAAGGAGATCCTTAAAGAATATTTAAAAAGATTATATACACCAATTAAAACATGGGAAACCAAACTATAAATTTTTAATCTCAATGGAATGATCCAAACCATAAGGGTTGCAGTCAGGGCTATGAGGAATGGTGAAACCTAGTGCTAGATGAGGAAGTCATCTTTATTTCTAGTCTTTGATATGATTCCTATCCTATTGGATCATGTTACTAGGGTGTTATTAAGTATTTTAAAACTTAAAACTTGTATAAGAATATTTATGAGAATCAATTTTGGCTTGAGACCATTGTTAGGCCTATGCAAATGGGGAAAAGAGCTTGATAGGAGAGTTTCAAATGCTCATATCTTCTTGGAGGATCTACATTGAAGAAAAATTATTTTGGGGAAGTTAATATGGTCCATAAAAAACCATATAGTGTAATTTTTTGACAAATTCAATGTCGCAATTTTATGAATAATGCTTAAGAGGTCAAACATGCCTAAAACCCTTAAAAACCCCTACCAGTGACCTAATGATGAAAATGGAGATAAAAATATAATATTATGGCATATTTTGACCATGAAACCTATTTTAACTTGTATAGGACTCACTCAAGCTCCCTCCCATGATTTTTTCTATATAGAATTGTATGGACAAGGGGTAAAATAGGGTATTTTAGACCATTTTTTATTTTTTTTAGGTTCTAGAAGGAGTTAAAGGATGAGATCAACTTTATGAGGAATATTTATAATTTTTATAACTACCCATGTTCATTTCATGACTTATAAAATATTATAGGTGTGTAAACAAACAACATCATCTCAGCCAGTCAAAACTGGCATAATAGGCAAGCTAGTGAGAAGGGTTAAAAATTTTCATGTGAGCTGATTTTAAAGAATGAATTATTCCTATAAGGATATGGAGGGTATTTAAAATTTTAATCCACTCCTGCACATGTATTTTCATTAGAAAATAAATCCAAATTTGAGGACAAGTGTGTAGGGTACAAGAAAGAGGAGTTTTCTTGATAATAGATGATGATGGCTCACTTTCAGGTGATTTCAAATGACTAGGCCTACAACCAATGCATGAAGAGGCATTCATGAGACCATTATCTTTATTTTAAATTATTTTAAATATTCCTAGTTAGTTACTTAGTTTTAAAATAGGGACAATCATGAAGGTAGTTTTTATGAGTTAGAATAAGGAGTTTTATGCCACTTTGCAAGAGTTTGATGACTTGGATGGACACTTGGGCTTCATAACCTTTCATGGTTCATATTATATCCTCTTATCATGAAAAATTAACTTAATTTATTATCTTTAAAATTATCCTTGTGACCCTTGTACTTCTCTCTTATCCTCTCTCTCTCAAGTTCTATAAGAACTAGCCATTTTGGCCATTGTACTTCATGCTCCACCTGAATATGGAAAAGCCTTGTTCATTTGTATACCTTTTGATCAATAATAATACTAATTTTTACATATTTCATGACTATTATTATTGTATTCATTTTTTATTTTTTATTTTTCATAAGTGATAACTCTTGTTTCCTTAACATGATTGTTTCATTCTATCATCTAGTTGTAGTTAGAAATCTTCTTGTTATAGGGCATGTGAAGGGGTCTAGGAAATGTCAAGGATTGAGTGAGTTAGTATATTCATTAGTGACCTAATAGGACTCTTTTCTAGTCCTCCTATATTTTCACATTCATCCATAACCTCATATTTTAGGATTGATGTGAGAAGATGAAGATTTTAGTTTGTCCCTTGATTTCATGTGTAACGTGCATATGTTTGGAAGTCATAAATATATTTTGTATATCACCTCCCTTAGGATATTTTTTTTATTTATCTCTCTCCCTTTTCACCCCCCAAGTGTACATCAAGGGAGTTATCCCTATTTAGATATTTACCTCATTCTTTAGCTTACCCACAAGCCTAGAGATGTTTCCATTATGCCACTTGGTTGAGGAGAGATTTACCATCTCCTCAAATGGTGAAAATATAAGTAAAAATAGTTTTTGGAATGCTCAATGGGACTCTTAGTCTAATATTTTGAAATAATTTTGGTGTGGTCTTTCAACAATCATCCTTTGGAGGCATCTATCTAAGAACCAATGGCAAATCCAAATGATAACTTTTGGTTGTAATCAGCCTAGGTATATCTATTTGAAAGTTTTGGATATTTTTTTGTGTTTCCTTTGACATATGATGTTTACATGGATATCTATGACTAATACTCCTATCATGAACCTTCTTATCAGCCTTGATATGAGCCACATTTTCCCCCTCAATAGTCCTATCAAAATGTCTATCAATCATATGAGACATGACAACCCTATAACCCTTAATTTCCTCCTCCATATGGATGCCATGTTGTTGGGCAACCCTATGAGAATGGATACCAAGAAACCTATCAAGGAACACCTCTCTATCAGTTTGAATATGAGTCCTATCATTTATATCATAATGACTATCAGCCTTAAGAGTAATCTTATCAGTCTTGTCATATGAAATCAGATGTTTCCATGGATTATACACAAGGATATCAATATAAAGGTACATCTCATACTTATGTAGGTTTTTCTCTTTCTAATCAGCCTAAGAATTCACTTCCCTATAAGCTTACTAGTGATTTTATGTTTCCAAACCCATTCATAAGCCTTCTCCTTCATCCCACTCTCCATTTACAACTCCTTCACCTCCCACTACATCTCATATTCTAGCCCCCTCACCTCAAATCCATGTGCCTATACATCAACCTTTCACCTCACCCCTTCTTGAAAAAGAGCCTATCTTGAGAGAAGCAAGTTTTGGAGAGCAAGCTCAATTCATGGCTGATTAAGATCTCATGATTGATTATGAGGAAGAAATCACCATAGGGACTTCCCTTGGTGAATAAAAGGACAATCCACAATATTTTACCTCCATATTTGAAGGGATGTGTGTCCATGAAGTATACTATAATTCCTCCATTATTGAGGGGATGTGTATTCATGAAGAATGTGGCCAAGACTTGAATAGAGAGGTATTTAAAGAAGACTCCATGTCTAATCATGAGGTTGTAAATGACCATCTCAAGCATGAAGTGGAATATGCTATCAAGGATGGAGAAAAATTTCAAGTCGCTCCTTAAGAATTGGCAGTCCTAAGAGAGTCTCATGAGACCAAGGAAGAGGAAATATCTCTTGAAGATGAAATTCATAAGGAAGAAGATTTATGGTAGAATTTAAATGCCATATTCAAGGAATTTAATAGTTTGGGTAAAGTTTTTTCTTGTCCAAAAGATTACATAACTAATGACAAGTTTGTTGATTAATTTAAGCATGATATTGAATGTTAAATAAAACATGAGGATGAATTTATTTCTAATATTCAAGATCCTATTGTCATGAAGCCATTTAATGATGTTAGTATACAAGAAGTAATAGATATGGATAATTATAGCAAGGCTAGGAGGATTGTCATATTGTCAAACTTGCACATTAAAGGCCAAGTACATGAGAAGTGTGAGACTATTTGGATGCAAGAGGAGTTAATTTCCTTGGTAAACCTATATGGATCTACGTAGTTCTCATTGAACCTCATGTCAATGGAGTTGGCAAACACCATGAAGAATATGGAGGCATAAATACTAAATGATAAAAGACTACATGTCTCACTAAATCCTTCATGTCATGAATCAAACAAGGTTTAAAAATTCCCATTTGATCTAGGAGGGATGTATTTTTAGTTTTTATGTTGTATATATATATTTTTTCTTCCTATTTTTCCTAAGTTCTTTGAGCACATGTGTGTCTTGTTTTTTTTTTGCCTTGTTTTGTGTGTGTCCTTTGCTTTGTGTGGTTGAGGTAATTAGTATTCTTATCTTAATGGTCAATGGTCAAAGGTGTCCTTATTTTTCTCATAATTAAAATGAATCTTTAAACCCAATGGACTAATAAGGCTACTGGTCTAGTTAGCATAGCAGGCATGTTACCCCCATGAGTCACCAGTTTGTTGAACAAATTTGACTTTTAGGTCAATTTGGGGCACCCCTAGGTAAAAACATGAATTTTAAGTGTTTTAGGGTGTTTAATATTTTTTAATAAGGTATATCATATGTATTTTAATGTTATTCAATATTATATTATCCTTGGTCATTAATTTTATTAGCCAACATGTCATTTTGAGGTCAAAAAGGGTACATTTAATGACTTGTATAGATTTATTGGGAAGTGTGAAGGTTTAAAAATGTGATGTCACATGAAATGTGTCCTATTAATTCTTAATTAACTAAAACAAACTAAAGTGTGGTAAGTTTTTCAAAAAAAGGGTAGTTTTATTGAGAAAAAGAAGTTTGGCACTTATACAAATTCTTGGGAAATGTGCCATGTGGGAAATGATCATGGTACGTCTATTCAGATTTAAAAATATCATTTAAACATTTTTTTAATCTAGAAGTTCTTTTTTTGGCCAAAAACTATTTTGCTCCTTTTTGAGTCCTCCTGGCAAGCAAAAATGACCTTTAGGTTTTTGCTCAATACAAACAACTCAGGAGGTTTCAGCTCAAACTACTTCAGTAGGTTAAAATAAACTTAGAAAAAATAATTTAAATATAATTATTTTGAATAATTTTGGTTTATGGTTTATGAACCATCCTCATGAAGGTGACTATATTTTTCTACCTACTTATCTGTGCACCCTATAGGTTTTGCCTTTGTTTGAGAAATTTAGTAAAATATAGATATTTATGTTGGTTATATATGATTTTTAATTCCTAATCTCATTATTTTCATTCAAATTTCATTTTTTTGAAATATATCATGGGATCTTTTATTTCAAATTGTAGGATGATGTCCCATTTTGAATGGTAGTCATCTTCACTACTTGTGTAAGGTTGTATTATGTACAAAGAGTTTCATGTGAAGTAAATAAGATGTGTTCCACATTTAAACACTATTTATACCACCTCCATTCTATATATGTTCCTACAACACCATAACTTGAGTAAACACATAGTTGTGATATACACACAGTCAACCCTTTATCTACTTTTCACTTTCAGTCACATGTGTAAAACCTTTATGGCATGTTTAAAAAGGTGTAACAAAGTTTTAAAGGCCATGGTGTATCCTTTATATGCATGAATTAGTGATCCAAGTTTCATTTGATAAAAAAAGAGGGAGTGTATAGTCATGTGAAACTTTTCCATTCAGTCTGACATTATTTTGTGCCTATAAGAGTTTTCAAGTGTTGAAACATGATATAGAAACCTTACTTAAGTTTTTATATAATGAAATAATTTTTTAATACTTTTAATAATAATGGATAATTTTATAGGATAAAATAATTCTCACTTCCCATCACATTAACCTTACTTCATGTACCTTCAAAACACAGTCTCCCTGTAGGTACTAGCAAAGAGTTAAAGAACTATTATGAGATGTTAAAATAGTAGAGAGTTAAATAAATATTATTATATGTTGAAATTTATGTTTAAACTCTCCTTTATGTCATAACATGAATAAAACATCATGATAGACCCATTTGAAGAGTTATAATGGCAAATGGAAGGTTAGACTACTTTTAAAGATGAAGGATTGATACAGAGAATATTTTCCCTAAAGATATAAAACATAGGTCTAAGGGTTTTGTGAGTAGAATGGGGCATGGTTACATGAGTTTTTAATTAATTATAATTATCTTGGTTGGTATTCCATACATAATAAAAAAAACCTATACAAAATATTTATGGTAGAGGGTTGATGAAGTTTGGTAGTTTGGGGCATCAAAATTGCCTACAAAACACTTAATTCTTTCAATATTGTCTATGGGATTGAGTCCTAAAGAGACCTATGTTAACCTAAAATTTAAAATTATGAATTTTATAATGAATTAATGTGATCCAAAAAATTTCAAGGTGTCATATATGATCCAATGATCACCTAGGAGATTAGAATATTGTGTTTAGACCCC
The DNA here is from genome assembly GCA_037957365.1 of Torreya grandis. Lineage (NCBI taxonomy): Eukaryota > Viridiplantae > Streptophyta > Pinopsida > Cupressales > Taxaceae > Torreya > Torreya grandis. The sequence goes on along the minus strand of JARHVA010001282.1, from coordinate 185,058 downwards.
TATTCACACTTTCAGTCTGTACAAGTTACCCGAAAAGCCCATCTAAAGGTAGATAGTGAGTTAAGATTGATATTTTAATGGTTTTTGAGCCCATATAATTTGAATAACTAGAATAATTTTATTATATTTTGTTCCCATGGATCCAAAGGAAGATCTAAACATCATACCCAAGTTTTAAAAGTATATAAACACCTACAACAGGGTCAAATTGCAAGGTATCTCAATCAAGAAGCAGTAAGTGGAAAGGAGTGTGTCTAGGTGTTTTAAATAATGAATATGAATCATATATTTTCAAAATAATTCCAAATTAATCTATTTAAATAAGGTAGACAAGGCTCTAACAATGAACTCATAGCCCTTATAGAAACCCTATGCACACAGTCCTCTGCCTAGAAGTTTGTCTTGAGTTTCTAGTGTTTTTGAAAGGCCAAATCACCAAACCAAGAGATTATTTTTTGTGTGGTAAATACTTTTAAATTTATTATGAAATTTATAAATTAATAATTGTCTACATAAATAAGGGGTTTCCCTCTATTTTGTCCCAATAGAAGTCACTCCCCTCATGCATGAAACTTACAGTCTTTGCAAGATGGTTAAAAGGGAGTAACCAAAGGCCAAGGAGATCCTTAAAGATGATTTATAAATATGATAAAAACCAATGAAAACATGAGAAACCAAACTATAAATGGTGAATCTCAATGGAATGGTCCAAACCATAAGGGTTGTAGTCAGAGTTATGAGGAATGGTGAAACCTAATACTAGATGAGGAAGTCATCTTCATTTATAGTCTTTGATATGATTCCTATCCTATTTTATCATGTTCCTAGGGTGGAATTAAGTATTTTAAAACTTAAATATTTTAGATAAATATTTAGGAGAATCAATTTTGGCTTGAGACCATTGTTAGGCCTATGTAAATGGGGAAAAGAGCTCTATAGGAGAGTTTCAAATGCTCATATCTTCCCAGAGGATATAAATGGGAGATAAAGGAGTTTTGGGAAGTTAATAAGGTCCTTTAAAAACCATCTAGTGGAATTTTTTTACAAATTAAATGTCCCAATTTTATGAACAATGCTTAAGAGGTCAAATAGGCTTAAAATCCTTGAAAACCCCTACCAGTGACCTAATAATGGAAATGGAGATAGAAATATAATATAATGGCACATGTTGACCATGAAATTTTTTATAACTTATAGATTAATCACTCAAGATCCCTTCCATATTTTGGTTTATATGAAATTGTATGGACAAGGGAAAAAATAAATTATTTTTGACCATTTTTTGTGTTTTGAAAGTTTTTGAAAGATTCAAAAGATGAGATAAAATTGAGGAGGAATATTTAGAATTTTTATAAATCCAAATTTTAATTTAATTCCTTATTAAATATTCTAGGTGTGCATACAAATAACTTCATCTCAGCCATTCAAAACTAGCATAATGGACAAGCTAGTGAGAAGGGTGTAAAACTTCATATGAGTTGATTTCAAATCATGATGGATGCCTCTAAGGCCATGTATGGTCTTTAAATGTGTCATCCACTCCTCCCACATATTTTCATGAGAAATTAAATTCAAATTTGAGGACAATTGTATAAGGTGCATGAAAGAGGAGTTTTCTTGACAACAGATAATGATGGCTCACTTCCAGGTGATTCTAGATGACCAAGCCTAAAACTAATGCATGGAGAGGAATTAATAAGACCCTTAACCTTATTTCCAATAATTTTAAATGTTCCTAGTCATTTATGAGGCATTCAAATAGGGACAATCATGAAGGCAATTTTTCTAAGCTAGAATGAGGAGTTTTATGCCACTTTACAAGAGTTTGATGACTTAGATGGACACTTGGGATTCATAACTATTAAAAGTTTTGACCCCATAGATAAAATTTAAACCCTTATCATTCAAAACTTTGCATATCATGCCTTTCTATCTTGTGAATCAATAATTGGTCCTGAAAAGACCTTGAAGAATCCATGGTTAACAGGTCTTAGGGTTATTTAGGTTATTTAGGGTCTTTTCTTTCACTTATATTGTTCTTTATAGAAATTTTTTGATGTTGATCTAATTAGTTGAAGGGAGCAAGTTTTGAAAAAGACTTTAGGTTCTTAAATAAAAAGACTTCAAGATTTTTCAAGAAGAAATACTTTGGATTTTTCTATATAAGCTAAATTGAAGAAGAACTTTGCACAAAATCTGAAGGATTATTCCTTTCAAGAAAAGACATTTTCAACAATCTTGAGGGGTATTTTCATTTTAGGAAAGTCAATTTTCAAGAAGTTTGAGAGGCTTATTTTCCTTCAAAAAAGTCCTTTACAACTTTTTTGAAGGGCAAGTGATCCATTCAAATTCTTTTGAAAGGACCTTTTAAAAAAATTTGAAGGGTCTTTTCTAGATAAAGATGACCATTTCAAAAAGTTCAAAGGGTTTATTTCAAAAATCTGAAAGGCACTTCCTCAGAAGAGGTCCATTTCAATTTTTACAAAAGGGACACTTGCAAGAAAGCTAAAGGGTTCTTTTTTTTGGAGAAGTCCACTTCAACTTTTTCAAAGGGTAAGTGGACCATTTCAACTCTTCTAAAGGGTAAGTGGACCATTTAAACTTTTACAAAGGGTAAGTGGACTGTTACAATTTTTTTTGAAGAGTCATTTCTTTTGGGAAAGTGATAGTTACAAAGCCTAAAGGGTAGTTTCAAAAACCCAAAGGGAAATTTGCAAAAGTTTTGAGTACATGAATTTCTTTATAATTTTTGTCTAAAGGAATTTTCCATTAAAGGAGAATTCCAAAATAATTCCTTCAAAAAATTTGTTCAAAGGAAATAATAAAAAGAATTCCTTTGGACTTTTTGTCTGAAGGAAATAAACAAGGAGATAAGCCACAAACAAAAGTCTGAAGGGGAAGACCAAAACAAAATTCGTAGGCCAAAAAATCCAAGACAATTCCTTAGAGGAAATTGTATGAAGGAAAATTTAGAAATAAAAGCGCATAATGAAATTAGTCTCAGACAAATTGTCTACAAGAAATAGATAGGAAATTATCTAAGGAAAGTCTGTGGGAATAGATAGAAACAGAGGGTCTGAATACAAAGAGCCTAAACAATAAGCCCATAGTAATCAGCCAAAAAAAATAAGGGTAAAGTAAATATAAGGTTACCCAATGCAAATATAAAGAACTAACTCATTGAGGATAGGTGGCATAAGCACATTCAACTTGTGAGATTTCAATAGCCAATTAGTAGAGGACAATGAGGACTTTCCATTTTGACTCAAACCAATACATTTTATAGAATACATGTAAAACATGAAAAGTGGCCCAAGAAATATTAGATGCATCCAAGTGGAGAAAAAAATAAATACATGTAGCTACCATCAAGCACAACTCTCTCAGTTCCAAAAAAGGAGACTCTAATGCATAGACTCAAGGAGTTTAGCATTAGAATAAGCTAATAAAGAGTTCAATCTAAGTTTCTATGTCATTTATTTGTTGTTCCCTTGGATTTTCAATGCACCTCTCACTCATCAAGGTCCTTTTACATACAATAAAAGGCTATCTATAGTTGATTGGTCAAATCTTCAATTAATTGTTTATTGAAGTCATGCTTATCTCCTAGTCATTGCATGCATTCAATGATCCAACTTAGCTTCAAGATCAATCAAGAATCATATTCCTTTGAAGATTATGGTGTGGATTTTCATGCAAGATAGTTTGAATTTTCAAATTTGGGCCCACCATCCTTTTCAAAGTTAAAGATATTTTCATGTAGGACAGAAGACAAAAAGATATGATCAGAAGGTTTAGTTATCTTTTGATAGATAAAGTTGGACTTGTGAGATGTGGGAGTTGATCTCCTCTTCTATTTTTAGTGCCAATATTTCGATTGTGTATGTTTGTTCTATATAATTTGGTTTTTTAATCCATTTTGAGATATAATCAATCCCTCTTTTTGTAAGATCAGATTCTGTCAAAATTTTGAGTTTTGTAACCTTTTCAGATAAATATGACTATTTTTTTAAATTCTAGAATGCTAGTATAGTGTATTTATGTCAGTGATTTGCATATGTGATATAATTTTCTTCCTTTTTAGTCTTGATTCTTACCTATTTACTAGTTTATTATATTATGTAGGTCATGTTATGTGTTTGATGTTTTTTGGCTAAAGTTACAATGAATGTAAGTGGTTGGTTATTGCCTTGAATTGGGCCTATTCCCTCATTTCCCTCAAGATTTGATCACTAGATAAAATATTTTCATAAAATAATGATGCTTAGGAGTCAATTATAATTGAAATTTCAATCTTTTTCTTATCTAATCAGTGTTTTTAGGATCTCAAATTGAGTGGATAAACCAAAATTTAAGTGCACCACCATCATTAGATAGGATTTTTCCTTTAGTTTTATTTCTTCCCTTTTCCTAGTAGTTTCTAGTGTAGAGTAAGATCCTAATTAATACACCAAAGGGAGCTATCCCTTAGAATATAGAGACTCAATCTGTTGATTAGGCCACCCATAACCTAGGATTATTTCCATGTTTTAGCAGACTGTGAAGGCTTGAAACTACCCTCATAAGTGTGTGTGTAATTGATAATAGTTTTTGGAACACTTTGTGGGACACATTGGAGTTAGTCTTGATGAAATTTTAGTTTTAAAAGTGTTCTTAATGAAGTATTTGGTGATTCCAAGCTCAAGCAATTATTTTTAATAGTCCAGGCACAATTTCCATGTAAGTATATTTTTATTGTATTATCATGAATGAGTTTTGATGGCTGTATATGAAGAGAATTCATATGTTATGTTTCATTATCAGGCCTATGATGAATCATACCAACCTTGTCTCCAAAAATTAATGGATGAGATAGAGCTCAAAATACTAACATATACAAGAAAAGTTTGTTCAAGCTTTTAGTATGAGGAAGTGAATGTTTTTTTTTCAAAATGTTCCTAATGATCTAGAAAAGATAAATGAGTTATGTATTTTTGTATTGGAGAAGACTGAGTCTTGAGAGAGGCAATGAATTGAGTTGAACTAATTTTCTTAAGAGGGTTATTGTCTTCCTTATTCTCATGAAATTCTTAGCCATGTTTAATGTGTGCCAATGGAGCTTCCTAGTTAGATTCAAGAGTAAACTCATATGCCTATTGAAGAGCCTATTAAAGAGACTAAATATTCTTGTAGTTCCCTTTCTTCACCAATCATCCCTCACGTTTAATTTGTTGATGAAGACAAGGAGGATTCAGTATTTGATGAGGTAATGGCCAAGTAGAAGGAATATAATGTAGCGGTCTTTAAGAGTTTCTCTTTCCCTCCTCTCTAAAATTCCCTAAATGATTCCATTGAATTGTAGATCCTAAAATATGACCATGATCAACCTCCCATGCTTAATTTTCCCTCTCAAACAAATGAATTTTATCACCCTCCCACCATATCCCTTCTTTAGGAGGAGCATGTTCTCTAGAGGATTGAGAAAGAGGTTGCACCTACAAGTCATGTTCTTGTAGAGTGTGAAGAGGATGCTTCAATTTTGTATGAAGAAGAGTTTCTCATTGATACTTCACTTGAGGTTGTAGTTGAAAATGAGAAGGCTGATCTTAATGTGAAGGAACTCTAAGAGGAGTTGGTACAAATTGAAGTCATAAATGAGTTAGATATATCTCCTATTGAAAACAATCAAGATAAATTTCAAGATAATCCTATTCAGATTGATCAAAATTAGGAAAAAAAAGATTATTGGTAGATATACCTTGAATTTATGCAAGAGATTGAAGAGCTCTATAGGGATATGTTGCCTATTGAAGAGCATGTTTATGAGAAATTTAATCAAGAATCACCTATTAAAGATCATAATACATATTGGGTTTCCTATTCAAATTTCCTTTAAGAGCTAGATGAACTCATAATAGCTGATAAGAAGGATGAGGTCACTCAAGGATAATTTATAGATGAGATATCACTTGATAAGGTTTTAGATGACAAGTAGTATGAAAAAGATCCAGAAGTACTAGATGAGTTTGTCTTTGTTGGTGACTGGTTTGTTGTTGATGACTCATTTAAGGAGATGCAAAGAAAGTTGGTGGGCAAGAAAAATGTCTTATCAATGGTTATTATTAATAAACATCCTACCTTGTAACTTGTACCATATCTTGGATTGAGTGAGTTTATGAATTTCCCTTTTGATCCAGGTGGATCATGCTTTATCATGGTTAGTTTTTTTGTTTATTTTCCTCCAATTTTTGTTCAAGCACATTAGTTTAGTTATGTTTTGTCCCAAATAAGTGTTTGTTTGTACATTTGTTTTGTTTAGTTAGTTTTCCTATTTTTTGTGTTTCCCTTATTATTTTGAAGGATGAAGGTTGTCTCATGCTAGGTCAAAAGAGAATTTTTAGTCATGGACCAAATTTTTCTTGTTTTTATGAGTTCAAATATCATGTATATGGTCTAAGTTCTCAAGAAAGCAAGCATGCTTCCTAGTTGAGTCACCAAATTGTTGACAATTTTGATCCCATGGGTCAAATTGCAACCCTTATCATTAAATACATGGCATATCATGCCTTTTTGTCTTGTGAGTCAGTAATTGGTCTTGAAAAGACCTTGAAGAATCCATGGTTAACATGTCTTAGGGTTGTTTAGGTGATTTAAGGTCTTTTATTCCACTTGTCTTGTTCTTTGTAGAAAATTTTTGATGTTGATCCGAGTAGTTGAAGGGAGGAAGTTTTGAAAAAGACTTCAGGTTCTCAAAGAAGAAGACTTCAAGATTTTTCAAGAAGAAATACTTCAAGTTTTTCTATATAAGCTAAATTTAAGAAGGACTTTACAAAAAATTTGAAGGATAATTCCTTTCGAAAAAAGACATTTTCAACAATCTCAAGGGGTATTTTCCTTTTGGGAAAGTCACTTTTCAAGAAGTTCGAGAGGGTTCTTTTCCTTCAAAAAATTTCTTTAGAACCTTTTTGAAGGGCAATTAATCCATTCAAATTCTTCTGAAAGGACCTTTTCAAAAAGTTTGAAGGGTCTTTTCTAGAGTAAGAGGACCATTTCAAAAATTCTAAAGGGTCTATTACATAAATCTGAAAGGCACTTCCTTAGAAGAGGTCCATTTCAATTTTTTCAAAAGGGACACTTGCAAGAAAGCTGAAGGGTTCATTTTTTTAGAGAAGTCTACTTTAACTTTTCTGAAGGGTAAGTGGACTGTTTCAACTTTTTTTAAGGGTAATAAGTAGACCATTACAATTTTTCCAAAGGGTCATTTCTTTTAGGAAAGTGACAGTAAAAAATCCTAAAGGGAAGTTTCAAAAACCTAAAGGGAAATTTATAAAAGTGTTGAGTACATGAATTCATTTAAACTTTTTGTCTAAAGGAATTTTCCATTGAAAGAGAAGTCTAAAATAATTCCTTTGAAATTTTTATCTGAAGGAATTAACCAAAAATAATTCCTTTAGAATTTTTGTCTGAAGGAAATAAACAAGGAGATAAGCCATAGACAAAAGTATGAAGGGGAAGACCGAAACAAAATATGAAGGCCAAAAAATCTAAGACAATTCCTTTAGGGAAATTGTTCAAAGGAAAAGTTAGAAAGAAAAGTGCATAAGGAAATTAGTCTTGGATAAATTGTTTGAAAAAAATAGATAGGAAATTGTCTAAGAGGAAAGTTCATAGGAATAAATAGAAACAGAGGGTCCAAATACAAAGAGCCCAAAAAATAAGCCCACCATAATTGGCCAAAATAAAGAAGGTTAAAGTAAATATAAGGTTACCTAGTGAAAATCTAAAGGACCAATTAGTCAAGGGTAGGTGGCATAAGCATATTAAACTAGTGGGATTTCAATAGCCAATTAGTAGAGGATAATGAGGACTTTCCCTTTTGACTCAAACCAATGAATTTTATAGAATACATGTAGAACATGCAAAGTGGCCCAAGAAATATTAGATGCATCCAAGTGGAGCACAAACATGTATAAAATAAAGACATGTAACTGCCTTCAAGCATGGCTCTCTCAATTCCAAAAAAGGATACTCAAATGCATGAAAGACTCAAGGGGTTTAACATAGGAATAAGATAACAAGGAGTTCAATATGAGTTTATACACCATGTATTTATTATTCCCTTGGAGTTTCCATGCACCTCTCACTCATTAAGGTTCTTTTCCATGTAAGAAAAGGTTATATATAGTTGATTGGTCAAAGCTTCAATTGACTATTTTTTGAAGTCATGCGTATCTCCTAGTCATCTCATGCATTCAATGATCTAACTCAAATTTAAGTTCAATCAAGAGGCATATTCCTTTAAATATTGTGGTGTGGCTTTTCATGCAAGATAGTTTGACTTTTCAAAGTTTGGCCCACCATCCCTTTCAATGCCAAAGATATTTTCATGCAGGATAGAAGACAAAAAGATATGATCAGAAGGCTTAGTTATCTTTTGATAGCTAAATTTGGACTTGTGAGATATGGGAGTTGATCTCCTCTTATATTTTTAGTGCCAATATTTGGCTTGTGTATGTTTTTTCTATATAAGTTAGTTTTTCCAGCCATTTTGAGATATAATCAATCCCTCTTTGGGCAAGATCAGACTCTATCAAAAATTTGAGTTTTGTAACCTTTTTAGATCAATAAAAGGACTATTTTATTAGATTTCACAATGCTAGTATAGTGTATTTATGTCAATTATTTTCATATGTGATAGAATGTTCTTCCTTGTTAAGTCTTGATTCTTACCTATTTACTAGTTGATTAGATTATGTAGGTCATGTTCTATGTTTGATGTATTTTGGCTAAAGTTATAGTGGATATAAGTGGCTAGTTAGTGCCTTGAATTAGGCATATTCCCTCATTTCCCTCAAGATTTGATCACCAGATAGAACATTTTCATGAAATATTGATGCATAGGAGTCAATTAGAATTGAAAGTTTAGTTTTTTTCTTGTCTAATAAATGTTTTTAGGATCTCAAATTGAGTGGATGAACCAAAATTTAGGTGTATCATCATCATTGGATAGGATTTTTCCTTTAGTTTTCTTTCTTCCCTTTTCTCGATAGTTTGTATCATACAGTAGAGATCCTAATTGTTACACCAAATTTAGCTATCCCTTAGAATCTAGAGACTCAATCCACTGATTAGGCCACCCACAGCCTAGGATTTTCTCCATCTTTTAGTAGATAGTGAAGGCTTAAAACTACCTTCACAAGGGTGTGAGTCTGATTAATAATACTAACCTTGCATGGTTCATCATATATCATCTTATCATTCACAATTAAATAACTTTATCATTTTGACAATTGTCCTTGTGGCCCTTGGACTTCTCTCTTCTCCTCTTTCTCTCAATTTCTATAAGTACTAGCCATTTTGGCTATTGTACTTCATGCTCCACCTGAGTATGAAAAATCCCTTCTCATTTGTATACCTTTTGATCAACAAGGTTACTAATTTTTACCTCTTTTAGGACTACTCTTAATGTGTTAATTTGGAATGTTTGATTTTGCATAAGTGATAACTTTGGTTTCCTTAGCATGATTATTTCATTTTATCATCTAGTTGCAATTGGAAAGCTTATTCTTGTAGGGCATGTGAAGTGTTATACAAAATTTTAAGGATTGAGTGATTTATTCTATTCATTAGTGCCCTCATATGCCTCTTGTCTAGTCCTCCTAGCTTTGCACATTCATCCATAACCTCATAATATAGCATTGATGTGAGAAGATGAAGATTGGAAAAGTGTATGTTTAGTTTATCCCTTGATTTCAAGTGTAACATGCATATGGATGGAAGTCATCAGTATATTTGGTGTATCACCTCCCTTAGGATAGTTTATTTTTAGTTATCTCTTTCCTTTTTCACCCACCAAGTTAGTTGTAGTGTGATCCAAAGTGGTACATCAAGGGATCTATCCCTATCTAGAGATTCACCTCATTCTTTAGGCTACCCATAAGCTTAGAGGTGTTTCCATTGTGCCACTTGGATGAGATGAGAAAAGATTTTTCATCTCCTTAAAGGTTTAAAATCAAAGTGATAATAGGATGTTAAGGTGGGGTGGAAACTAAAATTGTGGAAAGCTTTTTAGGATATCAAATATTCTATCATGAGATCTTTTATTCTTATCATCCCACACTATACATAGGACTTTTATGTTTACCCTTTCACTCTAAATCACACCATTTTTGCCTATGTCACCCATAGGTTAGAAGGAGAACACCCCCAATATTTTATGAGAACTTATCTTAAAGACATCAAGATTTGGTATTATACCCTAGACAAGCATGCATATGCCCTTGTCAAAGTAGTGAAGAATTTTAGGCTTTACATCCTCCAAAAAAGAGTGCATTCCATTGTCTTAGACCTAGATATAAAACAAATGTTGGGTCAAAATGAGCTAGGCAAGAGGAGAGGTTGATGGATGATGAAATTATAAGAGTATGACTTGGAAATAAAGTAAACCAAGTTGGTCAGGGGACATGGAATCACCTAGATAACAATAGAGATAGACCTAAGAATCATGATACACTAGGTGGATAAACAAAGGGTGCAACACTTAGACTAGTACATCCTAGTCATGCACTTTTTACTTTATGTAAATGTACCCATGGGACTCAACCACATGTAGAGAAGGGCCCTCCAGTTGAAATTTTCACATTATATGTTGAATAAATGAGTTCTCTTTAGAATAAACCATGAATTAATCTACCTTCTATGTTTATCACAAAAAGAGGCCAAGTACCTAAAGGCAAGTTTCCATAAAAAACTAGGAGTTAGCCACCTCATAAAAATGCCATAGATCATAAGGTTTTTTAGGAAGCTTACTATTGGCTCACACTATTTAGTGATGTTCACACTCAATTTAATTTCTATCACCAATTCTAAACCTTTGATAAAAGTGAAAATCACACCACAATGTTGCTACAACCTATTATAAAGGCTATGTCATTTACACAATGGGGACTAGATTTCATGGGAGTGATTAACCCCAATTCATTAATCAATTATAAATTATTCCTCATGGCCATAGAATACTACACTATATGCTATGGGGTAGTTGAAAACAAAAGGATCACAACTGTTAGAGTCATCAAGTTCCTAGAGAATTTCATAGTCACCTATTTTAGGGTCCCCATTTCTTTACTATGTGATAATGGCCTCACATCTCAATCCATGAAATTTATAGAGTGGGCCTATGATAATGGAATCACATTAAATTTATCCTCCAATCATTACTTATAATGGAATGGATTTGAAGAATCCACCAATAAAAACTTTATCAACACCATCAAGAAACTAGTCAGAGAGAAGCCCTGAGAATGGCACTCGTTGCTAAAGTTTGCCTTTTGGGTAGACTACACTAGGTATAAACAAGACCTCAAAATCTATCCTTTCCTTCTCATATATATATTATATCCAAAAATTTTGTTCACTCTTAAAATTCCTACTCATAAGTTCATGAAATAATTCATGGAACCAGATGACAAAGTGAATTTTCGACTCCTAGACTTAATTCAATTAGAAGAAGCCTAGGATGAAGCTTTGTTGAGCTTTATCAAGCATCAAAACACAATCAAGAAGTGGTTTTACAAGAGGGTGAAGTTCAAGACCTTTATAATCTTGGACCTATTCTTAGTGTGGGAATGCCTTTTATCTTAAGTATATTGAGAGGAATTACTTATCATTTTTAGTAAACAAACAATTCTTAAAGCACTATTTCTTGACTCTCCCCTCCAAAGTGGTTTATGAGTAGTATATGTAGGATGTAGAAATGTATATATTAAATAGGTTTTATTTACTTGTTTGTTTTCTTAAATCATGTGATTTTTTTTTTGTGAAATTTTTTTTTGTATTATGTTTTTTTCCCTCTGGCCCCTTCTTTGTTATAATTTATTCCTCTAATGCTCAGCCCTTGTTAGTAACTATTTTAGGTGGTGGTTGAAGCCTAGGAGGATTTCTAAGAAATAGGAAAGCCTAGGTTGAAACTTTTGATACATGTAATTTTAGGACTATAAATGGGGACTCTTAACATCCTATATCTGAGAGACCAATGATTCTAAAATAAATAGGTGGATTTTGGAATAGCCTACACCCTAAGATAGACACCAAGTTGCACTTAAAATAATAGCTCTATAATACTTTAGATTATTCAATTTGATCAAGGACTGGCTAGCTATTTAGAACTTCCCCCTTATCCATTCACCCTTGGCTTAGTCCTGAACCCTCAATGGATGAGACTAATAAGTAATTATCTCTTTTTGATATACTTGAAAAAGAATAAATAAGGCATGTATAATATAAATTTTGGGTCTACCTAGAAAGGGCTATATAAGCAAATCCATCGTAGGCTTTCTAGCTTGGATAGTAGTGGAGAAAGGCTATGAATAGAACCAAAAGTATCTTTGTTAGGGTTATGTATGCTCATCTAGTAATAGAGCAATGCTCTAGACATCCCCCCTAATCCATCAAGCCAACAACACCTCAGAGGAAGTCTGATAACCTTTCCAACATTGATTACTTGAAGGTAATCTAAAAATGATTCAAAATCAAAATTACTTCTCATACACACTATTGGTCATCTATAGGTGGAAACTTAATATGTTGCTTACTATTATGAGACTTTAATGCCTCATATTTAATGTGGATAATTAAAAAAACCCATACAATCTTTGTGATGAGTAAGGAAGGAAATAGAAATTGGTTGGGTTCTAAGTGCTTCTCATCACTTTTCCCTAAAAGTCACCATTTATTCTGGCCAACACACCCCTTTTTCTCTAAAATGGGGGATCCCTTTAAAAATTTCATAAACTAGAGCTTAGGAGTTCTTTATTTTGTTCTTGTCAGTGATGCCTACTCAAATCTTTAGAATATACACTGCCTTAATTTCTTCTAGTAGTAACAAACCTATTTTAAATTATCTAAAAAACAACTAAGTCATGTTTATTCCCTTTTAGTATATCATGGAATTAACATTGTAGGTTGATTTTCACTTGGGTTTCTTAAATAAATAAACCCATTACCCTCTATGGAAAATCAAGTTCTTGTATCTGAAAGGTAAGCTTTAGTGTATTATTTTCTTTTTATCTTTATTAGTCATTTTGTGAATCTCACAGAGCTTAACCAAATGGGAAGTTAACACATCATCAAGAGTCAGAAAGTCTAGTCCCCCAGACCTATCAGAGATGTTAGAGTTTGGGAGAGCCTAAAAGAATGGAAAGATAAAACATCATTTGGATTTAGAAAGGCTAGTCTCTTAGACCTATTAGAAATGTTAGACCTTGAGAGATCCTAGCTGAATGGGAAGTTTCCACATGATTAGGAGTAAGAAAGGCCAATACTTGGACCTAGAAGAGATGTCAAATCCCAAGAGAGCCTAGATGAATGGGAAGTTTCCACATCATCATGAGTAAAAAAGGATAGTCCCAAAACCTATCAGAGATGTTAGATCTTGAAAAAACTTAACCAAATGGGAAGCTACCACATCATTTATAGTAAATAAATCCAGTCCCCAAAACTTGTTAGAGATGTCAAGACCTGAGAGAGCTTGACTAAATGGGAAGTTGATATGTCATTGGGATTTAGAAAGGCCAGTCCCCTAGACCTTTTAGAGATGTCTAAGCTTATAAGAGCTCAGTCAAATAATAAGTTTCCACTTAATCAGGAGTTAGAAAGGCTAGTCTCTAGACCTATCAGATATGTCAAAGATTGAGAGATCCTGACCAAATGGGAAACTACCACATCATTTGGAGTTAGCAAGGCTAGTCCCCTAGACCTATTAAATATGTCAAGGCATGGGAGAGACTAATTGAATAGGAATTTTCCACATAATTAGGATTTATAAAGGCCAATCCCCCATACCTATTAGAGATGTTAGAGCCTAGGAGAGCCTAGCTAAATGGAAAGCTATTTCATCATCTAGTGTGAAGATGAACTAGTTGCAACTTATGACTTGATAAGCTCATAATGGAATATAGATGAGACTCAAAGGCCAATCAAGGTGTGCCACATTTCCCAGGTGACACATCACCCAGTTGAGGGGAATGAAATGGAGTATGAAACCATACCTAGGTGTTGACCATTAATCAAAGGACTAATAAATGGATGACATGTGTCATAAAGCAAAAGTTAGTTGATAGGCCTATAAGAGATGTGACTATGTACCTACCACATGCCAGGCATTAACATAATGGGAATGTGAACCTAATTAGATAGTTTTGAAAACATCCCATCACCATTACTATTCCAAATGGTGGTGGAGGATCATGGGCTCTAAATTCAATTCTATATTTAGAAATAAAAGGAGAAATTCCATCCACCAACTCCATTTCAAATTCATAGCAAGTGGGCCTCCAAATAACATTAATGTATGGATATGTATGCATGCACTTATAAAGTCTAAGATAAACCCATTAACAAGTGTTATTACTACCTTATAATAACTATCAAACTCCTCACTTTCAAAGTTACATAAAAACCCTATATCATGTGCCAATTTGCCTATAGGTTTAACCAAGTATAGTCACTATAATGACATATTTAATGTAATTGAGTAGGTCCCTAAGGATTCTATTGATTTTAATGACCATCTGGATAAGTATGAATACTCCTTTTAGTCTTATAATAAATATGGGCTCCATAGAGTTATAGTTAAACCAAAGGTATTTCCCTACACTAACCTAATGAGAGACATCCTCCACAAGGTTATCTACATGAAGGACACTATCAATGATTAGGTGTGCTCACCCACCTCTCAACACAAAATTGTTGATATATCTTGGAATGACTTCAAGGCATAATAATACCTCCTAAAATTTTATTTCTCATACATTGCAGTGGTAGTGTTGGCCTATATAGGCACCTACTGGATCTATGAAATCCTTCATGATTAGGTTGAGAAATCTAACTCCAATTGGGTTAACAAGGAAAGATCAATGCCTATATAGTTTACACCTTCTAAGAAGAGGTCTGAGTAGGCATGATCCTACTAAACTAACTATTTAGAGACCTAGACTTTTAGCATGTGAACAAGCTATGGTTTCCCCTTCTTCACATAATCCTAACTCTCTTAGACATCCTAGACATTAGAGGATTTATCAAATTCAAGTTGGCCCATGCTATTATATATGCCCAAAATGGGGGAAACTTCTACATGATGAGATACCTACTCAATGCAATCTATGGGATACTCTTCTTTAAGCCTTTCCTACATGGGTTCTGGCTAGCCTAACCATACATGTGGTCTTCTACAATTTATATGGCCACCAATTCTACCAACATGTCTAAGAGGTCTATGACCACTTTTACCCAATCATGTACCAGGTAGTCAATGAAGTTTTGATTCCCTATATCTTAATGATTATCTAGGACTTTATCACAACCATTAATTATTATTGGTTGTTTAAAGATGACATAGTGATCTAAGTTATGAGCTTCTTTTAATACCCCCTATGCTTGCCATATTATATATTTGACTGCTTAGTAAAATAGGAGATCACCTATCAACTTTGAATGGTATCTTTGGATTTTATGTATAGTGTTAATAGAAGGCATGCATGTAACTCCTAATCACCATATGAAGCCATGTCTATAAGAAATTTCCCTCAATATAAAAGATGGTGGTTGGGTAAGAATCCTTCACCCTTGAAAAATGCAAGATTCAGTAATGGGACCCTAAATGGGTGATTCACACCCATTTGGTACAATACTCAACTTAGTTCAAAACCAACTATGGTTGTCAAACTAAAGATGGTGATAACCTCTATTTAAACATCACCATTGACTAGGAGGTGTTATGATAGATAATAGTGAATAAAAAATGGAAAAAGGAATAGGTAGGCCCCTCCATTAATTCTCCACCTCCTACTTAATCCCTAAACTAAAACATCTCTAGCCATATCTTAGAGAATCTTTTAACATGTCCCATTGCCTTTTCCTCCTTGAGCTCCTACCCCAACTCCACTTCCACTTCTGCCAATAGCTCTATCTCCTCAAGCCCTAGTTCCACCTCCACCTTCTCTAGTTTCTCCTTTAGCTCTACCTTTGCCTCTACCTACTTTGACAACACTAATAATTAGGACATAATAGATTCAATCCTAGATTATATGATGCTAGGCATCCCAAGAATATCCACATAACCATCAGTGTTGTAGCCTCTAAGATTTTATACAACTAGCAACTCAAGATTGAGACCAAAATGAGGCACCCAATAGAAACTCATCCAAGTTCCCTTACTCACTCCTCCATTTCCTCCCATTTACCTTCTAACCCTTACTCGTACCTCATTTCAACTCTCAATTCTAAAACCCACTAGTTTATCTCTACACCCTCTATTTCCCATTGCTTCCCCTCCATATTTTTCATAAGTACCCTTGGCCTCATTCCTTTTGATTATCCTCACTTCCTCATTCCCTTTCACTCCTCCTATTACATATCCTTGAGTCCCCCTGGTGCCTCTCTTTGGCATGCCATTAACATCAGGAATGACTAAAACCTTTGAAATCCTATTATATCTAGTAAGGACACTCTTAGTCCCTACTATAGTTACCCTAGTGCTCCCCTCCATGGCTCTAAGTGGTCATAGATTAGCCCCTGTGGCCCCTATCATCCCATCTAAACCATCCATTGAAGCACCTAGAGCTAACTTGGAAAATAGGTCAAAGAAGAAACAAAAGGTGACCCATACTTTGGCTTTAGTCTAAAGGCCTTATGCTCTAATCCCACCTCCTCCATAGGTCTCATAAACCCCTTCATCCCTATTAGTATAAGCTTGATGATTGGCTCCTTCCCTCCTCTCTATTAACTAAGGATTCATGGGATTCACCTTCAACCAACCTATCTCATCCCTATTGTTCCATGACCCATTATTTTAGATAATTCCACTTCAGGTGAACCTCACTCAATAATAATGGTAAACTCCAATGTTTCCATTTGCCTCCCCTTTAATTATCCCTCCTTTCATTGTCATGCTCCCTTCACCTCTAATCCTTTCCTCTTTCACTCCTTCCACTTCCTACATCTCCTCTACACCTCATCCCCTTCCCTTTACCCCCAATTCATCCACACCTCCTACACCCCCTACAACCTAAGCGATGGTCTTGAGGTCACATGCACTAGAGATAAATATCTAGGGTGACTTGGACATATAATGGAGTTTTGATATATCCTTTGGGAACATGAAGAGCATGCTTACTCAAAGATTCATCAAAAAGGGAAAATTAGTGATATGGTAACCCGATTAGGATCTATTTTCCCTCACCAAGGTGAGGACTCATAATAGAGAATAGAATATGACTAAGGAGCCACTATCCATCTTTTGAGTTAACCATGACATTTCCAATAATATCCTTGAGGACATGCAAAGCCAAGTCTAGACTCTTGAATCCCAATTGAAGAGAACTAATTAGGCAAGTTCAAGATGTTATCCTACTTATTTTCTCAACCATTGGGAAATTAGTGGGGATGCAGGCTGAAAATGATGAAATTATATAAAATATGTAGGATTACATGGGGAGGATCATGGAAATTGATAGGAATTACCAAAATTTGTAGGTATTGGTTAACAAAGGAATGTTCTCAGAGCTTAAACTAATGCCAACCTCAGATTTAGGGTTATGCTAAACTTATGTTAGGAACATGAGAGAGAAAATGGAGTGGTTAGCCTTGGCCCACACTGTAACATAACATTCATAAGATGGTGAGAAAAATATATTGACCTATTTAAAGAAGGTTAATATCTTTGTATTATTCCATATGAATGGCACTTTACTTAACCAAGGGGATTTTTTATTCCACCTAGGTCAATTTGACAAGGTTATGAGGGATAAAATGGCCAAGGTGAATAAAAAAGGATCTTGGTCAGTGTTGGACTTGTCAACTTAGTCTACTATGAACATCAACCAAGTATTTAGAGTCCAAGTCTCAATGGAAGTAACTTTATAGATCTCATAGAGATTGGTAGCTCAATCTGAGGTGATCTTTAGGGAGCCTCTAATGAACTTGGCCAATATGCATAAGGATTTCAGCCTCGTGGCAATTGGATTCAAAGATGGGAACACCCAGTATAATTAATTAGGAACCAACCCATTTTACCTTCCTTCTCATGTTAAATAGTGGTCCCCCATAGATATTTTATAGGTTTCTAGGTATTTATTTTATTTTAATTTTTTAAATATGGTTGTAACTATAAATAGTAGCCATCATGGCCTAGGATGGGATCCTCGTGATTTTTGGAGATGATCCCCAATCCTTATCTATTTATAGAAGAGTCATATTGTGTTTTAGGGGTCGACCAAAAATTACTCAAAAGTATTGTTGGATTATTTCTAGGCTTTCACCTACATTTTCTTCTTCACTCTAGACCATAATAGTGTCCCAGATTGATTATTGTATCATCATTTCACTCTTTTAATCAATACAATCTCTATTTTCTACAAGAAGGGTCTCTTCTATATTCAATTATATTTCATCTTCATTTTTAAATGATCAACACTGCTAGGTTAATTGGGTTAACACTTCTTAATTTTATGTATGTCATGATTATTATGTGTTTATTTATTATAATATATATGTAATTTATTTCATTTCTATTTTGGTAGTGCTGATAATTTGTGTGCCCAACTATAAATTCTCATATGGCATTTATGTGTTTTCGATAATAAACCCCTAGTACTCATTATTCATAGGATTTTGCATTGAATACATACTCTTGGTTCCCTTAAACTCTCCCCATTGTAATTTCTTAGAGGTATAACTTTAGTTAAACTTGGTCGATAGTAGTATAACTATGGAAAAAGCACTTGGTTCAATGTTCATTGCATTGATCTCATTTTAGACATCGAGGATTCCCTTATTTGCCTTACCCTTCCATTTATTTTGTGTTTATTTAGTGGATTTGAATTATCCCTTTTCCCCTTATGTTTATAAATAATAATTGAAACAATCAAGTACTCATAACTATCCTTAACCTATGTGAAGTACAATGTATTAAACTTCTAGTGGTAATAGTGCAACACTTGGAGACTATTCATGTAGAATCCATTTTTGGAGTCTAATATCTATAGCCATGTCTTGGGTTGATCCTAAATTAGTTATAAAATGAAGGAATAAATTCCATAGTTGTCCCCACCTTCCCATTTTCAAATAATGTCCAATATCATGGGCATATCATGATAAGTATCAGATTGGAGCGAATAACAATGACCTTATTAATAAATGGGGGGTGAATAATAAGATTGCCCTGTGCATCTATAAGACAGGTCAGGGTATTTGTATTTTTCACTCCACATTGAAGTTATTGAGGATGAATTTTAAATTTCAAGAGTTGATTTTGAATTTTCATCATTTGGTTGGAATTATTAGTTTGAAAAGTAGCTATTTGATTCATGGCTTACAATAAAATTTGATTAGTATTTAGAGTTTTTTTTACTAGTAGAAGCATCTTGAGATGCACTAGAGGTAGAATTAACATGAAAAATAATATGATCACTTTAATTAGGATCATTACAAGAAATCCATGCCATAGTAGTGGTTATACCTAGAATAGTGAAAAAGGAAGGAAGAAAATAAGTCATGTATTGACTTGTCTTAAATCTTGTTGAAATGGTATGTGTAGGTGATGGGGGACCCCCTATGTGGGGTGCCATGATGAGGTTATAAATAATGGTAGGATCCTTGCCCTTATGTTTATGGTTTTAATTTATGAAAAGGATCATTTTAATAGTGTATTCAAGATCACTCTCATCTTCAACCATAGGCATGTGGGGAGGATAGTTAAAAGGATCAAAAGGTTGGGAGGTAGAGAGTGAATTATACTCAGTTGTTCTAATAGTTACATGAATATTATTTTTATAATTTATTATTGATAATATTAAAATGACATTTAAAAAATTTATAGGAGTTAGTCAAATATATCATATCATGTTGTGTTATTTTTTTAGAATCATCAAAGATATACTACATGATAGAGAGTTAAAGTGAAGACTACATTGACTAACTCAATGAAGCAAGTAAAATGTACTATATCAATTATGATTTATGTATTTACATAGATAAAGATGTAAAATATATACTAAATAGAGCCTAGTCCATGTATTCAATAATATAAATAATGATAAAAAATGTATTGTATTGACTTGGGTTGATGTAGTTACCCAAATAGAAAGGTAAAACATAGTCATGTCAAGCCTGGTCAATGTAGTCAGTATAGGAAATAGTGATAAAAAATTATACTATATTGACTAAGGTTGATGTTTTAGACAACTAAAAACTACACATGATAGTTTTTCATGTTGCACTACTTTAGAACCTCATTTGACCTTGCATCATGTGGACCACCTAGTTTATTAAGACTTGTTTACAACTTAATAACCAACCCTAACCTAATGCATAATTTAATTCACCCTCTTTCCACTAATTCTCCTCTATCCCCTTGACCACCGACAGTCAGCCTAACCATCAATGGTTAGGCCTCCAACCTACTTTAAACTTTAAAGCATTGCCAGCTCTTGTGCAAGATTAACAACTCTTGAAATGGCAATTTGATTTTAAATCAAGATTTTAAAACAATGATGATTAACAAATTTATCCTGCATCAAATTAGTAACTTCCCCCATTCTCAATTCACAACTTCTACTTATAAAAGGAAAAGAGGGTGAAGTGAAAAGGGAACCACAATCAAGTACTTAGAATTCAAGTTTTCTTGTAGCTATCCAACATCCTTTCAAGTATCTACCAGTATCATTGGCAACCCAAAGATTTGTTAAAATCACATTAAAATACCTAAAGCACCATCACTTTGGCCAAAATACTCTAATATCCCTTCACCAAGATTTAGGTATCTTACACTTATTTTCCTTAGTCTATCCTATTTCTAATCTCTCTATCTCATTAGAATTACCAGTACCATATTCCCACCTTATAGCCTTATAACCAAATCACTACTTGACCAAATTTCCAATCTAATTATGATCATCCCCCAAATTGGCATACATACCCATCGATGGTCACTAAACCACTGATGGTCAGACCTAATCATTGATGGTCACCCAACTCCCGATGGTCATCCCTAATTATTAATGGTTCCCCTAACTACTGATGATTCACTATGGCATACATTTATATAAAACCATTTTCACCCATTTACCCCTAATCAAACCTCATTTTTTGTGTTTTCCTCTAATCATAGGACCTTTTCTAATTTTCTAAACTAGACCTTGACTACCCTATCATCAAAATTTAATCATTTTATTTAACAAGAAATTTATCATTTCCTTTTTCACATATATTTATTTTCTTATCATTTAATGTAAGTACCTTATTTTATCACTTTAGACTTGATTGTCACAAAAAGTGGATTGGCAGCCTCCTAAAAAGCATTACACTTCTTTGATCTAGCTCACACTAGGAAATCCACTTAACCAACCATCTAATAACCCCTTTTATAATGTTTCTTTTGATTCGTAGGTTATTCATTCCTATCTAAAGAGGAGTTTCCATATTCATCTGGATTCATGCACACATTCTACCAGGTATTCTTCTACATACCCTATTACTAGATTTATTTTATTTGATTTCAAAATTAAGAAATGAAGAAAATAAATTGAAATATTTTGGCATGCTCGGTGGGACCCAGATCCCTTTTTCTTCCTTTATTGTTTCCTCATTGAATAAAATATAAAAATTTCTTTTAGGGCTTAATATAAACCTTCTAGATCCATTGACTACTTGTTAATCTTAATTCATCTAGTAACTAAGGAGGCAAAGTAATTTATCATAGCTTTCACATTTTTTATCAGACACTAAACCAAACCACAAAATAATTAACACATCAAAATATACCTAAAATACGGCCTGACTAGGATTTCATCACCTAGTAACAACCTTACCCCCTCCCAACTATCCTACTTATATTTCACCACCAAGGGGAGAACTAACTTAGCTCTTTGGTTGAGTATAAAATCTAAACTTGGTATATTTTGGCTATGCACCTGACACTCTTATCACTATGGGATCATGAAGTGAGGGGGTAGGCCCCAATATCAAGCCACGTACCAAAGTTCAATACATATTTTCTCTCTTGAGCACATGAACAACCTAAAACTAACAATATAGTGCCTCTTTAGTACTTGATTTATATGCCAAATTCCTCTTCACACTCTCTAAGGCATAAACCAAAAGTAATCTAAATTGAATCCTAAGGATAAACACACTTTTATTATATGCATTGATTGCTTTGAATTATTTTTTGTTGTTATTTATTTGAGGTGTGAATTTTATCATAACATTCCCCAATTTCTTATATGGTCTTTACTAGACAACAATTGAGAAAGCAAACCAACCAACCACCACCATCCTCTTCTTCCTCCATGGACTTCACTTTTAATGTTGAGGGTTTCCCTAATTCTTCTCCCCTTCCTACCTAGTCTCTAGTTATTGCTGAGGTTGATGTAGACTTTGTTGCATTCTTTGACAATAATCTAGTTTCCCTTTAGCATTATATTAACAACTTACCTAACCATACCTCTATTGTTTCGATGCCTCTAATGGATCCTCCTTATGGTATGCCTCCCTATCTTATGGTGTGTGTTACATCAACCCAACCATTCGTAATCCAAGCCTTTTCTTCTTTCAACATCTCATCTACTACCACTACCCAAATCCAATCTAATATTCTAACCTCTAACCAAACACCTCCTAATACACCCTACACTTCACATGGAGGTTCAACTCTACCTCTAGTTACCTATACTCCCCCTACCATGGGCTTATCTTCTACCCCTACTTCTTCCCTTCCCTTTATCTCAACCAATCCACCAACTTCTACCCCATTTCAAAATCTATTACTTTTTATACCTCAAACACTTATATATATTAGCACTAGAGTCACCACCCAACCTCAACCTACCCAGCCTCCACATGCCACCTCAAGCACACCTTTGAATCAACCCACATCCATCCCTTAAAAATTACCTATTACAACCTATCAATATGGGTACATACCACCTTCCACTTAACCATTTATGCCAATCAGCTCTTATGTGGTACCATCTCAACCTCTCATCACCACTTACCAAAATGTGGCCTCATTAGTGCCTTTTACCACTTATCCTTATATATCTACCACTTAACCCTAATATAATATACCCCTCAATTATGCATCTTCCCAACCTCAGCTAGATTTGATTAAGATGCTAATAGACAAAATGACTAACTTGGAATCATTTATTTTTGAATCTCATAAATTGTTATCTTATGACCAAATTTGTAATGAACCTATACATCCATCTATTCACATACACTCTTATCCTCCTCAATGGTAATTTCCTAAATTTTCCAAGTTCCAAGGCAAGGAGGATCCCCAAAAATATTTGAGAGCATTTTATCACTCTTGTTACTTGATTGCATATGATGATGCTCTCCTCCTCTAAACCTTCCCAAGGTATTTATTAAGACCTACTATTGATTGGTATAGCTCTCTCACTACACAATCCATCTTATCCTTATCCCAACTAGCCCAGATCCATTTAGAATATTTCTTAATAAACATAACTAAAAATATTTCCATAATTGACCTCTATTCTATCAAACAATTTGATGACGAGTCAATTATTGATTTTTTGGTTAGATGAAGAGGCCTCATCAATCAAATTTCCTTCACCTTACCCTAGCCTAAATTAATTTAACTTTTCTCTAGGGGTTGTGCTAAACATATTACACCCACTCTTCAAGTTCAAACTTTTTAAACATTTGATGAGGCATTCACCATGGCACAAAAAATTGAAAACCATGCCATTGATGAAGGGAAATTGAAATTATAGAATAATAATTATGGTTTTAAACACAATGACCCTACCACTACCAAAACCACCAAAAAATCCAATACCAAGGCAAAAACATTCACAAATTTGGTGGTTCTAAAAACTTCCCCACCTCCAACTGTTAACCAATCACATCAAAACAATTCTTCTAAATATTCTTATCCACAAAATCAAACTCAAAATTGAGCCCCTCTAAGATAATATACTCCCATTTGGGAGTCATATGCATCTATTTTGGATAATCTAATCCAAGCTAACCTTATCTAACTTCCACCAATTAAACCACCCCAAAAAATTTATTCTTCTTGCCCCATACTAGGTGGTATAATGAAAATCACCATTATGCCTTTCACCATACTATTAGATATGACATTAATAGATGTAATAACTTTAAAATTCTTATACAAAACCTAATTGATAGTGGAGATCTTTCATTTGATAACCCCAATGCACCTCCTAATCAATCTCTCAACATTTTCCATAAGCCTTTCCCAAATCACAATCCTTCCACCTAACATCATGACAGTAAAACTTAATCATCTAACTCACATGAGGCACCTACAATAAATGTTATCAGTAATGTGCCAATTTTTTAATAGATCATTACCTCTATCACCCAAATAGAGGAAACAAACCCACCATCTATTCCTTTAGATACCTAAATAGAGGAATCAATCACCTCTCTCTTTGCACTTGGTGCGACCATAGCTTCATCTACCCCTCCTTTGGTGGAAATACCTAAAGAGGCAATCATTTATTCAACCACTTCCTCCACCTCTCTAATCCAAGTGGTATAATTACCTAATTATTTATATGACCAAGCCAAAAAAACAACCATACCTACCTCTCCCATTTTGGAACCATGTATGCCCTCTTTAGAAGCCATTCCCTAATAGACTGTTACCTCATCCACCCAATCACCACCTTTGGAGCCTCCCACCAATACCAAAACCAAAACCATACCTTCCACTAAAGATACCAATACTGAAACCATTCCTTCTTTTCCACCTAAGGGATTATGCTTTGAGACCAATGATCAAGGAATTACACCTATTTATAAGCCCTTCTCTAGGTTAGTCCAAAGTTTAGAGTTCACATCCAAACTTAACTTTGATAGAGCCACTTTTTGGTATCAACTTGGCCTTCCTTATCAAAACAAGTCTAATTCCTCAAATTTACTTGAGTCTAAACTTAAACCCATTATTACCATCCCACCAACTACATCCTCTAAAGTCATAAGTGAACCATCTCAAACACCTCCATCTAAAATTACCAAATCACCTTATGTTTTTTCACCAAACCAATCAAGAACCTAGGGATCCTTCCCACACCTAGTCACACTCACCCTCCTTTGAGATTGGACTTAACTCCATCAAACCCACCAAATCCTAATCTAATTAAGTCCCTTAATAAGGAAGGACTACCCAAACCTCCACCACAAAATAGACCCATACCACCTCCTTCTAACATACCTTCTATTTTAGGACCCCATCCCTCTACCATCCCCATTACCTATTCTTATTCTAAGAAACCATCTCCTTTTTCTCTACCTATAACCATTGAAAACTCTAGTGATTAATCATGCCTAACCAACCTATCCCCATCTACCTTCCCACCTATAACCAAACCTTCTGCATCCAAGTATCCAACTCTCAAGACGATCATATCCAAGTAAACCCAACCAAAACCTCCAACCAAGATCATTCCTCCAACTAATGATTTCATAAAGAGGCCTATGCCCAATAAAGTTCTCACCCCTCAAATCCAAAACCCCTTATCTAAAATACCTTTTATAGAGTCCTACATAATTATTTTAAAAATTTTGTTTCAAAATCTTCCATTAGCTTGTCTCCAATCAAACTTTTTGACCCTACCGATCCTAAACCAACCTAGTTTAATGATAATTTGATTTGTCTTTACCATAAGACTCTTAGACATGATAAGGAGAACTACAAATCTCTCCAAACACTTGTTCATAGCCTTTTATATGAAGATGATCTATTGGAAGAACCACCATTGAGCCCATCACCTACTCCATTACTTAACCAACCCATCCAACAAACACCTACTCCCTCGCCCTCACCTTTTCATACTAAATATCTTGATCCCCCACTCTTCATTATGACATACATCAATCAAACCCATGTTATAAGGGTAATGATTTATGGAGGATATAGTATCAATATCATCTCTTCCCATGCATATCATGTCTAATAGTACATAAATATCATGTCTAAGAGTACATAAATCCTATTCTCTTTTAATGATACCCAAAAAACCACCTTAGGGACTGTGGTGCTCCACATTTTTTTGGGACCATGAACCATTCCCAAACTATTCTACATTATCAAGGGTGAGTTTCAATATAATGTGTTACTTAAATTCCCTTAGATCCATTCAATGGGTTTCATCCCTTGTAATTTACATTGATGTATCAAATCTGAGCATGAGGGATAATTTATTACAATCAAAGCTGATCCTAGTCCCTTTCCATCATGCAATATGACCTATTAGCCTAATGGCATTTGTATTCCTCCTTCATCCACATTACAACTAGTTTCTAATCAAACCACCTCATCATTCTCTATCAATAACATTTCCCCCCACCATAATGATGAATCATCCACTAGCTCATCCATTCCTTCATCATAAATTTTGGAGGAAGACCCCCTGTAATCAGCATTTCAATGACTCTAACTGGGGGAATATCACCTTCTATCTTTAGATGCCTTCCCCACTTTATATGAATATGGGAATCTTTAAAATGACCCTTCCTATAACCCAAACATTATCACCATTTTCTCATTTGGGCTTCTCAATAATAATAAAAAATTCATCTATGAGGGACTTTATCAGCCACTTCTAGCTCCCAACACCACTCCATGTGTCCAACCCTTTACTTATAACTTTTCTTACCTAAACAACCCAGCCTTTACCAAAACATACCTTTATCGATGTGCTTGGAAGGGATTTGTCCTTGGCCTCTATGAAAAATGACCTCATGAGTTTTGCATTATTAAAACCCAAAAACCTCATGAGTTATTTGGTGTCAAGTTTGAACCACCAGAAGAGCCCACATCACCAAAACCCTTTGCTACCACCACTAAAGAAATTCCACATTTACCAACCCCATCTTCCCAATATGAGGATTTTGACATCATCCTAGCTAAATTTATTTTGATCAACCCCATTATTTTATGCCCCTTAACCTATCGCAAGGATGGCCAAACTAAAACCATTCCTCTCATTCACCCAAAAATGATCAAATGTGATTCTCGCACCATCAACACCATCTAATTTTAAAATGATAATTATATTCTCACATACCTTAGTGTGGGGGATTCCTCTATCTGTAAATATAACCCTCCTAAGAACCAAACAATGCTAAATAAATTAACCTTGATATAAATTTGACAACTCAGGAGAACCCTCGCATTATCAAAATTGACCAATCTTTAAATTTTGTGGAACAAAAATATTACCCTTCTTTCTTTCATGACTATAGCATAACATTTACTTGATCTTATCAAGACATGCCTGGCATTGATCCTTCTATCACTTTCAATAACATCATCACTCATCCTGAGGTTAAGCCAATTCAAAAAAAACTTTACTATATGCATCCCCATATAACTCTTCTCATCAAAGAAGAACTTCAATGCCTTATTAACTTCATCTAACCCATTAACTATCTATAATGGGTTTCTCATATCATTCCCATCACCAACCCCATAAGGGGCCTTCACCTCTACATTCAATTTCATGACTTCAATCTTGCTTGCTATGAATTTGACTTTCCTCTACCTAATATCGACCAACTTGTTGATCTCATAGTTTTCCATGAAATTTTATCTCTCATGGAGAGTTTCTTGGGATATAATCAGATCTTGATTTCCCCTAAGATCAGCACAAAACTTGTTTTATCACCCCATGGGGAACCTTCTACTATAGGGTCATGCCTTTTAGATTAAATAACATAAGGGTAACCTATTAACAGGCCATGACCTATATCTTTCATGACCTCATCCATAAGATTGTATAAGATTATGTGGATGATATACTAGGGAAATCCAAACATCACTAGGACCACCTAACTATTCTCACCATCATATTTGAATCATTAATACATTACAATGTCAAACTCAATCCCAAAAAGTGTATCTTTGGATTCCTATCAAGCAAAACGCTTGGCTTCATCATCTCCCTTCATGAAATTGAAATAGACCCCACCAAGTTTAGAGCCATTTTGGAGATGCCACCTCCTACCAACCTTACCCAACTCCATAGCCTTTAAGGAAAACTTCAATCCATTTGATGCTTCATCTACCAACTATCAGATAAATGCCAACCCTTTTACCACCTCTTTAAGAAGGATGTTTCTTTTAAGTAGACTAAATAATGCCAACAAGTCTTTGACTTGATCAAGGAGTACCTTCTATCTCCACCTATCCTCACCCCTCATAGATATGATTAGCCCTTTTACCTATATATCTCTACCATAGACCATTCCCTTAGCATAATACTCATGCATCATGATGAATAGAACAAAGAGTAGGCCATCTATTATATTAGCCACACCCTAATTAAATATAAAACTTGGTATACCCATCCTAAAAAACTTTACCTTACCTTAGTCTTCATAGCCTCCAAATTCCATCATTATCTTCTTAATCACAAAACCTATGTCATCACTAACACTAACCCCCTCAAGTATATGCACATCCATATCAAAACAAATGTATGGCTAAGTGACACATTCTTTTAGCTAAGTTTGATCTTGAGTTCTTACCATAAAATTCCATTAAATGATAGGTCATTACTGACTAGTTAGCTAAATCTCCTCTACCCGATAATCAACCAATACCTCTTAAATTTCCCAATGAGTCTATTGTAACTCTTTCCCAAGAGGAAGTCCCCCATCAAGTGACCAAGTTTTTAGATAGCTCAAAGTGACAAAATAGTGGGGGTGCCAAATTAATCCTCATTCCCCTTAATGGAGAACCACTTCCTCTTTCCTTTAAACTTGACTTTGATTTTACTAATAATGTAGATAAATATGAAGCCTTAATCATAGGTCTCCAAACTACCCTAGCCTTGGGAGTCAAAATAATTAGTATCTTTGGTGACTCCCAACTAGTCATCAACCAGGTCAATGGATCTTATTAGTGCAAAAATGATGTCCTCTTAAAGTAAAAACAACTTATATATATACTCTTATCATCATTTGATCATTACACAATTTGATTAGTTCTTTGATCCACTAATAAATTTGTATACACTAAGGCATCTCTCACTTCTCAAATTCCATCCCAACCAACTAAATCTAAATTATTTGTCACCATTCATCATTTTATCACACATTCATATATTAGTTTAGACCTACCCACCATTTTTAATTTGGAAAAATCACCCTCTAACATTTGGTATGATCAAACTTTCAATTACCTTAACCTCGGCATTCTCCATCCTGATCTTACAAAGAATGCCCACAAAGCTTTTAACCAGGGTACCTCTTATTACACCATTCTAGGAGGAATCCTTTACAAACAAGATTTTTATGGCATCCTTATTCATTATATTCATAATTATGAGGCTTATCATGCCATCAAGGAAGTCCATGATGGCATTTGTGGAGGACACTTTAGTGGCCTAGCTATCACCAAACATATTCTTCACCTAGGATACTATTGGCCCACACTTAATCAAGACTATTGTGACTATGTAAAAAAATGTTTTAAGTGTCAACAACATTATAACCTTCATCATGTACCTCCTCATGGTCTTTAGAGATCTCAATATTATTGTCGTTTCTCACAGTGGGGCCTTGACCTTATTGGGGAAATCAACCCCCATTCTTTGCAATAACATCAATATATCATCACTGCTACAAAATATTTAACTAAATGGGTGAAAGCCATCCCAATTATATTAACCAAAGCCAAAAATATCATTGACTTCATTAACCACCACATCATTTTCCACTTTGGTTTCCCCTATAAAATCATCACTGATAATGGAAAACCCTTCAAAAATAAGAAAGTTCAAGAGCTTTGTGATGATTTTGGCATCAACTTAATATTTTCCTAACCATATCATCTACAAGGCAATGGATAGGTAAAATCTTCCAATAAAACTCTCATAAAAATTCTCACAAAGGTGGTAAGTGCTTCTGATTAATATTGGCACCTCCATATCCCTTTCTCTCTATGGGCCTATCACACTAGTATCTGAACCACTACAGGTGATACACCTTTTTCCCTTATCTTTAGATTCAAGGTAGTCTTGCCTCTTGAAGTTTAAATTCCATCACTTCACATATCCCTACATGAAATCCTCTCTAAAATGCCTAGAGCTTCTTAATGAGTATCGCCTTGCCATGTTTAATCATCTCTATGTCTATCAAGAGTGAATCAAGCACGTATATAAAAAAACATTTGAAAAAGTAAGAATTCAACATTGGAGACCTCATCCTTAAATAAAATCAACATGTAACTAACATGGAGAAGACCAAGAAAGGCAAGTTTGATTTTAATTGGTTAGAACCCTATAATATAACCCATAAGTATGGATCAGTTACTTACCATTTGTCCTCTCTTAAAGGCAAATTAGAACACGAGCCTATCAATGTTTTGCATCTACATCCTTTCTATTGTTAAAATAAGATAGAACTAATATTTTTGTCTAACTTAAGCTCATCCCTTGGTTCATGAGACTTTTTATTTCCTCTCACCTACATTTCCCTTTTCCTATTGGGAATAATTGATTATAACTTAGAATTGTATGATTAATCCATCATTGATAAAACTTAATCCTAAGTATGGGTACCCTAACTCTACTCATAGCATGGTTTTCATGGATACTTTTCATCTCTCAATAGATGAAATCCCATGATTATTTGTTTCTCAACCCATCCCTTTCATTTACCAATAACCTTTTCTGCTAAAGTATTGCCTCCATATGGTTAGAAATTTAAGCCTAAGTAGACTTGTCCATGTCTGAATTCACATTCAAAATCATAGCATTACAAACTACTCCCTTGAAATATAACTTCCTAATAATTCAAAGTTGCTTAGAAATAGATTATTCCCTTGAAGGACAACTCTAAACATCAATATTTTAGACCACTCCCTTTAGGGATAGATAAACAATAATCATTTGAATCCTTCAGCATCGATTAGCTTTAACCACTTACTCAAATAGAAAAAGTAATAAACAAAAATCTATCAAAGTCAAAATAAGTAAGCCACAATCAGCTCTTAAAAATGTCATTGGTAGACTTTTTACATTGATTAGTATATATAGTATCTGATCATGCTACAATCAACTCCTATATATGACATTGGTAGACTTCCCACATTGATCAATCTATATATCATAATCAAGCATGGACTTGTTTATCATGGATATTTGTTCACCTATAGATGGGGTATGATAATCTACATTAGGTTACCACTACACCTATGTAACACTCAATCTTCTAGATAAGACCTATTATCCCTTCATACTTCTTTAAACTCAAGGTACTATGAGCTTACTTGATATAAAGTGATCAAGACACCCTTGTTCTCAATCAAAGCATGCTCCTATGAAGCACTCAATGGGTTTGTGTTCACTAAGTTGATCTAACTATGGTTTCTCATTGTTAGGTTCTTACTAATCTGAGCAACATGCCTCTTCCTTATCCATTCTTGTGACATGTGAACATGTGTGTATTTATTTGTTTCCTTTCAACATGACCAAACATTCTCATGACCAAAACATAAAAATAATCACATTATACCAATACCAATCCCAAAATATTATCATATCAAGTCAAAACTATCCACTACACTATCACATCATACCAATAAAACATTTTTTCAATACATCAACAAAATATCATGACATCCATTATTTAAACTAACTTAAATTAAACAATCTCTTGTCTAGTCACCACATTATCATCATCATGCCTCAACTAGCCAATCAATATAAACATAATCATAACCAACCTTGTCATATTATCACATGATCATCAAAGAAATCATGACCATTATACACATATATCCTCATAATCATGATCATAAATAAACATAAACATCATAATCAACCTAATTATAATAATAATAATAACATCATCATCATCATACCTAAACTAACAGGTCATAATCCACATAGGCATAAACCATAATCATAATCATAAACATCATCTTGTATAAATCATAATCATAAACATCATCATGATCATAATATGAAAAATCATAAACCACAGAAGCATCCACAATCCACATGATCAACATGAGCATGAATGTTATCATAAATATAATCATAAACATCACCATAATACAAAATAATACACATCACAATAGATGTCTCTCTCATAAATACATATCACCTCACCAACATGTAGGTCGATATCAAAATGTATCCAAAAAACATATAATATAAAAATATCATATCTCAAGGACCTAAGGTACCAAAACTAGAACCACTTGCACCTACCCCACCATCTGATGGTGAACCCCTTAATGTACCTACCTACACTACTATCAATTCCCATAAACCCAGTGTAGCTACTACTAGACCCCCAATCAGGTTGGCCCTATACTCCTTATATCTCATCACATTTGGTAACTAGGGAAGTACCATAGCCTCATAATATCTAATTTCTTACATGGTGGCTAGATATTGTGTCCTTAAAATTGATTTAGTTTGTCCTCCTACTACTATGGTCACCCTAACTCTCTATCTCAAAGAGTCTCTCTCCTTTGTAACCATCCCAATAGTGGATCTCACCTGATCACACTCACCTATTAAGGTGGCAACCTAACCCTATAAAGTGACTATCTATACCTACAACATAGTCACCTATCCCTATAAACCTATCACCTGGGCTTATGCCATTGCAAGGGATACTACTATCTAGTCATCTAGTCCTTCACCTTATACCTATGTAGGATCAAAAACCATGGACTATAAGCCCCCATCTCCTTATCTAAATTTTAGGGCTACATACTTGGCTTGATACCATCCCATGTATCCATCAGTAACTCCCATATCATATATGGGAGCTCTCACTAGAAGCTGCTCATAATCCAACACAATAACATCTAGTTATCGCTATAAAAGTGAGTAATTTTCATCCTCCCTCCTATACTAAGGAACATATAATGGTATATCTTTTACTAATTCAAGTTTACTCTAGACTCAATCTACTGGGATGCACTTGATCAATACATCCCATCTCTCATAAACCCATCGTAAACTCTATAATGATAGAGTGTGGTACCTATAACCTATCTAAAGGGGCTAACTCACATAATGCCTCCATATAATGTTTATTGATACCAAGTCCTCTAAGGTATCTCAGAACCAATCTATATCTCTAGTTCCACCACTAATTCTTAAAAGTGCATAATCACCTCACCACCTCATAAAAACAACCCTATAGTTAGCTGACATATACCTATCCCAAGGTAGGCTAAGTGGTTTTAGTACCCATATGTGCTTATATGCCCAATAGTGGATCATGAAGCTGACATTGATCTTGTATTGTCTCCACACTCTAAAGGCCTAGATCTCTCTATATATCTACACTAGTAACACTAGGGCCCATCCAAACACCATCCTCCTTATAAGCATCTATGTCAGTACTCCTACTAACAAACATGAAAACTAGCTGTTACTAAAATTTGGCATCATAAAATAGGATATACCTATCATCATCATGGTCAGAAGCTATATATCTTATGGGGCCCTCTAGTATAATATCCCATAGCAAAATCCACCATTATGGTATCTGGCCTGAATGTAGTTAGCTACATAAATTAGTCCCTCTCATCACTCTCCATATGGTAGATCAGTTCCCCCCAAATAAAAAATTGAGTAATCTTATGAACATCCTCTTGCAGTATTGGCATCTCCCTAGTCATCAATAGGAAAGTGTTTATGGTAGGATCCCATCTCTTGATGAGTGCCATAATCATTAACACATTTTGTGATAGGTGTTGGTAATGCCTCATGGCCCCTTAGCCAACCTCCACCATCTATGTCCACTTAGCATCTGTCATCCCATCTTGAACCTCCATGAATATCTTAGGGACTTAGTCCCTCATCTAGATTTGATTGTGGGCCTATAAAATAATCACATTAGTGTTAACCTCTAATACTCAACACAAACTCTCAATCTTTCTACCACTTTAACCTCCAACTTCTTCCTATTCTACACTCTTTCACCTTTCAAACTACTTCTAAACTTTCTACAAACTTAACTTCAACACCCTTTTACTCCCAACATCAACACATCTCCTTCACCTCATACAAACTTGATAATACTTCTCTAAACACTTTTCCACTTCCTAAACATTTAAAACACTTCTATATAATTTAAACCTACTTCATTACATTAAACACTTTTCTCTCTTATCATTTACCCTATTTTTTACCCTTTCCTCCTCAACTATTGATGGTTCATAGAATCATTGATGGTCCCTAGGAAATTTTTTCTCTTTGGGGTCAATCATCAATGGTCAGGTTGAACCACTAATGGTCACTATGTGTGACCATAGGTGGTGAAACCCTACCACCTGGCCTTCTTAAAAACTACACATTGACTCTACTACACAAAATTGACCCTTTCTTATTAACCTATTAAACCATTTCTACCTACCCAACCCACCAATTTCATTTTTTTCCCACCATTTTACATAATTTTATCAAGACCTAGGTTTAGGGAATCTATGCTTGGGATTATTAATTACATATGCATCCCTCTACCAATAATTTTCTACCAATCACCCTCTATCCTATCATTACACTTACTCTACCAATTTTAAAACATAACCTACCTCATTTCATGATCGATGGTGTGAACAAATGCCTCACACTATTTCTCAATCGTGTCTTCATCTTCCCTCCATTAGTAACATAACTGAACACATGCACTCACCCAATCAACTGCCTCTACCTAAGCATGATCTCCACTTCAAATCCTATAAATGTTAAACTCATCCAATCACTAGACACTACTCGATAAAGTCAATAATGGCACAAGTAAAATCCCTTTTTACTTTTATCTCATGGTTTTTTAGGGTTTCACTAACTATTTATGGTTAGGGTGACCATTGATGGTCGACCCTAGAGGCCACCCTAACCATTGATGGTTAGGGTCCTTCATCCAGATTTTTCCACCATGACCCCTCATAAAAAAACTCCTAGCTAGAACTACATTTGGCCTAAATTTGCTCTTGAACTCTCTATCCATGAAATGATGTATGTAGCATCCACTCACCTAATGTAGTTAGAGTCATCTCGACCACCCCTCACCCCCAATCCCCTACCCACCACCTATTATGCCTTGTCCACCTTGACATTAGTTATTCTTGACCAGATATCTTCATGTATTATGTGATGACTTTGGTTTATTGACCACTTTTGCCAAGTTTCCCATTTTAAAATTTACACTACCTTGTCTATAACTCAACCAATTATTTTGTTTTGTGGGAGTTCCTAACCTAGATACCTACTACCAAAACTGACCTTATCTAGATCACTTGATAGGCATAGCCTAATCAGCTATGACCAATGTTGTGGACTAGTTACCCTATTTTATCCATCTTTATCTCTCCCTTATTATACAACCTTGGTAATTTGAGTCTTTTACATGATCTTGACTATCAATCTTAGTCATATTTTGTGTATAGGTTTGCATCTTAAATACCCAAAACTTTTTATATCACTCACCTTATGAATACCCATATCCTATTTATCAAACCCTGAATTGATTTCATTTTCACCTCAATCATCTCCTAGTTTGAGGGGGAATACCTCCTCCCATACTTGAGGTAATATACCTAGACATTGACTAGCCTCCTATTTTTATTCTACAACTTGGTCAAAGCTACACAACAAAAAAGGCAAAATATAGACACCTAAAAATTACACATGATAGTTTTTAATGTCGCACTACTTTGGACCTTCATTTTAACTTGCATCATATGGACTACCTAATCCATTAAGACTTGTTTACAATTTAATACCACCTAAACCTAACTCATCATTTAATTCACCCTTTTTTCACCAATTATCCTCTAGTCCCTCAACCACTGGTAGTCAGCCTAACCATCGATGGTTGGTCTAATAGTTGATGGTTGGTTCCCTAACCTACTTTAAACTTTAAAGCATTACTAGCTCTTGTGCAATATTATTAACTCCCAAAATGGAAATTTGACTTTAAAGAAAGATTTTAAGATGATGAGGATTGACAAATTTATCTTACATAAAATTAGTAACTTCCCCCATTCTCAATTAATAACTTCTGCTTATAGAAGGAAAAGAGGAGGAAGTACAAAGGGATTCACAATCAAGTACTTTATATTCAAGTTTTCTTGCATCTATCCAGCATCCTTTTAGGTATCCATTAGTATCATTGGTGACCTAAAGCTCTATTATAATCACATTCAAATATTTGAAGCACTATCACTCTGGCTAAATTAGTCTAGGATCCCTCAATCAAGCTTTAGGTATCTTACACGTATTTGCTTTAATTTATCCTATTTCTAATCTCTCTATCTCATCAGAGTTACCAATAGCATATTCTCACCTTCCAACCTTACAACCAAATCACTACTTGACCAAATTTCTAATATATACTTTTTGTTTTGATCATCCCCCAAATTGACATAGGTAACCACTAACTATTACCAAACCATTGATGGTTAGACCCAATCGTTGATGGTCACCTAACCACTGACGGCCATCCCTAACCATTGATGGTTCCCCTAACAATCAATGGTTCACTATGGCATACATTTCCAAAAACCATTTCCACTTATTTACCCCTAATCAAACCCCCTTTTCTATGTTTCCCTCTGATCATAGGAGCTTTTCTGATTTTTTAAACTTGACCCTAACCACCCTAACATCAAAATTTAATAATTTTATTTAAAAATCAATTTATCATTTCTTTTCTTGTATATATCTATTTTCTTATCATTTAATGCAACTACCTTTATCATTTCAGAATTGATTTCGTAAAAATTGGATTGACAGCCTCTTATAAAGCATTATGCTTCTTGGATCTAGTTCACGCTAGGAAATCCACTCAACCAA
Source organism: Torreya grandis (assembly GCA_037957365.1). Lineage (NCBI taxonomy): Eukaryota > Viridiplantae > Streptophyta > Pinopsida > Cupressales > Taxaceae > Torreya > Torreya grandis. The sequence goes on along the minus strand of JARHVA010001282.1, from coordinate 148,192 downwards.
CCATCTAACAACCCCCTTTATAATGTTTTTCTTGATTAATAGGTTATTACTTCCTAGATAAAGAGGAGTTCCCACATTCATCTAGATTCACACACGTATTATACTAGGTATTATTGTACACACCCTATTACTAGCTTTTTTTATTTGCTTTCAAAATTGAGAAATGAAGAAAATAAGTTGAAATAGATGTAGTTGCATAGACTAAAAGGTAGATATAATATTATATCGGTCTTAGTTAATTAAATAAAATATGGGGAAATTTAACAGTAATATGAATAAATCATATTGATTTTGGATAATATGGTTTGATTTCAAAGGTAGAGAAAGAGTAGACTGAGTAGACTAGATAAAACTTTGTTTATGTAGTCTAATGACATAGAGACAATTATATAAGTGTTGGTGAAGTTAGTTGAAGCACACAACATAAAATTGTATCAACATTGGTTGTGATCATCTATAATATATAATATAATAATAAGCATCAAATTAAAAATTTAACTATTTTTACTGTAAAACTAAAATGAAGATCAAGTAGATGTATTAAAGGATATGACTATTTTTTAGGATCTTAAAAATGCTTGCTTGTCTATTGGATAGTGTTGGCCAAATAGTTTAGAGAATTAATTATGGAGGAAGAACCATCCCCATATCCCAATAAACTTTTTTTCAAAGGTAGATTAAGATTAACTTCCCAACACTAACCAATAATTAGTGCACTACAAAATTAGATGGATGGTTGGCTTTCTAAGGTTAAATTAAAATGGAATCCTAGGCATTTCTAATATATTTTGAGGAATGTGTAAAATAAAAAATTTGTTTATCTATGTACTATGGATAATATTATTAGTGAAATCACCTCATGTCACAATTTTTATAAATGTTATACAAGGATTGTAAATAGAACACTATGTAGCCCTTCATGATAGTTGTTAACCATTTTTACCTCAAGCCAAAATGAGTCAACCCCCTATAGTCATAATCTTGTATAGGGACTTTTTATAATGACATTGGGTATGTTGTGGCTCATTTGATGTCATTTCATATGACATTCTAGTCTTGGTCATGGTCTAGTTCAATCTTTGTGTCATTTGATATCTTAATTGTCATTTTAGGGTCATTTATGCAAGTGGTAGGTATTCATGATGATCACAAAGTTATAGTATGGAAATGGTTTTCTTATGCCTCAAGGAATTAATTTGAACTTTGAAATATCAATTAGTAGCTGAAGAACAAACTTTGTGAAGCCATACTATCATCAAGACGTCACATTGAAACTAGAATGGAATAGCTTGCTTGTGTAATTTATAAATATGCTAAAAAAAACCTCATATGATCCTCAAACCATGCATGATAAATTTCCTTAGTTCCATGATCATGATATGAAAGTTTCATATCTCGATGAGTCTTCTATCTCAAGATCTAAGCCTTCCAATTTTAGCTTGCTAAAGTCTAAGGGTCCAAGCCATCTTGTATGTCATACAAGAATGAACAAACCAACTCATTTGTGAATTTTTTATCTTCACTTAGGAAACCCCATGAGCTAAAGGATTGTAGTGTCATGTATTTATACATACTAATATCATCCTCTAAAATTTTAATTCCCACATGAGTTCTCTGGCTTGAGTTATGAAGCTTCAAAGTTGGACTTGTAAAGTAATATATCTGCATAAATGTCAAAATAAATCTCAAACAAAACAAACCCTTTTTAATATTAAATTTTATAGTTACACGAATGTCAATGATGATCACACAAACATCATTTGATGAGAGTGTGGATGTAAAATTTAAGCTCATGAAATACCCATTGGTTTTAAAATAGTGGGTCTTAGTAAATCTAATGATCCATAATGCATCATACATCTTGATCTGATAGTGTGAGATGAGTCAAAAGGTCAAGGAGCTCAATATGACACCATATAGCACAAGAACTAAATTTTATAAGCTAACAATAGGATCCTAAAATCAATGTAAATTTGACATGTGGTATAAGTGCTAAAACTAACAAACTAACATCAGGTCCTAAAATCAAATGTGGGGCTACCACATGGCACCATCTTGGACAAAGATGACAATTCAAGGGAAATATCAATGGCTCATGATCATTCATATTGATCAATATCAATGGTGTGAAATGATTCAATAAGTTAATGATCTAGATTAGATATCAATGACCAATGAAATTAAAGGTTGAAAATCTAAGGGACTCCATGGAGATTGAACACATGACCAAAGTCAAACCAAGGAAAGATTTTATAAGGGCACATGATACCATTAGAGGTTAATTAAACACCATGAAGTAGACATAATGATGTATTCAAGTGATAAAAAACATAAATTGATGCCATTAAGGCTAAATACAAACCTCTGATTCATAGGTGTGGTGTGTAGGGTTCATTTTATGACTATGTTCACCATTCATAAAGGGACCTATGCATATGGTGAATTCTCAAATCTTGTAGAGATATAATGGGTCTTTTTGGACCTATTTACATCTAGAAAACTGACTATGTAGTCTAACATTCTACATCAATATAATGACTATAGGAAAACCAATAGTCTAAGATTGGTTTTCCATCTATAGTGAACCTATGAACATGGGGATAGGTTCGAGCATGATCCAGTTGGAATAAGAACTATATTTTTTAAGGATTCCAAAAAGGTATACATTTAGACCACAATGGTTCCAGCTCCAAGACCAACTACATGAAAAGGACCCTTCTCTCCACTATTACATGCCATGATAAACTAGTTAGGAGTAGTTTATACTAGGATAAATTTATTATAGATGGATCTAATTGTTGTAACTACATTGATGCTGAAACTTAGCTCAAAATTACTTGATCCCATTTTTGAAACTATATGGAGCATTATTGAAGAAATAATGAATGGTTGTAACCACTTGAAGTGAACTGGATAAATCAAATGGTATAAAAGAGTATAATTTTTAGAAGTAGTTGAAACTATGGTTCAAAAGTTTGAACTAATTGATTCCCCTTTTAAGAATCAAGGATATTTTTCTCTTGCTTCTTTTATGCTATAAATAGATACCATTTTGGCCTTTTTAAAGGAAACCACACCATGTATGGTGAATCACTATTGGACTGATGTCATATTTTTCCTTTAAACATTAATTTAAGTCTATTTTTGAGTTTTCAATACTTTTCTAATTTTACAAGCAATGTATGGTGATGAGTAATGATAATTCTCTATCATTCCTTCCCTTATCCTTTCATGTTTGAATAACATATCCTAGTCTAATAGTTCATATAAAGTGTATTCTAGTGTGTACATCTTTTTCAAGTGTAAAATTATCCTTGGAGTGTATAATCTACACTCTAGTTCATTTTCCTTAAGTTGCTACTCATGTCTCACCTTTATATTGAAATGCTCATGTTAGAACCCATTAAGACTTAGAGACTAGTTTGTATGCCTTGTTTCATCATGGTAGAAGTATTATGGTCACATGGATCCTTGAATATTTGATGCATCACATCCTTTAGATTAGGTTCAATTTATGCATTCTCTAACTATTTTCCCCATAAGTAAGAAGTAGTTTAAGTGATAAGTATTACATGATATATTCAAGGAGCTATCCCTTAAATATAGAGGATCATTTAAAATATAGGTACACCCACATACCTAGAAATGTTTCCATGTTACCCAAATCTATAAAAAGATTGAATAATTTCTTCTAGGGTGTAATATTTGGTGGCAACGGTTCTGTCACACCTAGTGGGACACATTGTCTTTAAGACAACTTGTAAAGGTGAATATTGATCTTGGCAAACACTAACTAAAAATTGATGTGATACTCAACATTTGGTAACTCTTCCATGGTAAATTTGGTTCAAGGCCATTATTATATTATAAACTTTCCCTTATAATTCATGGTTCCTACTAGGTCATCCTATGCTAGAACATCTAATCCTATTAACCCACCAATTTAGCCTAAAATTCCTCTTAAAATTTAGTATCCATATCCTAATCTACTCTTTGAATAACAATTAGATTTTTCTAGAGAGGAAGAGGGTGAAAAGGCTAAAGAGATTGAAGATCTTACATATGTTGAAGAAGACATGGATATATATCATGCTTTCCCTACCTTCAAGACTAAAAATCCAACTCAACTTCAAATGTATTATGACATTCCTCCTAACACCACTAAAGTTGTGCCCAAATTCAATGGTGAGAGTCATGTCACACCTAGTGATCATATTAGAGATGTTTCTAACTTTTGTAGTTTCCAAAATATTATTCAAGAGAACATTGCCATTAGACTCCTTGCCATGTCCTTTAAAGGGAAGGATCTTGATTGGTATAGGACTCCAGAAGGTGGATGCATCATAACATGGGATGATTTTGGAGTGTTGTTGACTTTTAGATTTGGAAATGGAAGTGACCATGCCTCTCTTCAACATCAGATCAATGTCATAAAAAGGGTATCCAAAGAAATAATGCATGATTTTAATGAAAGGTTTCAAAAGACTTGCCATATATTTTATCCTCCCATGTGACCACCTAATAGCTTCATGTTCCCTACTTAATTGAAAGCCATTGGGACTAAAATTCCTATCATGCTTTAATCCATGGGTGGTTCTACCCTCCCTAAAGCATATGAACTTGCTATCAAAGCTAAAATTAATCTCATCCAAGTTATAAAATTGCCTCCTAAGGTTTTTATGCCTCCTTTATCCCATAATTCTACTATCACTCTATAAGTGGCTCAATTTCCTAATGCCAATACAAAAACTAAGGTTGTTCTTAGGTAGGTATAATATGATGCTTATTATAAAGCAAAGTTTCTAGCCTTAGAGGCTCAAACTAGGTAAGCTAATATGCAATAAGGTGCCTATTAGATTCCTTAGCCTTATCAGTAATAATATTGAAGAGGAAGAGGCAAATGGTAGCCTAATCCTAATAGGCTTACTAATTCATACAATCCTAACTCTACCACCAATGTAAGGGAGACGGTACTAATTCATAGAAATTTGGTACAAGGAGAAGATTGGTAGCAAGACCAATTCATGGATGTCAATGAGAGTGTAGAGTAAGCTTTGGTGGCTCAAGGAGCATTTTCTCCCCTCTTATCAAATGAAAATGAGGTGATGATGTAAGTTAATGAGGATTAGCAACCTCAAAGAAAGATCTTCACCAATTTTATGGTTGAAGACACTTTTATTCTAAATTAAGGAGCCTCTATTGTATATAATACAAGGGCCAATATAAAGGCTCTAGGATGTGGAAGTATCATGCCCATAGGTTCATCCAATTCTCTTGTAATGCAACAAGACATAGATGTAAGTGTGATAGTTCCAAAAACTTTTACATCTCCAACAAGTCAAAATATGGTAAGGTCTGCTCATATTCCTCTAGTTTCAAATAATCCTTTGATTGAAAAATACCAAGAGAAATTAGGTATGGCCCTTTAAAAATTTTATATTATTTGAATAATACTAAAACATAAATTTCTCTTTGGGATGTTGTTCATATCCCTGGTCAAAAATAATTCCTACAAAAAAAGTTATCTGTTATCCCTGCTAGTGTCTCACCCTCAAATCAAAGTCATAGTCATGTTTCCCTTGAAAATTCTCCCCCCATCATTTTACCTCACCCTCATTATAGGTGACAAGTTAGTACATAATTACATAGTCAATAGTGGATATTCTACTTCTATCATGCCCAAAGTTGTAGTTGATAAGCTAGGCCTAAAATATGAGCCACATAACAAAGGGGTCCTTTAATTAGATGGTACACCCACCAAGAAATTAATACTAATAAAAATCTTGAAGGTTTTCTTGCATGATTGTCCTAGTTTTCTTATCTTGTAAGACATAGTTATGGTTGATCTCCCAATCCACTTAAGAATCTGGCTATCAAGGGACTTCATAGCCAAGATAGGTGGCTACCTCTTAGCTAAATAGTCTTTTTTAGACTTTAAAATAAGGTATGATGCCAAGGTGAGAATTAGGACACAACCCCTTACAAAGTTTCATATTGAAACTTACATTGAGACAAGTTCTAATTTGAATTATGTTGTTCATGAAGAAAAGGATTCTATTATAGATGATGGTAATTTTCCCAAGATTGAGGGAATTGTGTATTTGTTTCTTGATGAATATGTTATTAGTACTTATAATTAGGATACTTATACTCTAATAGAGGAAATTGATCTAGGAGTATATTGTATACATGAAGGAGTACCAACACCTCTACTTTCCAAGGAAGAGGATGAAGATGATGAGCTATGGAAGATGCTATTTGATGGTTCAAGAAGTAAAGTTGGTGTAATTACTAGTGTTATGTTGATCTCCCCATCTAAAAACTAGTTTTATGCTTCATACAAGTTTCATTTTGATTTTAGTTGTAATATGGCTAAGTATGAAGGTTTAATTCATAGCCTTCAATGGGCAAGGAAAAAAGGAATCAAGAACTTATAAGTGTATGGAGATAGTGAATTGGTTATGCATCAGGTGAGGAATGTGGTTGCTACCAAAAACCATTTTATTAAGTCATACAGGGATAGCGTATGGTATTTTCTCAAAGACTTCAATGCATTCAATATACAATCAATCCCAAGGGAGCAAAATAGTCATGATGATAGACCAGCTACCATAAGAGCTCAATTTTATACTCCAATAAAAGAGGAGGGAAAACAATCTCATATTAAGGTCATTATTAGAGCCTTTGTACCTAATAATGAAATTTCTTGGCAAGTGTTTGAAAATGAAAAACACATTACATGATTCTTACAAAATGAATTTGAGTTTTCTTTAAGTAATTAAAAGAGACTCCAAGAATAATTGGGTGATCAGATCATGCAACTAAGAACCAATAATATACCTAAGGGTTTGCTAACCTTAGAAAGTATATTCAATGAGAATGATCAAAAGAAGAAGGAGAAATTGAGTATGTCTACAAAAGAAGAGAATTATGAAAGAGTTTTGATTTTCAAGGACAAACTCCTAAAATTAGGAAAGGTATGTTATACATTAGAGAAGAAAGCATTCATTGAGCTATGTAGAGAGTTTCATGATATATTTTCTTGGGAATACAAGGACCTCAAAATACTTAACTCTAACCTAGCACACCATACCATTGAGTTGGAACATAGAGTTAAATTGGTTAGACATAAGCAAAGACCCATCAACCTAAAGGTTGAGAAACTCATGAGGTTAGATCTTACCAAACTCCTTGAATCTAAGATAAAATTTCCCATCAAGCATTCAACATGGGTAGATAAAATTGTGCCTATTAGAAATAAGAATGGGGAGATAAGACTTTATGTGGACTTTAGAGATCTTAATAGAGTGTCACTCAAAGATCAATATCCTCTACCCTTAATGGAGCAAATTTTGAAAATGGTTTTAGGTCCCAATGGTTTTCTCTTCTATATGGATATTTAGGCTATAATAAAATTTTGGTCAATGAGGATGATTAGTTTAAGATAGCCTTCATTACTAAATGAGAGAATTTTTCTTATATAAAAATGCCCTTTAGTATGTCCAATGTCAGTGCCACATTTCAAAGAGCAATAGACATAGACTTCAAAGGTTTGATCAATGAGATGCTATTGGTTTATCTAGATGATATAATATTATTTTCTAAAGATGATAATGAACACATGTAACACTTGTGACATGTGTTTGATAGATGTAATAAGTATGAAGTATCTCTTAATCCAAATAAGTGCATATTTTTTGTTTGTGAAGGTAATCTCTTAGGACATATTATTTCCAAGGATGGTTTGAATATTGATAATAAAAAAATAAATGATATTCTAAGCTTATAATTTCACTCACATAAGAAATCTCTTCAAAGTTTCTTAGGCAAGATAAATTTTGTAAGGAGTTTGATACCTAGTCTTCAATCTTTAGTGAAACCTATCATAGTTATGCTTAGGAAGAACCAAGTATTTTCTTGGACCAAAGAGGGTAAGATCAGTTTTGAAGCCATAAAGAAAGAAATTACATAATCTCCTACCCTTTTGAATTCTTATTTTACCAAATACTTCATGTTGTATTAATTTTATAACCTTGATACTATCTCAGCAATGCTAATGCATAAGAGTGGTGAGCGTGTCAAACAACCAATTACATTCTTTAGTCAAGGTTTAAAAGATCATGAAGTCAAGTAAACCTTTATGTATAAATAGGTCATTGTTATTGTAAGAGGACTAAAGAAGTTCAGACATATGGTTTAAAATAATAAGATTCATGTTATGGTCTCTCATCCTAGCACCAAAGAGTTTCTTTTTAGCAAAGATCTTAGTAAAAAGAGGGTATGGTGGATCACTAAGGTAATGGATTATGATTTTGATGTCAAAGTGACAAAATTGGTAAGGGGTAAAGGCATTTGTGAACATATATCTTCAGATCTTCATGATTCAAAGGAAGAGGCTCTAATCAATCATGATTTTTCCCAATTCGTTGGTTCATTGCCTCCACAAAGTTAGACATAGGATGTGATTATATTTCTCTAAAATGTTGAGTATCCTGATAATATGAGTAGATCACAAATGATATATTTTATATTTCAATCTATTCCCTTTCATTTTGTGGATGGTGTGATTTTTAGGATGGATATCAATGGTGTGTTATTGAGATGCATTAATAGTGATTAGTTTGGATTATTTCTCAAGAAGTTCCATGATGGGATAGCAAGAGGTCATTTCTCTCCAAAAACCACATCTAGAAAAATCACAAGGGCTATATATTATTAGCCTAATCTATTCAAGGCTTTCCATGCTTGGGTGATAAGGTGTGTAAAATGTGCCTTATTTGTAGGAAAATAGAAGCTTGCCAATCTTCTATTGAAGCCTATCCAAGTTGATCAACCTTTCATGCAATGGGTTCTTGATTTCATTGGAATTATAAATCCCCCATCAAGTGCTGGTCATAAATGGATATGCATAGTAACTAACTATTTTACAATATGGGTTGAGGTGTTAGCATTGAAAGAAGCTAATGAGAATGCTATCTTGGAGTTATATGAGAACATCATAATAAGGTTTGACACTCTTTCTAATATTATTTTAGATAATGCTCTTACTTTTATGGGTGTTAAGATAGATGGTTGGGAAAATAATAATGGCATATTATTGAGCACTTCATCCAAATATTACCCTCAAGGTAATGGATTGGTTGAATCTACTAATAAAAATCTGATCAAAATCATCAAGAGAACCTTAGAGCATAACCAAAGAGCTTAGCACACCAAATTGAAGATAACCTTATGGGTTGATAGGATAATTCCCAAGAGGTCAACAAGGAATTCTCATTTTATGCTTATCTATAGAAGGGAAACTAAGTTATCTATCTCTCAAGAGTTGTCTACCTTAGAGTTAGCACATCAACTAGAGTTGCTTGAGAACACTCTAATGGAGGTGAGTTTGACAAAATTAATGGAGTTGTAAGAGACTAGAGATAAATCTCACAAGATATGGAGCATCACCAAGTACTAATGAAGAGGTATTTTGAAAATATGGCAAATCCAAGATCATTTCAAGAAGGTGACATAGTCTTGAAATGGTATGAAAATAAAGCAAAACTAGGGAGACATACCAAATTTGATACCCTATGGAGCAGACCATATGTTATCATCAAGAACAAGCAAAGCAATTCTTTTCAGTTAGAAAGGATGAATAGAGAAGAGTTTCCTATCACTATGAATGAGATGCATTTGAAACCCTATTGTTGAGAGCTGAAGGTCTTTTTTGTAAATATTAGATTAGTTGTGCGTTTCCTTTCTAGTTGTGTTGTGTTCGAATAAGTTCTTTTAAGCACAAGTGTGTTTTACTTAGTTTATTATCTGTGTGTTGCTTCTTATTTTTCTTTCCTTGTGTTTTGTGTGTTGTTTGAGGTAATTTTTATGTCAAACCTATATAATTATGACTCTATATCCCAATATACAGGATTAAGCAACTGGTCATGGCATAGCAAGCATGCCACCCTTGGGAAATCACCAAGAATGTTGACCATTTTTACCTCAATCCAAAATGGGTCAACCCCCTATATTTAAAATATTGTATAGGGTATTTTTATAATGTCATGGGTATATTATGGCTTATTTTATGTCATTTCATATGTCATTCTTGTCTTGGTCATGGTCTGATTTAATCCTTGTGCCATTTGATATCTTAGGGGTCATTTTAGGATCATATATGCAAATGGTAGGTATTTATGGTGATCAATGTAGTTATATCATGGAATAGGTTTGAGTATGCCTCAAGTAATTCATATGATCTTTCAAATATCAAGTAGTAGCTCAAAAAGAAGCTTTGTGACGATAAACCATCATCAAGTCATCACATGGAAACTAGAGTGGATCAACTTGCTTGTGTAATTTATAAATATGTTTAGAAATCCTCAAAAAATCCTTAGATCATGTGAAATAAATGTCCTTAGTTCCAATATCATACTCTTCAAATTTCATATCTTGATGAGTCTTCTATCTTGAAATCTAAGCCTTCCAATTTCAACTCACCAAGTATAAGGAGCCAAGCCATCCTGTATATCACATAAGAATGAATGAACCAACTCATTTATGAATTTTTTATCTTCACTTAGGAAGCCTCATGAGCCAAAATATTATAGCTCCATGGATTTATACATACTAGGATCACTCTCTAAAAGTTTCATGCCCACATGAGTTCTCTAGATTGAGTTATGAAGCCTCAAAGTTAGAACTATAGAGTAAGACATTTGCACAAATGTGAAAATAAATCTCAAGAAAAAAAACCCTTTTTAAGATTAAATTTTATGGTTTCATAGATTTCAATGATAGGAGCATGAACATAAAATTTAAACTCATGAAATAGCCATTAGTTTTCAAATAATGGATCCCAATAAATCTAACAGTTTGCATTGCATCATACATCTTGATACGATAGTGAAAGATGAGTCAAAAGGCCAAGGAGGTTGAGAGGCCACCATATGGCACAAGTACTAAAGCTAATATGCTGACAACAAGATCCTAAAATCAATGCAGGCTAATAATGGATCTTGAAACCAAACATAGGGTTACCTATGGCACCAACTTGGATAGAGTTTATAAGTCAAGGGCAAGATCAATGACTCACTATCATTCATACTAAGTAGGATTAATGGTGTGAGATCAATCAATGAGTCAATGATCTAGATCATATATTGATGACCAAAGAAATTAAGTTTTGAAAATCTAAGGGACTCCATGGAGATCAAACACATGACCAAGGTCTAACTAGGGTAAGCTTTTCAAAGGAAACATACCACTATTATATCTTGATCAAATGCCATGAAGTGGAGACAATGATGTAATCAAGTGATCAAAAACATAAAATGATGTTATTAAGGTTAAATATGGACCCCTAGTTTGTAGATGTGTTGCATGTAGGGTTTATTCTGTGACTATGTTCACCATTCACAAAGGGACATGTGCATATGGTGAATTCTTAGCTCTTATAGAGATAGAATGGGTCTATTTGGACCTATTTAGATCCATAAAAGGGATGATGCATTCTATAGGTTTGCATCAATATAATAACTATAGGAAAACCAATAGTTTGAGATTGGTTTTCTATCTATAGTGAACCTATGAACATGGGGATAGGTTTGAGCATGATCTATTTATAACAGGGGATAGATTTTATAATTATTCCAAAAAAACATACACATATACCCCAATGGTTCCATCTCCAAGACTAACTGCATGAAAGGTACCCTTATCTTCACTATTACATGCCATGACAAACCAATTAGGAGTAGTTAGCACTAGGATGAATTTATAATAGATGGATCTAATTGTTATAAATGCATTGATTCTATAACTTAGCTTGAAACCACCTAATCCTACATTACAACTTTATAGAGCATGAGTAAATAATTAATGAATGGTTACAACCACTTGAAGTGACCTAGATCAATCAAATGGTCTAAAGGAGCATAATTTCTAGAAGTAGTTGCAATTGTGGTTCAAATGTTTTAAATGATCAATTACCCTTTTGAGTTATAAGGATCCCTTTCTCTTACTTCTTTTATACTATAAATAGCTAGCATTTTAGCCTTTATAAATGAGACCACACCATATATGGTGAATCCTTACTAAACCAATGTCATATTTTTCCTTTGAATATTAACTTAAATCTATTTTTGAGTTTTGAATAATTGCCTAAGTTTGTAAGTGATGTATGGTGATGAGGTGTGATAATTCTCTATCCTTCCTTCCCTTATCCTTTCATGTTTGAATAAGAGTTCCTAGTCTAACAGGTCATATAAAGTGTAGTCTAGTGTGTAAAGCTTTTTTAAGTTTAAAATTGTCCTTGGAGTTTGCAACCTACCCTTTGGTTCATTTTCCTTGTGTTTCTGCTCACATCTCCCCTTTATATTTAAATGCTCATGTTATAACCCATTAAGACTTAGAGACTAGTTTGTATGCCTTGTTTCATCATGGTAGAAGTATTATGGTCACATGGATTCTTGAACATTTTGTGCATCACCTCCTTTAGATTAGATTTAATGTATGAATTCTTTAACTCTTTTCCACATAATTAAGTATTAGTTTAAGTGATAGGTATTTCATGATATATTCAGGGAGCTAGCCCTTAAATCTAGAGGCTAATTTCAAATATAGGTACACCTACATACCTAGAAATATTCCCATGTTGCCCAAATCTGGTAGAAGATTGAAAAAATTCTTATAGGGTGCAAGATTTGGTGACAAAAATAGTTACTAAGTAGTTTAAAAACATCTAAAATGTAGTTTCTAGGTAAATCCAAACAAAGAAAAATCAAAATCAAAAATCAATGTCAAAAATCAATTTACAACATTCAGTGAATTATAATAACAAGCAATCATCTTGAAATGAAATGTTTGATTAATTATTGAAAATACATAATTGATTTGCCTTATGCTAAAAAATAAAATCACATAGAACTATATTGGTGTAATTTGATGTAATTATTCACATAGTACAGAATTGTATCAATGATGGTCAATATAGTATGTGTAAATATAACTAAGAAATAAGAAAACTAAACTAAATATGACATAGTTGATCAATTTTATTACAAATAACTAAATCAGATAGTGTTGATAAAGTTTGTTAGAAAGATATAACTATATTGACTAAGGTTGATATAGTTATATCTTTGTAACAAAATTTATCAACACTATCTGATTTAGTTTGATAGATAGATAAAATGAATTTAGAAATAAATCTAACATGGTTAATATAGTTTACTAAATAAATAAATTTTGATAGAATTTAAAAATTAGATATATAACTAAATCAATTTACTTAATAAAGTTGATCACAAAAATGAATAAGCAAAACTATATCGGATAGGGTCAATAGAGTTGGGAAAAAAAATTAACCTGATAAATAAAACTAGAATAAATTTGGCCCATATAGTTGGACAATTGAATAAAATAATGTAGAACTAAGTGTAAGATTGTATCGACTTACATCAATGTAGCCTTCTAGAAAAACATAGATAAATAAAATTGTATTGACCTGCACCAATATAATTTCCTAAAATTAGACAAATTAGATTAGATGACCTACATCAATATAGTCTAATGGAAAAACATTGAGGAATAAATTTATATTGACACAAACCAATATAGTTTGATAAAAGATAAAAATAAATGATTAGTTCAATACAAGTTCACTAGAATGTATGCAATGAGCTAGGATTAACCTGTAACTTACCCTATCTAAGAGATCCAAACTCAAATAAGGTAAATCAAATATATCCCATTGATAATTAATATATTTGTTTATGATCAAATGGATCCACTAAACCTAACAAGAGGAGCACTTGTGACACAACATTAATAGATATGGTTCCAAAACCTCTAAGCAATCAATATAATAAAATAACTATAACTGGGTCTTCTAATATTTAAGTTAATCTAATATGTTATTGTCAAGATAGTAATTTAAATAAAGATGGATAGTTAAAAAAACAAATTAAAAGGGTAAGGAACCATGGTATGAAAATGAGGGCCTAGGTTACCTAAGGTGGGAAATGTAAAGTTTTAAGAAACCCTATATCCACACTAAGTTAAGTGTAGAGGAGATTTGAATAAGGAGTTGTACAATCATTCAAGCTAGTAATTATCCAACTTATATTTATTAAAATTAAATATCTAGGGTTATAATATACATACCTTGAATAAACCTATCAAGCCTTAATCTCCCCCTTGGCCAATGGTATTTTTCAAGAGATTGTTGTGTTTTTAAGGATTATAATGGTTAAACCAAGTTCTAGGCTAAATGGGATCCTCCTATTTCATCAAAAACTCCACAAGAAAATATTTTTCACTCCAATACAAGATCTAAGCAATGGATTCTCCAAATGTAGAATTAAGCATAATTATGAGCAATAAAAATCTAAAAATAATGTAAGTCTCTATTGGATTTAAATGAGGACTTGTATTTATAGTGGTGAGTTATCATAACCCTTACCAAAGTCTTATCCAACACCATCAACCAACATTGATGTAGTTGAAAATATGATGATTTAACCTCAAACTAGGTCATCCTAGGACAACTTCTTTATCAAGTGTCTATCATAACTTTTAGACTGCATTAGCCTAGGATGGCTTAGTTTAAAAATTGGTAGGAATGAAGAACTAATACATTAATTTGGGTTGATATAATTATAAAATATGGGTTTTGGTATAGTTAGGTGTTATAAGGAGGAATATTTATTAGGGGATCAAATATAAAGAAACTGTAGTGGATATAGTATATATTATAAAATTAAACAACATCAGTCTAACCACCCCTTTCCTAGTGAATCATTTAAGGCATACACTCAAATATATTGAAACTTGAAAAATAAATACAAGAGATAAAATGTCAATAAATGATAAAGTTTAAAAATATTATGAGTATGAAAGACTATCTTCCCTAGGTGATACACTCCTCGTAGTTGTATCACAAAACCAAACAGATGGTTTCCGAAGTTCAATAAAAATAGAATTTTGTGTGTTTTTATATATTGTGAGGTATGTGGATTATAAACTATGTATATAACATTTTATATGACCTAAGTATTAGGATAATGTCCCTCACTTCATGATGCCATTAGAATAGGTCAATTTCCTAAACACAAATCACAACTCTCTATGTATTTTTAAAACTATTGAAACACGATTTCTAAGTAAAACCAAACAAAGAGAAAAAAAAGTTAGAAAATCAATGTCAAAAACTAATTTTAAGCATTCAATGAATTGAAATAAATAATAATACAATGGTATGAGACTAGCTGATATAGTTTCATACTAGCTGATATAGTTAGAAACTAAATGTGTTAAAATTAAACACATAATTATATCAGGCTAATTGATATAGTTATAAATAGAGAACAAAACTATATCAAGCTAGTTAATACAATGTATGAAAACAAAAAATAGACCTAGAGTGATTGATTCCATTCATAGCCATAAAATAAAAGGTATCAAGCTAACTGATGTAATTTGTTGAAGAAAAGGAAATTTATTGAGTTGGTTTTGGTGATGACCAATAAATTACGTAGATCTAGGAGATAGTTTCCTATGCCATAAATTCTAAGAGGAAAGGGTCCAAATCCTAAGTTTATGACATAAGGAATTAGTGCTCACTAAACCTGTATGAAATTAAATTATTACAAGTAATCAATGTAAAATCTGTGAAAGTAAACTAGACTAAACTAAGGGAGAAAAGAGTTATAGTGATAGTAATTGGTAAGGTACCATTGCCAACTAAATAAGGGTTTAAACAACATATAATAGAATATGGAAAGCCTAATAAATCCTATAGCTATAGAATTATTATGTGTAGAGAGAACTTCGACAAGGATACACACACATTCATTCACTAAGTAACAAAAAACATATATATACTAAGTAGATAAAGGAAAGAGTATAAGGTCAGAAATATTTGCCTTGATGTGGACTTGAAAAGCCTCAATCTCCCCCTTGGCTCAAGTGGATATTTGTAAGAGATGTTTTGGGCTTAATAATCCAAATGGTTAGACAAATACCTAGGAAACTCCCAATGACTCCTCCTATTGAATCTCCAAATACTAACACAAGACAAACTTTCTTCAAGACAAGGTTCTAGACTACTAACCCCTCAAAATGTAACTCATGTAGAAGTGCTAGTGAAACTAAATTTAATAGAGTGTATATAATATTATTTTAATGGAATATGACCCCTATATATATTTATCCAATACCCAAAACTAATTTTAAAATCTAATCCAATGGTATCGACTAAGATGACACCATCAAAAGATGTCGATTGACACAAAATAGTATCAGCCAAGTTGATACATTATAGATGTCCAAAAATAAGCTCATAATTACATTGAGTTTTTTGATATAATACATGAAGGTAAAATGCATTAAAAATATGGTTTTTTTATTACTAATGTCATATGATATAAAGGAAACTGGCACAATTGGGTAGGATAAGATAAAAATAAGGTAACTAGAAAGATAATATGAAGAAACTAGGCTAATGATAAGATTGATATGATCATGACATAAATATAAATATCTCTTATAAATCACCATAAATCCTATACACTCATTTCTTGATGCACCATTTAATGTGTTCACTTAGGGAGATCAACGTTTGAAAATTCACTGTAAGAGAAAGTGTTAGTAAATGTTAAAGTGTTAAATATTGTGTATATAGTTATTACCATGGAGTTTATCTCGGGATTGCCTAAATCTATAAATAAGCATGATAATATTATGGTAGTATTTTAAAAACTTTAAAAAAAAATATATTTCATACTAGGAAATATCATAGATCATGTTTTTGTCTTAGTGTATATATTTGATAGAAAAAAATTATGTCTTTATGGAGTACTTAAAATGATTATTTTAGATAGAGACAAGGTATTTACATCATGATTTTATGAAAATTTGAATTTATATTTGTGTACAAAGATAATTATATGTCCTCATATCATCTTAAAATAGATAGATCAATAAATAAAGTTAAATAAGCACTAGAGGACATGTTTAATAAGTATGTAATGGACCAACTATACAACTATAAAGACTGCCTCCATTTGGTTGAGTTTACATAAATAATTTCATACCATGCCTCATAAAAATGGAATAATTCAAATATATCTATGTATAAAAATGTATAACTCCAATTGGTTTGTAAGGGTTAGAAAACATAGTTAATTTAGGTCTTAAATTACATCAAGAAGATGATACCCAAATGACTCTTATCAGGCAAAAACTCAAGGCAACATCAGACATACAAAGATTTATGTCAATTTAAACAAATCACTAAGAGAGTTTCAATTTGGGGATAAAATTTTATTATTATTTCATACACAAACAAGTTATATTATATTTGGGAAATTTTCTTTGTCTCCATGGTCTATTGGACCTTTTGGCATTTTGTATAAAATCATTCCCATTGATTACAAATTGGTGCTTCCACTCTCTGTCTCTCTCTCCAAAATACATAATTTTTTTCATGGATCCTTACATTTAAACTATGTACCTAATCCCACGCATGTTTTGAATTGGTAGAACTTAGAGGTAGAGGATGAATGACTATTATATTATAACCAATAGGGACCCAAGAACATTGTAGCATTGGACTATGAAGTAAAGAGACTCAGAAAGTATTGGTCTACTGAGACCAAGTGAGATAAGTGATATTTGGGAGGATGAAATCCTTTTTCACAAAAACTACCCTCACATCTTTTGAAAAAAGGCATCAAGGAATTTCTTTATTATGGGATGTAGGATGTCATATCCCCATTTTTGAAACTTTAATTTTAATATTAAAACAAGTGACAACTATATTGGGAACACCTTTCTACTATTTTATTATGTTACTTGACTATATTGAATTATTTAGGACTGGATATGAGATAAATACATATTTGATTATGATAATATTTATTTTTTATGGATGAAGATGGCATCATTACTATTTATTTATTTGAAGTGATTACTAGTTGTGCTTGTGTTATTTTCATGTATCATGATATAAAACTATTTTCAACTCAAACATTATAATTTTATCTAAGTTAATTATTACATTAATTTCATTGGTTTTATGATATCCTAATAATATTATTTCCTTGTGGGTTATTTTTTTTAGGTGCATGGATTAGACACTAAAGATATAGGCTTGGCTAAGGGTTGACACACTAATATGGATAAATTAAGAAATGGTATATGAGAGAGAAATAGAGAAATAATATGCATTCAAAGGATTCATTTATAATTTATTACTTTACTTACTTTTTAAATGGTTTCTCAATGTTAGTTAATAATTTCTTAATACAATCATCCTTGACTATAATGGTAATTTTGATTTAGTGTATGGAAATATAAATTTTAAGTTTATCAGTAAATACTTTTGTGAAGTTGAAAATGGGTCTTCAATTTTAATACCTTTCTTACCATTCATGTTGCACCTATTTTGGACACACCAATAAGTTTCAACACCACTAATTGATGAAACTAGAACCACTAAGGACCTTACTAAGTAATTTAATAGATTTAACCTTGGGAATACACCTAACCAATTGGGATGTTAATCATAAGAAAAACCCTTATATAATATCCCTTGATAGGGTTAGGCATAAGTTATGTTATTAATTTAAATCCAATGCTAACAAATTTAGAGGCATTGATCCAAGACATAAATCCTCACATACAAACATTAACATATTTTTTAAATACGTGTGTGTGTGTGTGTGTGTGTGTGTGTGTGTGTGTGTGTGTGTGTGTGTGTGTGTGTGTGTGTGTGTGTGTGTGTGTGTGTGTGTGTGTGTGTGTGTGTGTGTGTGTGTGTGTGTATTCACTCTAATCATCAATTTTACTTGTTACAAAAATGAAATATTAAATAGATTTGAATGGAAGGGAAGGGAAACCCTAAATTAACCCAAAAATGAGAAATTGGGGGAAAATAAATGTGAGGAATTATTGTCTATAGTTTTAATGTATATGCATGGATTAGTTTTTTGAAATTCCATTATTACCCTATGATTATAAATAAACAAATGTGTGTGTATGAGAAATAAATATAAGAGGGGAGATTAGTATCTTTTTAGTCAAGAAATAAAATGAAACACACTAAAAAATAACACCTCTATCCTAGACACTCAAGGAGATAGAGAACTTCACAATTAACTAACAAATTAAAAGAAAAACAAAAGAGTTTACCTTCCATTAGAGAAAGTGTTGTGAGTTGGCAATGGGTTGATGTGCTCAGTTGTGTGCTCAAGAAATATTTTCAATTAATCTTCATTACTCCACCTCTCCTTGACACCTTGGTAATTTTTTTTGGCTTTGGATTAGCTTGGTTTATGAAATGGGCATGATAACACTACAATAAAGCTTTTATAGCCTCCAAATTTAACAATAACCTAAGTGTAGTTAGGTTAGAATTATCCATGGATGAGTTTGAACTAACCCTAGGTGAGTTAAGACTAACCCTAGTTGAGTTAAGGAGGGGACATGCAATTAATATTTGGGATAGAGATCCCATGAATTAGGTATGGCTCTATATTTCTATATTTAAGGCTTTTTATGGAGATATTTTAATTCCTTGACTTTGAAGATGATGATGATGTCATCATGACTTCATATTTATTGAAATTTCCTTTTTTCAAAATTTATTTTCACTAATTTCACATGAAAAATTCACTTAAGTATTTAATTTGGTTTGAATAGTTAATTCATTCTTCTTAGCATTTTAGCACTATAGGAATTGTTCAAGTGCCTCACTTAATGGGTCCAAAGGCCAAATTACTAATTTTTAGGTCACAAGGTGACTAAAGATTAATCCATGAGAGGTTGTTATTATGTATATGATAATACCATAAATAAGGATGCCTCAACACAATTATAAACATTAATGTCTTATCTGTAGACAAAATTGGGATATTCAGTGATTCCTAAGCTTAATTTTCAATATTTATTAGAAATCAATCTAAAGTCTAGTCAAAATCTAGTTTTGTCCAAAATGGGGTGTATACTATTTTCCCCTATTGAGGAAGGTGTTACAAGATATAGGCACAATAACATCTTCTCAAAGAATGAAAATTTTGTTAATGCCTAATGCCCTAGAAGGTGATGGATGATCCCTGGATGCCCCCTCAAGGGAGCAACTAGAAAATAAGGTAGATGATCAGTCCCTTGAAAAGAAGGAGATAATGGGAACTAAAATTAAAGGTGGGAGACTGATTTTCCTAAAGGTGGTTATAATCAGTGGCATAGTGAGATGCCCCAGTTGGGCAAATAAAAAAGGATGATTTTCCTAAAGGTGGTTATAATCATTATCATAATTAGGTGAAAAATAACTATTTGTGAAAAGGTGGTTTTAGACATTAGCATAATGAAAACTTCCCCAGTAGGGTTGGAAAATGATAATGATTTAACCAAAGGTGGTTATAATCACTAGCATAATGAAAACATGCCCCAGTAGGGAAAGAAAATGATAATGATTTTTCTAAAGGTGGTTATAATCATTAACACAATGAAAACATGCCTCATTAGGGTAGGAAAATGATAATGATTTGCCCAAAGGTAATTATAACCATGAACATCTAGATAGATCAAAGCATAATGATTTGCCTAAAGGTGGTTATAATCACTATTATAGGTATGATTGGTATAGTCTATCAAATTATATAAAAATGGAGCTTGTATACTAAATTTATACTCATATAATAAGAGTAATCTAGTATATAAGATAGGCATGAATTTGGACTACCTGCTAGTATATAGATGCATGTCCTAACTATCAAGGATTAAAATTCATTTATGATTTAATTATTTTACATTTGGGTAGTATTTGGATAAATTAAGAATTTTTCAAGTGAACAAGGATAAGTATCATGGCACCATTGCTTTTAATATCAACTTGAACTAATTTTTATTGTATAACATGAAGGTTTGCATCATGATCTAAAACACCATGATGATTGAACCGTAATATGTATAAGGATTGAAACCTGCTCTAGTAAACAAGTGAAAATAATTTACCAATGATAAATACCATGATGATAATGTTGATGTATGATATGTATGGACTTAATTATAATGTGAAAGGAATCACCTAATGAATTCATACATACTAATTCAAAGAACAATAATATAAATAAATAAATAGGCAAATAAGAAAAATAAACAAACAAAACAAAATAAAACACCAAGAAATAAAAACATAGTAAAACACTAATAAAATGTGAAAAAAATAACCATAAAAAAATCAAATAAACATAAACAATGATTAATCATAAATTTAGTGCAAAAAAAATGTTCATGTATGTGTAATAGAGGTGTTACTCTTGGTAGCAAGGTAACCCATAAGTTAGACAACAACAATGGAGGTATAAAAATTAAAGGATAATTGGCATAAGGTTGCTCTGAGGTTATAAGGAAATAATAACACACAAGATGAAAATATTACATCTAGGCTATAGGAAACAAGGAAACAAAGCAAACAAAATAGAGGGGGAATAGAAGAAAAGGAAGGCATAGTCGAGCTGACTCCAAATGCACTAGGCAAGTGGATTCTACCTACATAGTTCTATGGACACAAGATATAGTGTAAACTTTAGGTCAAATTTAGTTCTCCTAGGATATGGGATAGAAGAAATTTGATTATAATAAAAGATGATTGTGACAAGTAGCATAATATATAATATAAATGGCAAGGTGATGTGACAATATATGGTGAAGGTGTTTCTCCCAATTTTTCCATAAGTAATTAGAATTAGTAACAATGGCATGGGTTAATGATACCAATTTTCCCAAAGGCAGTTATAATTAGTAGCACCAAAAATATAATATGTCAACAATGAAAAATGTAATTACCAAACCACTGGCATACTAGTCCAAGATACTTCCTCTATGTAGAATACTAAATAAAATTCTAAAAATTCATCAGAGTCTCATCACTAAAGGAATTAGAATAATAATGGAGTGGAATCAAGGTCAAAAAATGGGTGGGTAAGGGAGGGTAAAACAACTTCGATCGATAGTCAATGCATGGTAGGAATAGTTAAGCATATGATACAAGGAAGGTGATGGTATGGTATAATGTGAATGAGTCACATAGAAAATACTTTAAGTCTCTCAAGTGAAATAATGCTTAAGGTGTATTATGTTCATAGGCTCATCAATTTCATCTCCATCTGGTGTAGTGAGCGTATATGCTCTAAATCCATAATTTGAAATAATGACATAAGGGCCTATCCAATTGAGCTTAAACTTGCCTTTTTTATTTTTTCTCAACCATGGTGTTATTTTGGTTTTCTTTGAGGATGAGATCACCAAGTTCAAACTCTCTATGTTTGACTCACTAGTTATATTAACCACATGGTTGATTCTAGTATGCTTGAAGGCTATTAATAGTGGTCATATGCTTATCATCTAGTAACTCTAGCTCTTGTAGGTAACCAACTCTGTAATCCTCATCATCTAGGATGTGTTTTAATGAGATACATAGAGAAGGTAACTTGACCTTGATGGGAAGAATGGCCTTAGTGCCATAAACTTGGGAATATGGTATGGCTTCTATTGGAGTATGGTAATTAGTATGGTATGCCTAGAGGGCACAGAAGATTTGTAAGTGCCAATCATGTCCAGTATTATTGATAATTTTTTTAAGAATGTTGATAATGGTTTTGTTAGATGCCTCTACTTGGCCATTAATTTGTGGGTAATATGCAATGAAATAATGTTAGATGATATTATACTCAACACAGAGTGCTTTGACATCCTTGTTCTTAAATGATCTATCATTATCAAATATAATGTTAGATAGGATACTATAGTGGTAAATGAGATGGTTGAAGATGAATTTGAAAATCTATTTTATAGTTACATAAGTGAGGGTTATAAATTCAACGCACTTGGTGAAATACTCAATAGTGATAAGGATGTGTTTATGGACATAGAATGAGGTAGGGTTAATCTTACTAATAAGATCAAGTCCCGATGTTGAAAATGACTATGGTGTAAGCAACAATTTAGTGTTCTAGCTAGAGTATGAATCAAATTGGCATGCCTTTGACATTTATCACACCTTTTAACATAAGAAAGTACATCTACTTCCATAATTAGCCAATAAGTTTTGGTATATAGGAGTTTTTGGCAAGGATAGACCCATTAGTGTGGGATATACATACTCCTTCATGGACTTCCCTCAATGATAATGTGGCTTCTACCAAAGTTAAACAACAAGGAAAATTTCCATCAAAGCTTATGTGGTAGAGGATTGGGCCAACTAAGGTATAGCAAAAGGCTTGATGTATAAAGGCCTTTTGTTGTTTATGTGATAGGTTTGGTGGAAGGATGTGATCGTTAAGGTAGTTGTATAAGTCTAAATAACAAATAAAACTATAACCAACAATGTCATAGATCATTATAATGTTTGAAGGTTCATGAGTAAGCACTAGAAGATTTTTAATAAGAAACTGATATTTTTTACCTTATTTGTGTTGCATATCAAAGAACCAATGGTAGATATGGTATTCATTATCCTATTATTGGTCCTAGGTATGTGTTCAAATTTTATGTTGGTAATCAACTACTTGATAATGTCTACAATGGCCTTATATGGCACCAAATCGTCATCTTTAGTTTGAAATTGGTCTATAACTTGATTGATGATTAACTAAGAATCACCATGAACCATAATATGTTGAATTTTTAAATTGTACTTCTTGATAAATCCCTACAATGAGTGCTTAATATTTAGACATGTTATTATTACAAGGAAAGTTGATACAAAATGATTTGGTAATTAGATCCCCTTGTAGTGTAACAAACAATAGACCTACCCTTGATCCATGAGATGTGAATGATCCATCAAAATATAGATTCCATTAATACTCCTTAGGAGGTGTTTCTATGATGGTTATGATGGACTCATCTAGGAATTTAAAAGTAAGTGGTTAGGTACCTAAAAGGGGAGATTTAGCAAGCTAGTTTAGCCATGTGACCTTGTAAAGTTGTCTCTGATAGTAGATACTTGATCAGATCTACTTTGGAAATAAATATGGTCTTATTATTAAGCATGTTATGACATATCTTCTAGGCTATAAAGACCATATCTAAACAATATTTTTATATTGGCATAGATTAATGTTCATACAGGACCAATGTATGGGTTAGATAGTATAAAACATGATCTTTCCCATTTTCATCATACTGAGCTAGAAGTGCCCCCAAGGATTTTTTAATGGTAGATAGGTATAGTAAAAATGTCCTTCCAAGCATTAGTGGTAATAAAAATAGTGGATTGGAAAGATATTATTTGAGATGCTGAAAATATTTCTGATATGAAGTATCATATAGACTATATTTTACCCTAAAAACTATAAAGCTAATTTGAAGTAGAAGGTGGCAACATCTTAGTAATGGATCTTACCTTGGTAGGATCAACTTCAATGCCTTGATGAGAGATAATGAAGCCTAATATTTTTCCATAAGTAACCCTAAATGCATATTTATTTGTATTAAGACAAACTTTGTACTCATAAAGGATTTCAAAAATCCTTTATATCATGGCTAGATGATTTGTGTATGTCTTTGATTTATCCAATATGTCATCAATATAGTCTTCAACAATATCATGAATCATGTCATGAAATATAATGGTAATAGCTCTTTGATATGTGGCCCTAGAATTCTTGAGACCAAATGACATAACCTGATAGCAAAACATTCTCCAAGGAGTGGTGAACACTATCTTATGTTGGTTTTTTGGTGTAATCTTGATCTGATTATATCTTGAAAATCCATCTATGAGGGATAACTTTTCATACCTATTTGTGGATTCAAATATCATATTGATATTCAACAAAGGAAATTCATCCTTTAGGAAGGCCTTGTTGATGTCTCTAAAATTAGTGTTTATTATGATCCTTTATGGATTTTTACTAATAGGTACAACATTTGAGATCCACCCTAAATAGTCAATCGATTAGATGCATCTTGATTCCAAATTTTTTTCCAATTCTTCCTTAACTAAAACAATAATACAAGGATGCATCTTGCATAGTTTATATTTCACAAGTTTGGTATCAATATGTACAACAAGATGGTGTAAAACCACGGTGGGGTCCAAAACTAGCATGTCTGAGTAGGGCCAATCAAAAATGTCAACAAACTCCCTCAAGAAGGCTATAAAAAATTCTTGTTCCTCCTTAATGAATGATGTGCCTAATTTGATCTACCTTGAGTCATCTAGAGTCTTGATGTTAAATTACATAGTATCTTCTACGAGGAGAGTTGAGCCATTTCAAGAATGGTTGGTAAGGATGTGAATTTCCTCTAGGTGGATGGTTCTTCAAGATCTCCTAAACAAGATGAATTTGAATATCCTAATGGAAATGATGGCTATGTCATAAATATTGTAGTAAATTATTGGGTAATTTGATCGAAGGCATGTTATTCTATTGAACTAAACTTGGACCCAAAATAAAGTTCATCATTGGTGGTCTCCTAAGCTTCATTCAAATAAAAGTGAACATCCCCATCTAATGGTTCCTAAAATAGGTTTTCACCAAAATATTAGCCTTTCTCTTTACTTTTACTCTAATCTAAAAGTGATTCAAAGAGGTTTTCACCTTGGGACCTAAATTTTTTAAGCTTTTGTTTTTGGCTAAGGGTGTTCACCCACTATTTAAAATAGGCATCAGGATCCAGGTTGATAGAGAACCCTTGTTTGTGGTCTCCCAATGAAATATTGTCTCTTAGGCCTAGAAAATCACAAAATGCCTCATCATTATCAAATTCATCTATAAGCATTATGGATTACTTTTTGTCCTAGTCTATAATTTTAGGATGATAAAGGAAAAGCATGGAATGTCAGATTATTAGGGTAATTATGCAAATAGGTTGGTACTATCAAAGTCCTCATAAATTTTATAATCAAACTCTACTTCATTGTCAGTATCATTATCACTAGTCATTGGCATTGAAACATGAATAAGATATGTGGGGTCACCCCTAAGTGGTTTAAATATAAGACCATAGGTTCTTTTATACCAAGTCATAGAAATAGGTTCAAGAGTACCTTATTGATTTTCCCTTAGGCCTCTTCCCTCCTTCAGAGACTTGGTTATCCATGATCCCATTAGGGATGGGATATTTTTCACTTTTGTAGTAATTGGCCAATTTGTCATTATAAAACTAGGAATCATCATCGGCAAGTGCATCCTATTATTGGCTAGTGTCTAGTGTGAAAATAACAAGTGTTAAGATATGAAGCCTTCCTTTTCCCTTTCATTTCCATTTCATTCCATCTCATTTATCTTTAGTTCTTCCATATAACTTGGGGTTCTATGGAAGCTTGGCAATATGGAATGTGTCATGGGTCAAATACTCTCCTAGAACATTGTCTAAAATGGTAAAATAATTGACATTTTAAGAGGAGGCATATGTGAAGATGAGGTAAGTCTATCAAGGTCTATATAATTGGCCTCTAGCAATACAACAAGTGTCTCTTTATATTTTTCCTTCTTGGGTACTAGATATAAACAAAAATTGTAGTTTTAACTCACTTACTTAGCCTCTAAATGCTTATCATGTTCATAAGGTTATAAATCTACATGGATAGTGACCTCTATCCATGAGTGATTGAACTTGATACACTAGTGTAATGTCAAAGGGATTACAAAAATATCATGTATCCATGGTCTACCCAAAATTGAATTGTATGATATATATAGGTCCAACACATGGAAAATTATATCATGGGTCAAAATCCCAATGATAACTGGCAAGTTTATAGTTCCTTGAGATTCCCCTCTACATTGTCATAAGCTTTGATAGTGATAGTTTTCAATTAAAGGTCATCTACTATATATCCTAGATACTTGATGAGCTTTAGAGACACAATATTCATGACTGATCCATTTTTTATGAGGACAAATTTGACTTTGTGTTGTGTTATGACAACTTTAACATATAGAAGGTTCTTATGGAGAGGGCCAAGGGATGACATATTGGTTTGGTTGAAGGTCAACTTTTGGCTTGGGGATAGGTGTCTAACCAAAGCTTGAAATTTGTTTAGGTTTATGTCATTTGGAACTTGGAGTATCTTAGGATATATTTTATCATATTCTTGTGGATATCAGACATACGTAACAAATCCAAAATGGAGATTTATGTGGGTATATTTTAGAGTTGTTTCAGAATGTCATATGCTTTTTCTTAATAGTGGTAAATGGCTTGTTCCTATCCAACATAAGAGGTTGGATTGGCTCATCAAAAATAGGTTGTGGGCCTAGGATGATAATATTAAACCATCAAGTTATGACCACACAATATAGATTGTATATAAGACCATTGCTACTAGATAATGATGTAGATGGGCTAGAGATGATAAGTCTTGATTACCAGTGCACTTGGTTGTGGTCATAGGGTAATGAAGAGTTATTAACAAATGGTCCTAAAATGGTAATCTTTATTTTTTCTTGTGCTTGGCTATGGTCATAGGTCAAGTAAGGGTTACCACCATAGTTAGACTAATCAGAATTAGTATCTAATTATCCTAGTCTATTGGCACTTAGTCTAAGATTGATAGTGATGGTAAAAACATGCCCACCCATAATATGACTTATAACTTTATTTTAGTCAAGTGCTACTACATGGTAAGACTATTAGTTTTTGGGGTCATTTTGGCCTTGGTTCCTCACATTTGGTTGACATTCTTTTTGCCACAAATATTATTGTTGTTATCACAGTTGTTGATATTGTTGTTTTTGTTTCTCTGACCTTTATTATTATTATTGATTGTTATTATTATGTTATAGAAAAGGGTTTTTGTAGATACCTAGGTTATGATTAGATGTAAATTCTCCATTATCCAATTGGATCTCTCCATTTTTTAGAATATTTTCAATAAGGTGTTTCAACTACACATAATGACATATGTAATTTCATGAACATGATGGTATTCATAGAACTCATGCTCTATTTAACAGTCTAGATACAATATACACTTAAGATAGTGCTTTATAATTGGATAAATAATCATGTTGGTTGAGGTTAGTTTGTGAAACACTACTTCAATGGGATTACCAAGGTTATTAAAGAATCTAGGAGTGGGTCCTCTTCTTAGAGGATGGGTTTGAAAAAGTGGTGGTTGTGAAATTTGAGGATATGGTCTTAGTTACAATATAGGTTGTACCTTTTTCATAGGCTATTAATGCAAAGCAAGTTGCATTTATAGTGTAGGATAAGTAGATAGTGTTTGCACTATTTAGACATGACATAACTCAGTTACCCCATTACCAATAATGTTCTCATTATAGTTGTATGATTTGTATTTTTCATAGTTGCTAGATTGAGTTGGTACCAATGCTTACACTTAGACATGGATAGGGATTTGACTTAGGCTTATGCTCGGGTTTTGGTTTTGATTCTAATTTGAGGAGGTCAATTTGATAATCCCTTTGTTAATAAGGGCCTTTTCAATCTATAATACTTTCTCAATAATCTCCTTGAATGTATGTGCACACTAAATCTCCAAGTGATAAGATACTTCACTATGTATATTTATGATAAAGACAGTGGCTAATTATTTATCTGGTAAGTTGTGGGTGAAGTAACTAGCAAGCACTCTCCATCTCTATAGGTATATTATAAAGTTTTTACCAACTTTATACTTGTCCTGAGGTAAATCTACTAATGAAATATCATGCTTGAGATTATAGAAGTGTTTCATAAACTTGTATGAGAGGTCATCAAAATCATATACTAATTTTTTGTACAACTTGAGAAACCACTCCAAAGTTTGTCTAGCTAGACTTCAAGGAAATAAAAGGAGTAGGTAAATGTCACTAAAACCCATTAGTTGGAAAGTGACAAATAAATCTATTAGATGTGCCTTAGGGTCTCCTTTATCTTTGTACTTTTCAAATTTTAGTGGTTCATAACCTGGAGGAAATGGTATCTAAGGATACTCCATGTTGAAAGGGTATAAATACATGTCATCTAATTTGAATGTTTTGGTTTACTTTCCTCTTTGAATGGTGGTAATTGAATCCTTCATTTGTTGCAGTTATTGGGCCAAGAACCTTGATGGTACACTTGGTTGTGGTTGTGGTTGGAAGGTCAAAGGTGGATTACCTTGACTAAGGTATAATAGAGGTATGAAAAGTTGTAAGATGTTGGTTTGATGGGTAAATCAGCTAGGAATATGCATCCTTGGATTAGGATGTAGCTATTGATATTGTATACATTCTAGTTTAGATTTGGTATATGGCCTTGGGTTTGATGGAATTGAGGTTATGATAGAAGAATATGGATTTATGAAACATACTATGCCTAATGAGGTTGAGTAGGAACTTTTTTCCAACTAGTCAAACCTAGATGAATAATGGGAACTTGTTGTTGACTAAGGCCCTCTCTTTGTATCTATGGTACTTTTTGAGTATAGGTAATATCTACCTAATTGCTACTTATTTGAAATTCTTATCTCTTTTTTGTGTAAACACTTGTTGTTTTGAACTAGATACTTATTGGTTGTTTGGTATTTATCTTTGACCAATAGAAATATGTTGTTAGTTAGACAAAGTTTGTGATTGTAAAGGTACATTAATATATGATATTGAGATGTGTTTTTCAGTACCTATTAAGTTGGAAAACTTATTACCCCTATTGAGGTGGCACAGTGTTTTACCTTTATTATTGTGGTAAATTAGATTGTGCCTGTTATTATGGAATATTATCCATCACCTATTGAGGTGGATAACATTTGTCACTTGTTATTGAGTAAAAGCATTAGACAACACTTGATTACTTATTCCTTTCTATGTTTTTATTATAGAATTATATTGTTGAGGGTTGAACATAATCTATTATGGTTGGGAGGGAGGGATTAATTCACTTACTATTGCAAACCATTCGAGGTATTAACTAAAGGCACTTATTATTATGAAGTATTTGTTGGTGCATTTACCTCACCTTAGCCTACATTGGAAGACACTTGCATGTTATCCATAGTATTTGGCACATTATTCTATGTAGAGGCCACAGTCACATTTTTAATAAATGGGGCATTGATCATGTTACCTATAGATACCCAATTCTAGCCACAACTAGCTTCTAACCAGACTTTAGACTGATTCCTACCAACCATTACAAATTAATTTTAGGAATCACTAAACATCTCAAATTTGCTTGTACATCATTAATCAAAGATTAAAATCATGTTGACTCATCCATATTTGGGATAATATAATATATCTAATAATAACCTCTCCTAAATTCATCCCTAATCACTTTTCACAATAAAAATTTTTAATTTGGCCTATGGACCCATTAAGTGGGGCACTTGATCAAATCTTGAAAGAGATAAAATGCTAATCAAAATAAATTAAACAAGATAAATGCCTAGTTAAATTATCCATTTGTAATTAATGAATATCTAAAAATGGAAATTCAAAAAATTAAACTATCAAGCCTTTTCATCATTGCCTTTATGAGTTGTCAAGCTGTTTGAAAATATCCTACAATATCTAATTTGAGAGCAATGCCTAGTAATTAAAAATCATAATTACATGACAAATATTAACTCAAATGGAGTTATTTTCAAGTCACTTAGGGTTATTTGAACCCATTCCATGTTTAAACTCAACATTAACTCACATTGGGTGAGAGTTAAATCTTGAGGCTATAAATATAAGGCCATGCCTATTGGTTTTTAAGCTATTTTGGTGAAAAGTTATTATGCACAAATATATTCAACAAGATTGGATATTGTAGAGTTATTATGCATGATTTCCTCCATAAGCCTCATGTAAGTAGTGTTACCATGCCTAAATATTAATCCAAGCAATCACAAACCAAGGTGCCAAGGAAAGGTGAAGCCAAGAAAGCTCTATTAATGAAGATTTATTAATACACATGTTCAGCAAGCCATTTAAAAATCCATTTCAAGCTTTAAAGAAGGTAAAAGAGTGTATTCTTTTATGTTTTTGTGGTGTTTTCATATTCTAGCTTGTTACCTAAGCTCTCCCTAGTGTCTAGGCTAGAGATGTTAGTATTTTAGTGTGTTTATTTGAATTTTATTTCTTGGACTAACACAATACTAACCTCCCCTCTATGTATTCCTTATCCACATGTTGGCATGTCTAATAGGACCCACACCCCAAAAAGGTGTTTCTAAGGCATTTTAGAGCATTCTCATAACAATTTTAATGTAAAAATTCAAGATTGATGATTAAAACAAGTGAAAATTGGAGGCTCAAGGACATTTTTCTAGAATCTATGAAGTTGCTCTATGTAGTCATGATTTTTCTCTTTATAAACATGATATTTCATAATATCACTAATCGTACAATCATAATTTTGTCATATTTCTTGAATTTTTTCTTCTAACTATCGAGGTTTTTGTTAAAAATTTATGCTTTCAAGAAAATTCATGATATTTAAATATCATGACTGTTAAAATCATGGTATTGTGTTAAAAATAATGATATTATAATATTGTGACTTCCTAAGTCATGATATTATGTTAAAAATCATAATATTATAATATTGTGACTTCACAAGTCATGATATTGTGTTAAAAATCACAATATTGAAATATTGTAATATTATGACTTCACAAGTCATAGTAATTGTAATATTACAACATTTCAGCTTCACAAGTCATGGTATTTCCATAATTTCTGAAATTTTGTATTAACTTTCACGGTATTATTCTTAAATGGTTAAGTTTTCTGATAATTATCCAATTTTATAGGAGATTCATGATATTATTCCAAAATATATGATTTTGTCTTTATTTCAATGATATTGTCTAAATAGTAATGGTTTTTTGTTAAATACTCTATTTATGAGAAAGTTGTGGTATTGTCCTAGCATTCACAATTTTGTAGGAAGACTCATGATATTGATTTGTGTTTCTATGGTTTTTCACTATGTGTAAAATTTTGGAAACCTGAGAGTAAGATTCAAAAGCCATTTATTCACTCATGTTTTGATACAAAGCAAAAACACCCCCTAACATGTTTTTTGGAACCAAAGCCCAAGAGGGAGACATTTAAAACATTCTAAGTTATAAATTTCACATCTCAAATTGATGTTTTAAAAATATTTTTGCTTAAGTCATTTTTGATTTTTGATTTTTTCAATAACAAATATCAAGGGGCTCAAACTTCATAACACATTTTTTTGGTGTAATAAAATGAACTTTCACATTAGTTACATACTCATAAGAGTTTCATTTTCATGCTTGTTTGTTGAAAGTGTTTGTTTATCAAGATGAGTGACACATGTATGATCTCCCCCCATCCCCTTTAAGGGAACTCAAGTGATAAAAACATTCATTATTTATATTTATTTTTTTAGTCCAAAAGTGTGGAAATAAAGTCACTAAGTTCCTCCCTAAATCTGCATGATTTGGATGACCCCAAAATGACCCTAAATTCCTTCCACTTGTCTTTATTTTCATGTATTTTGGCTTATGAGTGGGAGTTCATTGCCTCCTCATGGGTTATCTATGGAATCATTGACCTAATAATTCATATCCTAGAATAGTTTCAAACCCACTCCATAGTGGGGTATATAAATTGAGGGTCACCTATTGGGACACTTGTTTTGAGTGATTAAAACAAGCTTTGTTAATGAAACTTGGCCTTAGAATGTAGGGGCAAATCAGACATTACACTACACTGAGAAAGTAATGGATGTAGTAGTTGTGAAAAGGACAACAACTTTTCAAAATAAGCTAGTTGATGTGGATCTAAATGACATGATTTCATCTCTAGTGTTTACCATAGCTGGGACTATCTAGAAACGAGAAAAAATTAATAGTTTAGAATAACCCCACTTACTATGGACATAATGTTGATGTAGGGCAAGTAGCCCTACATTCCATTTCATATTACTAACTCTTGATAGAATAGGGGGACTAAAAAGCCCACTTTTCATGTTCTTTTACTTTTTGGATTAACAATTTAAAATCCTCTCAAGATCAAGTACATAGATAGAATTTGATAGTATGATGTAACCTCATCAATTTTAAGATTTAGGATGTTACACTTAGGTGTTTATGTTATTTTATCCTTTCCTACATGGTCTTGTGCCTAACTATTTTTTTATCATACCACATCAAAAATGAGTCTTATTTTCACATTACTCCTTTGTTTGAATAGATGTTATGTTGTCCATTTGACACCACACCTTTGCCTTAATATTTTATCAAAACTTTTGTGTAAGTGTCACTTATTTGAAATGGGTGTCTTTACCTTGCCCAAATCATTCCAAGTAATTTTCCTTAGAGTCTTGAAATAAAACCATTTGTCATACTATTTCAATGAATTTATTTCTTATTATTAGGAAAGATGAAAAGAAGAAACTAAGTATGGGTATGGTTGAAAAACCTGATTAATAGTGCATGTGTTGATTAAAAAGATTTTAAAGATCTCCTCTTTGGTTTGGGAGGATGACCTACAAATACTAAAGCACTAAATTGAGCTTATTTTTTAGATAGATAATTGGGTGGATTTCCTAGTGATGGCTAGATCCCAAAAGTGAGAGATTCCTTAGGGGATGTCAATCCATACATTTTAAACAATTAATCTTATAAATAGAAAATAAAATTACTTGCATCAATGCATCAAAATGTACTAAAATTTAATACAAGAGTGCTTACTAGGTGAATAGACTAGAAATGATTAAATTAGTGATAAACTAATTAAACTAGTGCTAAGGTGTTGGGTTTTGCTTTAGAAAACTAGAAAGGGGTCTATGGATAGGTAGGAATATAGAAAATTGGGTTTGATTGGGTGTAGATAGGTGAAAACAACTTGTTAGTTTTTGG
This sequence comes from Torreya grandis, assembly GCA_037957365.1. Taxonomy (NCBI): domain Eukaryota; kingdom Viridiplantae; phylum Streptophyta; class Pinopsida; order Cupressales; family Taxaceae; genus Torreya; species Torreya grandis. The sequence continues at coordinate 114,387 of JARHVA010001282.1, read as the reverse complement.
TGCCACAATGATTGTCAGTAGTTGAGTTAATTATCGATAGTTAAGGTAACCATTGGTAATTTGATAGACCATCAGCAGTTGAATCAACCATCAATGGTTACTATGTGAGGATATGGGTTGGTAATTTTGGTTGATTAATAAGATCCAAAAGATGGATTTCAAGAGATGGGTAAGGTCTGGGTTGATTGCAAAATGGAAATAAAGTATGTGAATAGTGAGAAATAAGTACTTATCTTACCAAAAAATGATTGGGTGGATGGTTGAAGTAGTTGATCTATGGGTGGAATCCAGCTTGATTCTAATAGAGTGATAGTACTCATAGGCTTAGTAGAGAGGCAATGGAAAATTGACTCTCTAATATGATTGTTGGATTTCAAGAGTACTAATGGTGATTGACCTAAAAGAAAGAAAATCCTAGATGCATAAGCTTTTGATGACAATTATAGATGGATTTCACCTCCTATCTCCTCTCTTCTTATAGGCATAAGTAAGAGAGTTACAATAGCATGTGAACTAGGCCTTCTAAATTTGACTCATGCATGCAATGATCCATAATAGGAATTATATGGGCTATTTTTAGAAAATCAAGGTAAGTGACTTTCATGCTAGTTGTTAGAGAGGTGGACCCTGATCATTGATGGTCAGGGTGATCATTGGTGGTTAAGCTGACCATCGATGGTTGAGGGTGAAAGGTAAAAATGGGTAAAAGGTTAGGTTAAGTCAGTTTAGCCAAACTAATTATGGGTAAGCTTTGTTAGGTTTTGGAAGGCTAAATTGGTCCCAAGAGGTTCCCAAAGTGGTTAAGGGGTACTTTGATACTTAGAATCTTAGTGTGAAAATTTTTGGTGTCTATATTGTTCCCCTTTTTGTTATTGTTATTTAACTTGAATGAACAAGTTTCAAAACAAAAATTGATTATTAGGTCAAAGGGTCTAGCTATTTGCCCTTAGTATGGGAGGAGGTTTCCCCCCTCAAATTAGGAGGTGATGAGGTGAATTAGAATCAGATGCAAGTTTGAAAATGTGGGTGAAGGTGATGATAAGGGTAGATGTTACTAGGTACCAAAGCATGAACATGCACATAAAGTGTGATATCTAAGATCGCACAAAGACAATGTTTCCATAGTTAATAATAATAAAGGTTGATGTTAAGGGGAAAGTGACCAGTATACCACAAGACTGCATGTAGGTGTTATGGTTAGGTACACTTATTAGTCTCCTAGATAAGGTTGGTGATTTTGTGGGTAACTAAGGTAGGATGTGCTCCAGTAGAAAACACAAATAGGTTAAGTGTCATAGGTATCTAAGGTATGAAGTTCTCCTAAAAGACATAAATGGGTCAGGTAAGCATGAGGTAGCACAAATTCAAAAGGTGGTCAACATGGCAATGTTATCACTACAATCAAGGGACCAAACATAAAGTGTCACAAAACATGCATGAGTTAGGATAAAATGGACCAATGATGAGGAGATGAGGTGGTTGGGTTGGGTTGATAAGGGAGTCTCACAAAAAGGTTCAAGTTTTGGTGTAGGGGAGATTAGGTGATCTCTAAAATTTTGGGCACTAGGGTGTAGATGTCCCAAAAAATTAAAAATGATACCCTGATCATCGATGGTTAGGGTCTCCAAAGTCTATTTTTAGTGGTCACCCTGACCTTTGATGGTTAGGTGGAAACCCTAAAACCATGGAATACAAAAAATGAAAATGAAATTTCATTTTCACTATTTGCCAATTGACTTACGTGCTTCCATGTAATTTGGTGAATCATTTTTTAGAATTTTACTAAGAGGTTTGACTAATTGCCTAGGTGAGGTGTTGATTTTATATTGGTTAAATGGTTATTGTGTTGATCTAGCTAGGACCAGACATGTAGGGTAGATGAAGACATGGATGAAAAGTAAGATGTGGGCTCTGACCTCGACAGTGATAAAGGAATGAGGTAGGGGTTACTTTTAAATTGGTAGATAGTTAATTTTGGTTAGTTGATAGGTTGAATTTGATGGTTTGTGGTTAGTTTGGAAATTGGGTTTAGGTGGGTTTTCCCTAGGCTAGGTCTAGGGTGAAATTAGCTTATGTAGTGGGAAAATTTTGATTTTGATTGAGGTTTTGAGTTTGGGGTGGGTTGTAGGAGAGTTGCAAGTAGTTTAGGTTATTATTATTATTGTTTTGGTGTGATTTAGAAGTAGTTAGGGTAGAAGGATTCACCGTTGGTGGTCACACATAGTGACTATCAATGGTTCAACCCAACCATTGATGGTCAAGTTGATTATCGATTGTTGAATTCGTAGAGAGAAAAGTTTGACATGATCGTCTATGGTTAGTGAACTATTGGTGGTTGAGGACCAAGGAAAAATAGGGATATTAGATTATCAATGTTTTAGGTGAACCATTGGTGTTTGAGTGCCTTTTGAGGAGGGGTTTTTTTAAAATATTGTAAAGGTATGTTTCAAATGTTAGTTTTAATAGGGTAAGTGTGAAGTGTAGGATAGGTAAATGTTCAAAATAAGAAAAATGGTTGGAGGTGATAGTAGAATTGATGGTTGTTAGAAATTTTGATAGTTAGGTGTCATTTGAATAGGTTTAGGGAAGGTGGTATGTGTTAAGGTAAAGTGTTTAAAAGTGTGTTGGTTAGGGTAGATGTTTGATATATAAGTGTTAGGCTTTGATATGATAGGTTAGGGTAGGTGTTTGAATGTTTATGGGTGAGGGTTGCTTCTAAAGTTTGAAATGGGTTGGGTTAGTTTGGAATAGGTTGGAAGAGGAGGGAATAGGTTGATAATGAGGTTGATTTGGAAATGAGCATTGGTGACATGTGATAACCTTAATTTTATAAGCATGAGACCAAAACTAGATGAGGGAACACATGCCAAGGATATTTATGAAGTTCCATGGAGGGATGACCAGTGATGAATGGATATATATGGAGTAGGTCATCTTAGGAGCCATGAAACATTATTAGTGGTTGTTTTAAGATATGACAATGATAGTGGCTCTCATTAAGAGATGGGATCTAACTAGTAACACCTTCCTACTACCAATAGGAGAGATCACCATCCTCTTAGAATATTTCCATAGGATCACATGGTTACCAATGTAAGGGGAGTCAATTTACCACATCAATCTTGAGGAGAGGGAAGAATAGATGGAGCTACTTTATGATTAGGATAGGGCCCATGTGAGGTGGTATTCAGATAGTTTTGGATATGATCCACTATACTAGAGGGATCCAAATGAGAGGCATTTGATGATGATGATGATGATGATGATGATGATGGTCATGTCCTAATTCACATTATTAGATTTGAAAAGTGGATTATTTCCATATCTTATTTTAGGAATATTGGTCTAGATGTTGTTGGGTAGGATAGTGTTCAGGTGGGCTCCTATCTTGTTAGTCCAAATTTATAAGGGACTATGGGAATTTAGAGCTCATAGATGATATGGGATTAGTGTTGGGTTCATTTTCCATTACTGGGCATATGAGCACCTAAATATTTTGAGACCATTGGGGATGCTATAAGAGGGATACACTTAGGTACCCTACATAGTGGGATTTGTTTAATGGAGAGGATACTATGCTTTGGTAGGTGTAAGTGGAGGTGTAAGGGACATCAACTGGTTTTAAGATGAATTGGAGGGTTTGGTTATTAGTGATGTGATTCAGAGACCATATGTGGGTGGCTTAGGTAGACCCCTTACAATTATCATGCTCTATCCTTACAAAGATGGAGATGGATCTATGGGTGGTGAGATAGTGCTACCAAGACCATCCCATTTGAGAGAGTTTGAAGATAGTATGATCTTATGTAGGGGATTATATCTCCTTTTTAGAGGAACAAGAGAGAGGATGAATAGTTTCTAATTATAGATCCATAGCCATATGATGTAGTGCTAGATCATGAGGAGTTACTAGCCAGAGTAGTGAAAGATGATGCTAGTTTTGTTGATAGATATGTGGCATGGTATCAGGCCCTATACATAGTGGCCAATTTGGATGGGATTATGGGGGATAATAAGACATGGATGTATATCTCACTAGGGCATAGGCATAGGGTGGTGGTTAGGATGGATAGGCAGTGGCAGCACTAGAAGTTATACATGTATAGATCATAAGTTTATATGGATAGGTGGCCATATTTTAGGGCTAGATTGTCACTTTATAGGGTCAAGTTGCCACTCTTATAGTTGAGATAGATTAGGTGAGGACCACCCTTAGTTTAGTGACTTGGGAAAGGGATACCCTAAGGTAGAGGGTAGGGGTAATGGTAGGATAGGTAGTACCACCAGGTTTCACTCCTACAGCTTGATACCTAGTTATAATAGAGAAGCTATAGTATTATGAGGTTATTATTCTAGCATAGTATTTGAATGAGCTCATATAGGGGGAATATAGATTTAGTCTAGTAGGTGGTCCATCTATGGCTACTCTATGGTAGTGGACCTCTACATTGAGTGGGCATATAGGCATCTTAGGAGGACTGACACCAGATGGTAGTGAAAGTATAAGAGTAGGGGGGTTCAGTGGTAGTGGTGCCTTAGGCGCTTGATATTACATGTGTCAATATGTTTTATGTACATGATTTTGATACAAACCTATGTGTTGATGATGTGAGATGTATATGAGAGAGATATTTTATACATTTATTACATATATTATTTACTTTGATGAACATGATGTATATGATGATGTGGATGATTAGATCAATGTGGTTTATGTTTCATGATGTGGTTTATGCTTATGGTTATTTATGTTCATGTTATGATGTTTATTGGAGTTATATATGTGATATTTATTTATTTCCCATGCTCATGGTGTATGATTTTCATTTTGTGTCTAACACTTATGATGTGATGTTTACATTACTTATGGATTATGCTTATGTTATGGATGATAGACACGGATGTAGACTCACCTAGTTAGGGATGAGATGGCTTTTATTTATGGTTATGCTTATAACATTCTAATTTTTAATGATTATTTTAGATTTCATTATGTTTATACATGTTAACTTTGATTTTATTGCTTATAGGTGTGATTATCATGTATGATATAGTAATGTGGATGGTTATGGCTATGCTCATGGTTGTTTATTGTTAATGTTTATGATAAAATGCATGAGATAGTTTATTTAACAACACTAGATTGGAGAATAGAGAATATAATCAAGAGGCAAACACCATAATGAAAATATCAACTAGTCATGATAGAATGAGCAAAGAGAATGATGCTTTGTTATTGACAAGGACTAAAACAAAACCAAAGTTGGATTAACTTAATGAATATAAGCCCTTCAAATGCTTCACATTAGCATTCGTTAGTTGAATAAAAAGGTGGCTTGACCACATAATGTTAAGTAAGCTCAAAAATCCCTTGCATATAGTGTAAAGGGGAGATAGGTGAAAATGGAACCTTTTGTGAGACTAGCTTGCCTCTTTTGTAGGTGTCCAAAATAAAAAGGGTAAGCAAGCCTATGCTAAATTGTGTAGATTGATCAATGTGGGAAGTCTACTTGTGAGAGCTGATTATAGATTTAACCTTATTATGTTATTTTGAGAGTTGATTATGGATTTTGAGTTTATTTTGCTTTTATTTATTTGTGAGGGTGGGTCTTTTGTTTTATTATTTTATATGGGAGGTTGATCGATGCAGGAAGCTTCCAATAAATTGTTATGCTTTGGATAAATTCTTTACTTAGCCATCCTTCATGGGATTGGTTTAATTTAATGTGCTTTGTTTAATGCTTTTGACATCTATCCTTCAAGGGAGTAGTTCACCTTACATTGTGGTAATTTCAAAGAGGTTTTTAACAGTTGTCCTTCAAGGGAGTAGTTTGTAAATGATAGGAATTTTTTTATTTTTATTTTATTTTACTTGACATAGACTTGCTTAGGATGGATTATTGGTTCATATTTATGAAGGCAAAAATAGAAACACAAGAAGGTTGATTAGGTGTAAAGAGGTTTAGGTAACAATGACCATGGGAATCCATCTTATGAAGGTGTAGAGAGTACCACAAGAACCATGCCATGGGTAGAGCCATGATACCCACTATTGAAGATATGGATATGCCAGTGATAGAAAATCACATGGTTCATTTTTAATCAATTTCCCCCTAAAAGAGGGAGATGAATATGAGTGGAGAGCAAGGGATGAGCTTAAGTTAAACAAAAGGTGGACTTGATCCTTCTTAATAAAAGAATGGATGCAGATGTGAAGCATTATGGGGCTTAGTCTTTGGTTAGCCTTTTAAAGAAGACAACTTATATGCTCTTGATCCATACTTGTGGGTTATGATATAAGGTCTAATCCAATTAAAATCAAACTTGCCCCACTTACTTTTCTCCATATTAGTGACATGTTAATTTTCATTTAGGATGATGTCTTCAATATTTAATTCCCACATTTTAAGGTGTTTGTATAGGTACTCTTGACATGTTCTTGATAGACATGAAGATGGGTAAGGGTTGCTAGATGACACTCATCAACTAGCTTGAGTTGGGCTAAATGGTGTTGATGATAATCATCCTTTAAAATAAGCTCCTGCAAAGATATACAAAGAGAGGGGATTTGGACTTCAAGAGGCAAGATATCCTCTACTCCAAATATAAGATAAAAAGGGGTAGCACTCATAGGGGTTCAAATGTTGGCATGGTATTCCCATAAGGTAAAGGGGATGTGCAAATGTTAATCCTAACTAGATGTACTGACTATTTTAGTTATCATGTTATTAAGATTTTTATTATAGGATTCTACTTGTCCATTAGCTTAAGGGTGATAGGGCAAGGGGAAACTTAACTTAATGTTGAATGTGTCATATAGACCCTAGACTCATTTTTTCTTAAAGGATTTACCATTGTTAGTGATAATCTTATGAGGAAAACTTAAGTGGTGGATGATATGATGGTTGATAAAGTTAACAATATGTTTTTCTTTAGTTGAGACTAGAGGAATAACCTCTACCCACTTGGTAAAATACTCAGTCATGATGATAATAAAATGGTGCTATTGTGAGGAATGAAGATTAATTTCCCCAATGAGATCTAGACCCCATTATGAAAAGGGCCATAAATCAATAGAGATGCAAAGGCTATGCCTAGGCACATGATGTAAATTGGAATGTTTTTGAAATTTAACATACCTTTTCACATAATCATAGATTTTTTGGTTAAGGTTAGGCTAGTAATATCTAAGATGGAGGATGTGCTTAGCTACAACAAGTCCACTAAAGTGACCCCCATATATACCATCATGTATTTCCTTGATAGCGTGAGAGGCTTCATGACTATGCAAGTAATGGAAGAGGAGGCCATAAAAGCTATGCTTGTAAAGAATTCCTCCAATAATGGTATAGTGAGAGGTATTTTAGATAAACACTCATTGAGCATTCCTAGAAAGGCCAAAGGGAACTATGCCAAGGTTAAGAAAGTCAAAGGTTTGTTGATACCAAAGGTCAAGTTGGGTCTCCTCCACACTAAAAATGGTGGGAGAATATAGTTTCACATAGGATGGCTAGGTAAGTCTATGGATAATGATAGACAACTTAGAGTTTGAGGGTGAGGATGGTATCTGAGAGGTAAGGGAAGCTATGGTGTTGGCAAACTTTTTAGTAGATTACGAGGTTGATTAGATGTGGTAATGCTCAAATGATGCTAAGAGTTCATCGACTAGCTACTTGTTCTGATACAAAACATCATTCTTACACTGGTAAGAGCCATTGATTTGATTGATCACAAGTTGGAAGTCACTAAATATATTGATTGTTTTGACTCCTAGGACCAAGGTAGTCTAAAGGCCTATCACTAGGGCTTTGTACTTAGCCATATTATTGGTATATTCAAAATCAAGATTGAAGGATAAAGGGAGAGTTTCACCATACAAGGAGATAAGGATGATACATGATCCCCCACCATGTTTACACTTTGATCCATCAAAGAACATGGTGACTTGATAGGTGAAATCTACATGGGAAAGGGTTGTGATGGACTCATTAGGGATATCAAGAGGAGGGGGTGGTTATTTGCTAAGGGTGCCTCAACTAATTGGTCAGTAATGACTTGCCCCTTAATTGACTTTTGTTAAAGAAACTCAAGATCAAACTCTACTAAGAGCATGAGCCACTTGGACATACATTGGTTTTGGTATAGCTTGGAGTGCATGTAATTGAGTGGGTAGGTGATGGTAATGACATATATTTTATGTTTAAGAAGGTAGTGGGAAAGCTTAGTGGCCATGAAGACTAAATTGAAGTATAGATTCTTAGTGTGAGTGTATTGAGTCTCATACTCTACTAGCATGTGACTAATATAGTATATAGCTTTCTCTCTATGTTGGTCATTTTGGTCAGCCAACATTGACCCTAGGGAATGGTCGATGGTAGAGATATAAAGCTAAAAAGGTTGGTCTTCCTTAAGAGGGGTGAGGATAGGTGGTGACAAAAGGTACTCTTTGAGTCAATCAAAGGCCTTCTATCAGTCATTATTACACTTGAAACACAAATCCTTCTTCAAAAGGTGGTGGAAGGGTTGGCATCAATCCAAAAGTTGAGAAATAAAATGATTAATAGATTTTAGTTTACCTTGTAAGCTATGGATTTGCTTAAGGTTTGTAAGAGGAAGAATGTTGAGGATGGCTTTGATTTTGGTAGGATTGACTTTGATTCCTTGAAGGGAGACAATGAAACCAATAATCTTTCCTGACAAGACCCCAAAAATTCACTTCTTAAGGTTGAGACAGACATGATAATGGATAAGGCATTCGAAGATGATCTTGAAAATAGCCAAGTGATCTTTTTAGAGTTTGGATTTCTCAAAAAGGTCATCAACATAGTCCTTTATAATCTTATGGATAAGTTTAAGGAATATATAAGCCATGGGACATTGGTAGGTTGCATAAACATTATTTAATCCAAAAGGTATGACTCTATGGCATAAGGTTCCCCAAGGGGTGGTAAAGGTAGTTTTATGTTGATCTTTAGGGGTGATTAAGATTTTATTATAACCCTAGAATCCATCCATGAGATATAGCATCTTATATCTAGTTATAAGATCAACAAGCTGGTCAATGTTGGGTAGAGAGAAGTCATCTTTGGAGTAGGTGAGGTTGAGTTCATGAAAGTTCACACAGATGCATAGTCCCCTTATGGCTTTGATGACAGGTATGAAATTAGAGACCCATTGGGGGTAGTCAATAGGTTGAATAAATTTGATAGATAGAAGACATTGGAGCTCTTCTTTGATGAGAAGGGTTATGCAAGGATGCATGCATCAAAGATTTTGCTTGATAGGTTTGGCATCACGATGAGTGACTATGTTATGGGTAGTGATGGTGGGGTTAATTATGATAATATCACTTTAAGACTAAGAAAATGATATGCTAAGATCTTATAAGAAAGAGGAGACATCTTGAAGTTCCTTGACATTTAGTGATTGGCCAATTTTGATAATTTAGGGGTCATCTAGAGTACCCAAGTTGATATCTATGGTGGATTCATTCAACATGGTCAAAGTCTTGAGAGGAATGGATTTATGGATTGAAGAATCTAGGGCACCAAGAAAGGTGAGAATAAAAACATCATCCTAGCACTGAATAGTTTTAATGGTAGGAGAGTCTTCTCCTATCATCTTAGGTTGGGTCAAAGGGATGGTTAAAATCACCATTTCCTAATAATTTAGGGGTTTAAGGTTGACCATGTTGATGGAAAAAAACTTAGGTGGGATGATGTCATCATCCTCATATGTAGCTAGGGGAGAGGTTAGTGAGGAGGGGGTATCTTCATCAATAATAGTGGTGGTAGGTGTTTTGGGTTGCATTTTATTAGGTAGGATGAAACCAAGTTCATGCTTCTTATGAGGCTTCTTGGTTTCAATGGTGACCAATTCATGTGGGCCATGTTCATATCACTCGAGATTGAAGCCTTTCCAAGCACATTGATGACGGTATGTCTTGGCAAAGTTTGGTTTATCTAGGTAAGATAAACTAATGTGAATGGTTGAGTTGGTAGAGAGGTGGTAGGATCACTAAGGGATTTTTCGAGTCCCCCATAGATAAAATGGGTCTAAATGGAATGATAATTTTGACATTGAGGTCATATCCCGACTAGTTGGGGATTTTCCCATGCTCATGAGGAGTAGGGAAAGTGTCAAGGGATAAAAATTAATACTCCCCTAATGAAAGGTGATGGAACATTGATTTTAAAGAGTCGATGGTAAGGATTTGGTATGAATGTATAAAGGATCTATTTAATGCCTCATCAATAGAAGGGGATATGATATCTACTTTGGTGGTTGAAGGATGGGTTTTAGTTATTGAGGGTGTGTTAGATGGGGTTATTAGGACATAATTGGGGTAGTAAGTCATGTTGCATGTCAAGAAAGGACTTGGGTCAACTTGGATTGTTATGACCTGGCCTTCATGTTTAAAATTTATGTAGTGGTGGAGGGTAGTGGGAACACAACCCATGGAATGAATCCAAGGTCATACCAATAAGAGGTTATTTGGAATTCACCTTCTACAACATAGAATAATTCAAGGATTTTGTGGGGTCCTACATGGATATGAAGGCTAATAGTTCCCAAGGTAGTCTCCATGGTATCATTAAAGGAATGAAGGACAACTGAGGATTTAGGCATGACATTATTTGGCAGGTCAAGTTGGTTATAGGTATGAGAGGAAATTATGTTTATGCTAGCTCCCCCATCAATCATGACCCATTTGATGTGGTTTTAGTTGATGTAAGAGGTAATAAAGACAGGAGGATCTAGGTCCTCCAAGTGGATGGAAGGTATTTCTAAATCCTTGAAGGTAACAAGGTTATAAATTTGAAGGGCAAAGACAAAGGTGGCTAGAGGTTGGGGGTCCTTGAGTTGGACCTCAATGGATTACAAAGCCTCTATTATTACTTTGTGGTGATGTAAAGAGGTAAATATCAACTCATACAAGCTCATCTTCACTGAGGTCTAGTGAAGTTGCTTGAGGATAACTCTCTTGATAGATTCTAAGGGGTTAGATTGGGAGGCACCTAAGATAGACACCTTGGGTTTGGTAAAAGATGGGGATGGTTGAGTGTAGGTTTGTTGGGAGGTTGAAGATGGATGCATCCAAGGAATAGACACATTAGGTTTCCCTTTATCCTTCTATTGTGATCTAATGACCATGTTGATGGTATGAATATAAGGAGAAGTTAAAGTAGTAGATTGGTCAGACTTGTCTCTAGTCTTAGGTGAGAGTGGAGGAGTACGTAAGTTTTGGGTAGGTATGGTTGATGGTTAGATTGGTATGGGTTTCATAGGGGGTTCATTCATTAATAGATCATCCTCATCATAAATTTGGTGGATAATAGTTTGGATAGCCTTATAGTTATCCATATCATGGCCTAGTGTCTTATGATAAGAGCACACATAGTGGTCATTATACAAGGTAGGTTTTGAAGCTAGAGGGGCAAAGGGCCTATTGGGAGGTAAGGCTAGACAAGAAGTCTATAATAACCTATAGAGGATGGTCAAGTAGGACTCAACTAAAGTTGGTAAAGGTGTATCAGTCTTAGCTTTGGTGATTGAGGTAGGAGGTTATTTGGAAATGGATTTGGTAATATGTGATTTAGGTAAGGTGGTACACTTGGTTAATGGCTTCAATTTAGTTAAGGAGTTTTATGAAATAGAGGTAGAAGATTGTAAGATAGGTAGCCTAGGTACTATTGGTGTAGTAAAGAGAGGTGTGCTAGAAAGTAGTTGTAAAGTTGTAACCAAGATAGGTGGTAGGGTTTTGGTAGAGATAACTAGCTTCCTATTCAAAGTAGAGGGATAAGACCCCAAAATGGAGGGTAAAGTTAAGGGAGGCAAAGTTTGGGTCTTTTATACTTTATTTGGACTTACCTATTTAGTTGTTTTAGTCTAACATTTAGTTGGTGGGATTGATTGGGTTAGGTCCACTTTCATAGATGGGTGACTAAGGCTCAGAGTAGGGAAGATACCAAGATTCTTGGTAGACCTAGTTGGGATGATAGGAGAGGGCTTAGCTACTTGAGTTTGGATTAGCTTAAGTGGTTTCAGGTTGTCTAATTTGGTAGAGGTTTTACTTGGTTAGTTAGAGGGTTTGGTTATTTAGGTAGATATGGTAAGAGGTTGGTTAATGAAAGCATCAAGTTGGTATGATTGAAAAAGGTTTGGAGGCTCTAGTTAGTTAATATAAGAAAGGCCTATTTTTTTCCAAAAGGTGGCTTGATCCATGTTAGGGTTGGAGATAAATTATAACTTTTTCAATAACCTAGATAAGGGTTTATAGGTTGGTTTGGTTCCCTAAATAGTATAACTAAAAGATAAGCCCCTATGTGGAGACACGGGGATGGTAACTTTATCCTCTTCATCAATTAAAGGATGCAAGGTTGAAATGGGTGGATCCTCCATATGGGGAGTAGACAAGGGAGTTTCCTCCTCAAAAATGGTTTTCAAGGGGGAGTGGTTTGCTCTATATTTAAAGGTGAAGATGAGGTAGTGATGGTTGGTTGTTCTAGTATATCAATTGAAAGGGATGCTAGCATCTCTACTACCTCAATAAGTGGAGGGAGAGAGGGTGATATTTCTATCTTGGGTACCCAAAGGAAGGGAAGATAATTATACTACCTTAATAAGTAGAGAGGGTGAAAGATAAATGTATTAGTCAATAGACTCTTTAGTAATGAGTGTGTCAAGGACCATGTTAACTATATGGGTATCATGAAAGCATTTGATGTTGTTTCTCTCATTCTTGGTATGAGCATGGTTTGGTAAGGGTTGCCTAAATATATCAAGGGCTTATTTTGATGATGCACTGGGATTGTCCAATGTAAGCTCCCCCTTGTCAATGATAGATTAGATAAGGATATTGAAAGTGTTGCACCTACTGATGTCATACTCTATCACTCAGTGGAAGGCACATAGATCATTCTCATTGTACCAACTAGGTACAAGATGAGAAAATTCAAATTTCTGGGGTTGCTTGATATGAGGAAGTTGAATGATGTTGGATTTCAATAAATTCTTCAAGATAGAAGGATAAGATTCTCCAAGAAGAGTGAATTGTTTTTGGTTTCTACAGGTTTGGTTCCTCAGGTTTTACTTTGAGGAACTAGAGGAATTAGATTGGTTAACAAAATGTGGAGGGGTGGTTTTAAGGACAACTACATTTGTAGTTCCCTTGTTCTTAGTGTTGGTATTGGGTTGGTTGCTTGACTTGGAGGAAGAAGCCTCATTAGTTTTATAGGCTGAGTTCTTGTTTTTGATCTTAAGATTTCCTTCTTAAATGGCTAAGTTATCCAACTTACATGTCATTGTAAAATCTTCATTGAAGGTTTGGAAGATTTGGACACATAAGGTAGATGAGATATGCTTGGCACATGCCTGAGAAAAGATCTCTATGAGTTTAGGTTGAGGTAGGGAGAAGGATAGTTGGTTGATTAGGCTCCTCCAACAAGACACAAAATCTACAACAAATTCATCCTCAAACTGCTAGATAGAGTAGAGGTCGGTGATAGAAACTTTCTTGGAGATATTGATCAAAAAATGGTCAAAGAAGGTTTGAGCTACTTGGGTGAAGGAGAAGATGTAATGCTTAGGTAATGTACTATACCAATCTATGTTCAGATCAGCTAGAGACATGGGGAAGGTATGGAGTAGAAGGGAATCATCATAAGTGATGAGATAGCAATCATACCTAAACTCCCTAAGGTATTGTTGGGGATCCTCCTTACTTTGAAATTTAGATAAATTGGGAAGTTCCCATTAGGGAGGATATGGTTTGGTAGGTATAGATGGATGGATGGGCTCATTACAAATTTGGTCATATGACAAGATGTTGTGAGCACTTGAAATGGATGACTCTAAGGTGGAAATATTTTCCATAAGCAACTTCATTAATTTTGTTTGGGGTTGTGTACCCAAAGGGTTATAAGATGCTTATTGTTGTGGTGGTTTAGAGACATGTGGATAGTGGGTAGAAGTTTGTGAAGCTACCACATATAGGTAAGTAGATGAAAATGGTTGGGTGAAAGACACATAAAAAGTATGAAGAGGTAGGTGGTTGGGTAGTGGGTACATGCCCTTGTAGATTAGGGATGTAGCCAAAGGTTGGTCTAAGGGGTGCTTATTGGATAGGATCAGTAGTTGGGTTGGTGATCGATGGAATGGTTGTGACCTTTATGATAATCAGTGGTAAGGTAGAGGGTATGGACACTATAATGATTTTTAGTGGATTGGTAGTTTATGGGTTGAAGGTAGCTAAAGGAAGGTTAGTAGTGTTAGATGTAAGCACTCCTATAGCAAAGGAGTGGTTATTAGGAGTATAAGGTATAAGGGTAGTGGTATTTTGAGTCAGTTGGTTTTTAATGATAGTCCCAAAGGGGTTGTTTGTTGATGAAGATGCTTGGGTATTCAACAATTGGGTAGTAACCATGGTAATGGAGGTAATCCTCATGAGATGTGGAGGCATTCCATAAGGTGGATCTATAGATGGGGATAGAGTTGAAATATAGTAAGATGTGGTTGTAAGATAATATTATAAGGCTATAGGATTGTTGTCTAAGAAAGTATAAAAATTTGCATCTCCTTAAGGGACCTTTTGAGGGAAGGTAGGACTTCTTAAAGGGTGAGGAGAGTTTGTTGGTTAAGAGGTATAGTCCATGGATGAAGAGGTAAAAGAAGTAGGTTGGCTTGGTGATAGGTTTTACTCGACAAGGTCTATTCAAAATTGGTGAGTGAGAACCATGTGAGATAGGGGAGATAGAAATCACAGATAGCCTCACAACTCAAACAAAGAAAAGACAAGAAAATATCAAAAAAATCAAATCATGCTCTAAGAGATATGTTAAGTCCTAAAGTTTTAATTAATCTCACTTTTGGATTATGGCTTAAGAAGGTGTGTGACATAAGTTGGATTATAGATCAAGTACCAGAGAGGAATTTTATGGATGGTATTGGGGCCTACGCCCTCAATTCACACACCATAGTGATAAGGGTGTCGAGTGCTTAGCCAAAATATATTGATATCTAGAGATTATACTCAACTAGAGAGTTGAGTTGGTCCTCCCCTTGATAATGACCTCTAAGTAGGATCATCAAGAAAGGGAAAGGTTACCACTAGGCAATGAAGTCCTAGTCAGGCCTTGTCTCAATTTTATTTGATGTTCAATTGGTGAAAGTGGTTTGGTTTAGTGTGTGTAATAAGGAGTGAATCTATGATAGATTACTTTGTCTTTAATTTAAGCTATGTCAACTAAAATTTCAATCAATAAATGTATGCACTTGATTTAAATCCCAAAAGAAACTTTTGATTTCTTTAATGAGAAAATAATAGAGAGAGTGCAATCAAACAAAAACCCAAGTAAAGATACAAGGGTCCCATCGGGCATGCCAAAATGTTTCAATGAATATCTCTATTATTATTGAGAAAGATGAAAAGAAGAAACTAATTATGGATATGTTTGAAAAATTTGATTGATAGTTCATGCATTGAATCAAAAGATTTTGAAGAGCTTCTCTTTGGCTTGAGAGGATGATCTACAAATAAAAAAGCACTAAATCAAAATTGTTTGTTAGATAGATAGTTGGGTGGATTCCCTAGTGATAGATAGATCTTGGAAGTGAGAGATTCCTTAGGGGATATCAATCCACACATTTTAAATAATTAAACTTATAAACAAAAAATAAAGGTACTTGCATCAATGAATCAAAAGGTACTAAAATTGAATACAAGAGTGCTTACTAGGTGAATAGACTAGAAATGATTAAATTAGTGATAAAATAATTAACAATAGTGTAAAGGTGTTGGGGTCTACTTAAAAAAATTAGAAAGGGGTCTGTGGATAGGTAGAAACATAAAAAAACTAGGTTTGATTAGGTGTAGATGGGTGAAAACAACTTGCTAGTTTTTGGTGCCATAATGACCATCGACAATTGAGTTGACCGTCAATAGTTAAGGTGATTGTTAGTGGTCAAGATGATTGTCAATGATTGAGTCAACCATAGATGGTTACTATGTGAGGATATAGGTTGGTAATTTTGGTTGATTGATGAGATCTAGAAGATGGATTTTGAAAGATGGGTAAGGCCTAGGTTGATTGTGAAATGGAAATAAAGTAGGTGAATAATGAGAAATAAGTACTTGTCTTACGAGAAGTTGATTAAGTGGATGGTTGAGGTAGTTGATATATTGGTGTAATCTAGCTTGATTATGATAGAGTGATGGTACCCATGGGCTTGGTGGAGAGGCAATGACAAATTGACTCTTTGATATGATTATTGGATTATTAGATTATTGATGGAAATTGACCTACGAGAAAGAAAGTCTTGGATGCAGAAGCTCTTGATGATAATTATTGATGGATTTCACCTCTCATATCCTCTCTTATTATAAGCACAAGCCAGAGAGTTGTAATAACACATGAACTAGGCCTTATAAATTTGAATTATCCATGTAGTGATATGTAAAAGGAATTAGATGGGCTATTTTTATAAAAGTAAGGTGGGTGACTTGCATGTTAATTATTAGGAAGGTAGAACCTGACTGTCGATGGTCATAGTGATCATCAGTGGTCAACCTAACCATCTATGGTCGAGGTTGAAAGGTAAAAATGGGTAAAAATTAAGGTTAAGTTATTTTAGCCAAATTGACTATAGGTAAGATTTGATAGGGGTTGGAAGGTTAAATTAGTCATAAGAGGGTCCCAAGGTGGTCAAGGGGTACTTTGACACTCAGAATCATGGTGTGTAGATTTTTTGTGTCTACACATACCTTTAGATCATGATAATGTTTTTACACTACTCTAATTATTTCAAACAATCTTTAAACTATGTGTGCCTTTTAGATCTATGTCTTATATCATAATACCATTTATTCTTGTCTATTTTGTTGTCTATTTATAGAAGCCTAGTTTTCTAAGTTAATTTCATAATTAGGATTGGTTTGTATCTAGGCCTTGTGTAATTTTTCCTTAGAGCATTTACATTTCACTTTTGGGTTGTGTAACTTTGGTTAATTATTTATTCACTTTTAAGACTATTTTGTGCTTAGATTTGGGGAAGTAGTCTATCTTCCATATACCTATTATTTTATGTCTTTTTCAAAATGACCAAGTTAATCTTAAAATATGAATGCCTAGTTTGTGTCAATGTGTTTCAAAAAATTTAGATTAAATCTCTTGCCCTTTAGACCTCATTTTGTTTAAATTCTAGCTTTTGTGCCTTTTTCAAAGGACCTAGTAAATGCCTATTTTTATCCTAGCCTTTGTGCCTTATTTTCCTAAAGACCTATAAAAAAAAAATTATTTACACCTAGATTAGACTTGTTTAAAACATTTTTTATATAAGTTTGGCATTTCAATTTTTATTCTTCCACTTGACCACTTGTTTAAAACATTTGACATTAGACTATTTTTAGACAAAGTTTAGCACAAACCTTTTTGGAGAAACAACTACAATTTTAGACCAAGTTTGTACCATTTGTCCTTTGTACCTTTTTTTTTAGAGTTTGTATAACTCTAGCCCTTTTTAGGAAATGTTCATAGTTAATTTAGATATGTATTGTTACACTTGTAATGGAGCCATCTAAAATCTAGGTTATGATAACATGATCCCACAAGATGACTTTTTTCAAAACCCCTATGATGATGATGTCATTTGTGAGATGGAATCCTATCCTCCTTATAATACTCAATATGGAGAACAAAGCCAAGATCTTCAAGCACAGTATTTAGTGATACCTTGTTTGGTCTAATTAACATACCAAGTTCACCCTTTCATTGATAATGGCACCCAATCCCCAACCTATACCATTAATCCTCCTTTGGCTTGTGTGAGTAACCAAGCTCCACAACGTCTAAGGATTACCATTTTAGGACATCATCCTTTGGCATGTGTGAGTAAAAAATCTCCATAAAACCCTACCATTACTATACTAGGACCTCATCCTTTAGCTCATGATAGAAACCAAGATTCACAATGCTCTAATATTACTATACCAAGACCTCATCCTTTGGCTCATAATAGTAACCAAGATTTGCAATTCCCTACCATTACCATTCCAAGACCTCATCTTTTGGCTTGTGAGAGTAACCAATATTTACAACGTCCTACCATTACCATTCCATGACCTCATCCTTTGCCTTATGTGAGAAACCAATCTTCACAATGCCCTTCCATTACCATTCCAAGCCCTTTCAAATATGGTAGCTCATTATCCCAATAAGGTTATGCAATTATGATAAGATGGGTCATAGTTACCATCCTAGATTGAAAAATAGCCTTTGTTGAGCCCATCATAGATGATATTATTTACAAAGAGTTCATTATATAACTATCGATCATTCCTCCATCACTACCAACCATCCTCTATTTTAGAAAACCCATGCTAGTCTTTGATCCACAATAGAGACAATTAGTACCTATTTAATAGAGCCAATCACTCAAAGACCAAGATGTGTTCAAAACTAGTATTTTATAACTAATTATAAACTAAGGCCAAGAGAACCAACCAATCCATGATTTTTTTATTGAAACACCTATTTATGATGATTTAACCTTTGATGAATCACCTTTTTTTACTATCACTATTATCGAAGAGTCTCATTCTAACAATCCAACCTTTACTAAATCACTTCTTAATGATTATAACTACCTTTGGGCAAATCATTTTCTTGACCATTGTCCTATTTTTAAATAACCTCCCTTTGAAAAACTAGTATCTATGGAGTTGTCTCTTGACCTTTCCCCCTTATTGAAGAGTCTCACTTTGACAAGCCAGTATCTGTGGAGTCCTTAACTAAGCCTATTTATGAATATCCCATTGTACCATCATAGGCTATTACTTTTCCAATACCAAACACTCAATAAGACATTGTAGTAGCATCCACATTAGATGAAGAATTAACATTGAATTTAGGTTTTATTTTTGAATTGATATCATATTTAGTATTAGAAATGGAATCAAAATTAGTCTCAACATCAATTTTAGATTCCTTTGAGTTAGACTCAAATTTAGAATCAAAATGTGTTTTTGGTTGTTATAATATTGGTTATGCATGCCTTGCAGATTAATTTAAATATATTTTTTATCCTTCCATGGTTTTTAAGGATGATAACTTAAGCATTGACACAAGTTATCCTAGTATCTTTTATGTGGATTATGCTTCCTTTTTCATTCCATTACCATTCAACATGTCATTAACACCAACCAAACTAGCTATTATATTGGCATTCCACCTCCCATAGGTGTCGATTGGGACTAATAGAATCACACCTTGTTAAAATAAATATATGGTGGCATATCAATTAAAGAATAACAAGGGGACTAAGATGATAGTAATGGAAAATAAAAATAATTTCCTAGTGAAACCTTTTCAGAGGCATTAGGGATCAATCAAAGTCCAAACTCAGCATATTCTAGAGAAACCTTTTTGGAGGAACTAGAAGATAATAAAATAAAATGTCAACATTCTTTAGTGAAACCTTATAAAAAGTGCTATGGGACAATCAATACAAATTTATTTTTGAAAACTTCATTGAGGTGCTAATAACTGAACATGATAGTTCTTCACTTCTTGATGAAGACATTATTAAAGATAACATCAATACAGATTCTAATCTATACCATAATTAGATGATAGTTACTCTCAAGCCCAATTAATAGAAAAATATGGTGGTCTTATTGAGAGTGTATTCAAAATTCTTCAGTCCTACCATAACCAAAATTATTTTGATTATAGAATTATCAACATTGTGTGTGCTTGACAATCCCAATATTCATTTATTGCCTAGCCTTTAAACATTCCAATATCATCCACATTTACTTTACCAAATTGGACCTATCATCCAATATTTATTCATATTTACCATCCCTAGATATACTTTCCTTTATATAGGTTATAAATACATCTTATCTTGAAGTTTAAAGGAAATATAATCAATGACCAATGAAGATCACAATAACATTCTTGGAGTCCAAATCTGTAGTAGGTTCCTGATAGAGCAAATATTTAGAAGAGGTGTGGGCTTACAATTTACATGATTGAATATTCTGTTTGTATCATATTTTGATCAGGACATGAATCTCCACATCAATAGGAACAATAGATCCATACCTTTGTTAGAAACATTTACCTTACCTTTTCCATTGTCCATTCATCTTATCATTATTTCATACCCTACCATTTACCTTAGTTTATCACTTGGGGTCAACCCTATTACCATTATATCCAATTTTCATAACATCACCATCCTTGAACAATGTCATATTGTATACCATCCTACCATACCTTCACTCTTGACCAAACTTATTTTTAAATTCCCTACCTACCCCTTTTGATCTTGGTTTCATTGGTTCTTCCAACACCTTCCATGAGGGGATTTCGATCCAATTTCAAAATTACATGTTCAAATGCCAATATATGAAATTAATATGATAGTGGATATGGAAATTACATATTTCATTTACACTCAATTGGTGACACTAATTATAGCCACCTTTGGGAAAATTAATATTCTAACTTATGTCACTAATTATAACCTCCTATGGGTAAATTAGTATCACTGACCTATGTCATTATTTCTTAATTATAACTACCTATGGTAAAATTAAAAACAACATGTTTATATGCATTGTTACATCACTTCACCCTTACTATTATCATTTTCCTTACCATTTAGCTAAATTTTCAAACTTGTTACTACTTGGTTAGATCTCACCACCTTTTGTGTAGGTAGAAATATAGTTACTTGAGGTCCTAATGGGACTATGTAGGTGATGATCGATTCATGTTGAGGTCAACACGATCCCCATTTTCCATATGCTCTTACCATTTTATGAGTAACTTGAGACAAATCTCTTGTCATTTTGTGAGTTGGATCATTTAGTATCTCATAATTCATCAGTTGAGATACTTAGAAAATTCCAAAAACATTCAAACATTTAAAAATCCTAAAAATTATAAAATTAGCTTACAATCTCCTTGAGAGATATTAAGCCTTAAAAATCTAAAATCATTTATCTTATATAAACCTAGTTAATCATCCTCAATCCACCTTACTGGGGTAAATCCTATCATAGTTTACAAAACTCTCACTTGAGATCTCTCCAAGAATCCATTGTCATAGCCATGGAGATTAACACATTACTCACACAATGAGAAACTATCTATTAACAAAAGAATAGATTACAATGTGAATCACTCCTCTATGTCTCCATATCTTCCATGTTATGAAATGTTCTCTAAGAATGTCTTTAAATAGGAGAGAGAGAGAGTGAGCGAGTGGGTAAGTGGGGGTAGGTATGTTGACATAATGTTGACATCCACCTAAGTAAGCTTAACAAGTAATTAACCCACATTAATTACTCTAACACCCTCCCTTAAGCACAACTTAGGGAGTAGTGAAAACTAAAAGAGTGTAATAATCCTAAGAATATAGGTCTCAATAACTATGCCATGTTTGGTACATATGTACAATGTAAGGAAAATCAATTGAAGAAACCAAGTGTCATAATGAATGCCAACCCATCTTGCCAGAATACATGGATGCCAATCATTATAAGTACCAAGTAAAATAGGAATTAGTGTTGAATACAAGGATCAACTAGAAGTAACACTAATCTCCAAAATACTAGGTCGAATATGAAACCTAAGGAAGCATTGCTAAACATCCCCCCTCAATGTTTAACACTAGGCGAAAATACTCATAATATATATACGAGTGGTCTAAATCTACTACTCAAACATTGAATAATTTGACACTATATACACCACAATATCTCCATGTCATGTTAAATGAGACTATCAAACTATCAAAGAAGACAAGATGACACTGGGATTCACTAGAATAGCTACAATAAAGCTATGGGAGACTATCAACTATCAAAAAAGTGGTGTTGAAAATATAGAAGAGTACACCAAAGAAGGCTAACAAATGATGAGACATTATGCAATCCTCATATAGGTTTTGAAAAAAAAAGTGCCTAAATAAGATACCCATGTACAAGGGAGGAATTCAAACTCATTAGTGTGGTAAAAACATGAAAGCACACATGTACACAAAAGGTGCAAAAAATATAACTCTCAAAAGGTGGGAAAAAGAGAGAAAACCTGTAGGAAAAACTCCCCCTAAAAGAGAGAAAAAAATAAGAGAGCAAGAAAAAATCCCTCCATAGATGATGATGAATAAGTCTACACTCCAAGTACTCACAAGTCATAAAATAACTCAATATTCATTAGTGGTCCAAATCCACTGCTTGATCATAAAATAATTGACACTGGGCTTCATCAGAATAACTTCAATAAAGAGGAATGTCAGTGGTGACAAAAGTACAAAAAAGTACTGTAAGTGTAAAGATGAAGAACACCAAGAAGTAGAATGTACATCACACCCCCCCCCATACTATTAAATAGATGGAGTGGAAAAAAAAAGGTCTGCATGAGTGGCTTGAATCCACTACTCAAACACCAAACAAGATAACACTGTAAACATGAGAATAGCTCCAAGAATGAGGAGAATATCAACTACCAAAAAAAGGTGTCAAAAATGTAGAAGATGCTCTAAAAAAAAGGGATTAAAAAAGTGTCTCCATAGAATAAGGTGAGGTGCTAAGAAAGGGGCCTCAAGGAGACAAGACATAACTATAAGTGTGTCAATGTACTAATGCATGTCGTGAGTTGATATAAGAGTTTAGAAAATAGCAAAAAAAATCATGATATATGCAAACACACTAGAGAATGAATAGCATATAAAAAATAATATGCAAAGCACATGCAAGGATATTGGGCTCAACTAAAAATGCATCTGAGATGCATACATGAAGTATAATGCAGGTCCCATAACACAAAAAACCTCATAGTAATGACTATGTACACTCAAGAATAGGTCATCATACTCAACTAAAAATGCATCCAGGAGTGTAACAAATGATGGAAATGTAAAGGAGCAAAAAAGGAAGGATGTGTTGCTTATGAGGGGGTCTGACCTCTTGTCAAACCAAACCTCACCCTCTAATCTTTGTTAATTAAAATAGATATGGTACATACAAAACACTAAATATTCCTCAACAAATGCTCACAAGATTCAAATGCATCACCACTAAAATGTCACCATAAAATAGACATGTATGGCAGCACAACAAATGCGAAGAGACCCCACCCCCAAAATGTGACTCTTTATAAAATAGTGTTTTTTACAATATAAATAAGCCCAATGCATGGGAAATTGAAAAATATGAACTTTTGAAAAATACGGTGCTCAAATTCAAGCTACCGATCAAAAGTTATTAAATAAATGATTTCCTATAAAATAAGCCTATTTAATAAAAATTTGCACTAAAAGTTAAAAAATTTCACCAAAAGTAAGGGAACCTAGCTTTCTAATCACTCATTGAAATTGGCATAGAACCAAGAATATCCTTAGGCTAACAAAATTTTAAAAAAAAAGTCAACTTACTTACCTTGGTATGTGTGCAAGTGTGATTGACTCCCTCTTTAAAAAAAATATAGCTTAAGGAAAAAAATTATAGATATCTAAAGAGGAGAAAGGAGGTGGATTATAGTTGTCTAGGAAAAAACAATGCCAAAAATCAAGAAGATCATTACCAAATATATTTTCTCTCCCACCAAACAATATCATGAATTTGTCAAAAAATAAATTTGACTCACCAAACAATATCATGAATTTGTCAAAAAAACAAATTTGACTTAACTAAATTCAAAAAAATGTGAATATTTGCATGGCTTTCACTGTGTGAGTGGGTTGGTGGTAGAGTTTTCCATGAGAGGGAGAAATAAATGAGATGCCTCTACTCTTTGTCTCCTCACCTTCACCATCACTAATGCCTTAAATGATCAATGTAGGCTTGCTTTATTTTCAAATTGGAAAAGATAAATAAAGCTCCAAAATGGAAAACAAAACACAAATTTTAGAAAAGGATGCATCTCACAATAGTTTAACACCAAGCTCTTTCTATACAAATTTCCTCCCATCGCATAAGTAGAATAAAATGCCAAATGTAGTAGATCTGAAAAACATAAAAGGAAACCAAGGTGAAAACACTTGATGCCAAGGTTAAAACAATAGTCTCCTTCCAACTCAAATTAGATCTAAAAATGCCAAGCTAAAAGTAGATGCCAAGGTACCAAGGTAAAATGCCAGGCTCCAAGGTAAAATGCCAAGCTTAGGAGGATGGCTAGGATGTTGGAATGAAACCAAATAGACCTCCTCTTTTCTACGTAAACCCACACAAACTTCTTAGAGGTCTTTTTATGTAAACAGTGCTCACTCAAACACCTTGAAAATTTGGAGAAGAGAAAAGATCAGATCATAAAGGCCTCTCTGATGGTCTCTAATGTACGTTCAATGCAACTACAAAAAAATTTCCAACATAGCTCATCTAAGAATTTCCTTCAGCATATGACATCACCAAAAAAATGGCTAGAATAGTAGATTGAAATGACCATAACTTTCTTAATAATCATCAAAATTTGAAACCATAAAATGTTATGGAAATATTGGAGAGAGTATCTCATAACTCAAAAATAGTTTCTTAAAATTCCTTTGGAGTAAAAAGTAGTTGATCAAAACATATCATGTTTTGGTTAAAATATAATTTTTCCCAAAAATAGATTTATCAAAAAATGACTATGCAACTTCTTCAAACTAAAAAATACATGTATGGTTAGAGGTGAATGGCCTACACAATGAGAGTTTTGACAAACAATGCAAAAAATTTCTCAAAAAATAGTGTACAACTAGGACAAAAAATAAATCCAACTAACCCAAATGCCAATCTTCAAAATAAAAAACATAGATTTTAAAGATTATAAGCTATAACAAAGGGAGAACATAGACATGTTGAGAAATGGAACTTGGAAATGGCTCTGATACCATGTCATAGTTTAAAAAACTCTCACTCAAGATATCTCCAAGAATCCATTGCCATAACCATGGAGACTAACACATTACTCACATAATGAGAAACTATCTATTAATATAAGAATAGAATACAATGTGAATCACTCCTCTATGTATCCATATCTTCCATGTTATGAAATGCACTCTAGGAGTGTCTATAAATAGGAGAGAGAGAGAGAGAGAGAGAGAGTGTGTGTGTGTGTGGGTAAGTGGGGGTAGGTATGTCGACATAATGTTAACATCCACCTAAGTAAGCTTAACAAGTAATTAACCTACATTAATTACTCTAAAAAATCCATTCCACTTTTATTGGGGGTGTGTTCTTTCTTTTTCATGTATCCTTGCTTGGGGGCACTACCCATTTATCATTCCATTGAGCCTTCTCACATAGATATTGACTTGGTTGACAACAAGATGCTTTCTATTACTTTTAGTTTCAAGATTTTTATGGGTTTATTTTCTTAGTTATTTATTTGTTTGCTTATTTGTTTATTTTCCTTTTTATACCTTGACTTAGTCAATATGTGTTCATTAGGTGATTCCTTGCACATTATTCTAGATTCTATCCATATTCATACATCAACATTGTCATCATGGTTTTTATAATGGGTGCTTTTTTTTCAATTATTTATTAGATTGACAGTCAATAATTATGCATCTTAAGTGCAAGTTGTAATGGTATTTTATATCATGATGCATATTATCATGTGCTATAGCAAAAATAAGCTCAGGGAATTTTAAAAGCAATGGTGTTGTAAAAACTTCTCTTGGTTCACCTTGGCAAATCCTCTCACCCTCCTTGATCAAATCAACCCCTTGACCATTCTAGTTGTATTAATGCTAATATGGATGATCATCTCCACATTGGCAGGTATAATCAAATCATTCACATTGATCAATTCTAATTATTTTATTCCTCATTCCATTTTCACCCACTTTTGGGTGAACTGCATTGGCTTGAAGTCTATTTATACTATGTAGGTGGTGTTTGGATACATTACATATCTCAGGTCAGCTCAACAACCTTTATTCTTCCAATCATCTCTTTCATCACTTTGTGCATCTTCATGTGCCTAGTTGTTTATGGCTTCTTTAGATATTAGACCATTGCATCTACATTTTTTCCCACTCATCATTAATATGTACAACATTTTATATCCTTGAATTATGTTTGCCAATCTACCCTACTAGGGTAAAACCAAAACCCATTATTCAATCCAAGTCATCTTAATGATTATAACTACTTATGGGAAAATCATTATTTTGACTCATTTTCCCTACTAAGGCATGTGCATGTGCTACTAATTATAACCACCTTTGGGAAAATTAGTACTTTTAAATCAATGCATGCAAGCATTATCCTAATTGGATTAATCTCACCCATGGCTTAATTTTATTCTTCCTCTTTCTTATTTTTGAGAGACTGTCTATCCATCATATGTTTTAGCCACTCCCTTGATGTGGCATCATTATAGACTTCCCAAAAATTATTTGGAGCTTCTTCTTCAATCATTATCTTCTTTCATTATTAGTGGCCTATTTAATTATTTGAGAAGATGTTACTGTGCCTATAGACTTCAACATCTTCCCAAATAGGGGTAAACTATAGACACCCAAATCTAGAAATAACTAGATTTTGACCAGGATTCATACCAATTCCTATGAACCATTACAAACTAAGCTTAGGAATCATTGAACATCCCAAATTTGTGTGTTATCTATAATATTTGGCACATTATTTTGTGTAGAGGCCATAATCACATTTTCAATAAATGGGATGTTGATCATGTCACCTACTAAAGTATTTTACATAAATGGGTCTATACCCAAATTATCTTGACCTATCAATTCAACTAGCACTCCTACTAAAGGAGTGACCTCTATGATCAGAGCATTCAATATGCCCATAGCTTTGAAGTTATACACTAGATTTAAATAGGTCTGATATACTTGTTATATTTGTTTAAATTGGTCTTCCATGGGAACTTTTCCTCTTGTAAACATATTTAAGTCTTGTTATGAAATTGGTATGAACACTTAAGGATATCTAATAGAGACATGTTCCATAATTTTGGTGTAAAGTATATTTCTCAATCTTTAATTAGACTAGGTAGGTTTTCATAGGGGAGTTTGCTAGAAACTTGGCCCCTACCTTTATGGATCTGACTTAAACCTTGTCCTTATTTTCAAACAAGTGACAATCAAGTAAAAATGGGTCATATATCAATGGCATAGTAACATAGTATGGTTTTTATTGAACTTGGTCCACAATTGATGGCACACTAGATATATATTACATCATTTATTCTTGGTCTTGCTCTGAATAGGGAGGTGTATTAATGAAGTAATGTACCAATGGAACTTGGATTTTTCCCCCATATTGATTATTGTAATGATGATAGGGATCCATCTCATAAAATACATCATCACCACATGGGTCTTGAATAAAGATATCATTCATAACCATGTTATCGTAACCTATATTGTACATGGTTTCACTACGAGTGTAATGAGACATATCCAAATCAATGACTAATGTTTCATAAAGAAAAGGTCTAGAGTTATACAAACTCTTAAAATGTGGTCTAAATGGTAAATTTTCCAAACTTAGTATATTTATAAACTTAGTCTAAAGTGCAAACTTAGTCTAGGAATGGTCTCAGATTGGAGTTGCTCTCCAAAATTTGATCAATGATAAACTTAGTCTAAAAATTCTTCATGGTCTAATGTTAAATGTCTCACATAAGTGGTCAAGTGAAATATAAATTTGAATGACAAACTTGGTAAAAGGTTTTGCAAACAACTATAATCTAAGTCTAAAAATGAAAAAGGTTATTAGGTCTTTGGGAACAAAGCACAAAGCTAGGCTCAAAAAAACTAGGCCTAAAATGGAAGGTAAAATGCTATGTCTTTAATAGCATGGCACAAATTTATACTTGGAACAAACTAAGTCTAATAATTAAAGGTAAAGTTCTAGGTATTTTGGAACACATACAAATCTACACTTGGCACAAACTAGGTCTAAAAGGCAAGATAAGTAATCTATCAATTTGAAACACTTGGACTTAAATTAGGCATATGGATTCAAACATTGACTTGATCATCAATAAAATACATTAGAACTTAGGCACATGCCTAAATCTAATTGTGAAAATCAATTCCAAGTAATCAAAAATAAGGATTAGGAGTAAAACATTAAATCTCAAGTGATGAACAAGACTCAAATGTAACTAACTATGCTTAAGGTTATACTTGGAGAGAGAGTTTTGAATTTTTTTATAAGCAAAAAAAGAGACTCAAGGCAGATGGAAAAGAGATCACTTCCAAAATCTAGGCATAAAAATATATTCAAAGCAAGCAAGGAATCAGTCCAAGTTGTAAAATTCAAAAGTTAAAGGTAAACATCTAAGCCAAAATTAAGTGAGTCATAGACATATACCAATCAATGTTTGAATCTTAATGTCACAAAACTAATTTCAAACTTGATTTAAAAGACTTATATTCTTAAATGGACAATAAACTAGACCAAAATGAATGGTATAATGATACTAGGCATAGACCAAAAAGGCACATGTGGTTTTGAAATTGATTGGACATAAGGTAATAAGTTTGAAATAATATGAGGAGAGTTATGATGTTATCTTTCTCAAAAGGTATGATAAATGGTTTGATTCAAAAACTCTAAGGAAAAGACTTTGGAATGAAATGGGTAGCATAACGACTCCCCTTTCAAACAAGTGACACACATAAATGTTTTGGAAAATTTTCAAGGAAAAAGTGTGTTATCAAACAGATGACATAACACCTATTTAAACTAAAAGTGGTGTGAAAATATGACTTTTTTTTATGCAAATTTTACAAACAAAATATTTTTTACTCAAAATAATGCAAGTAAAAATGAAAAAACATAAAAACACCTAAGTGTATCATCATATTCCTAAAAGTTGACAAGGTGGCTTTGTATCATCAAATTCCATCTATATACTCCTTATTGAGAGGAAATAATTTGTTAATCCAAAAATTTAGATGCGCATGAAAAGTAAGGTTCTTAGGCCCCCTCTTCTCTTAAGAATTTATATGGTTACATGTAACTTTATCATAGTCACCTTGTATTGACAATATTTCTATGGAAAGTGAGGTTTGTCTAAAAACTATAACTTTCACACATTTTCGATGGTTATAAGTGTGGTTAACACCAGAGATGCAATCATGTCAATTAAATTAATATCAGCTAATTTACTATGCAAGGGTCTATTCCTTTACATAGTGACTCTATTAGTGTACTTATTAGTGGATTACCCTAGTTAGCTAAACCTAACTTTGATTTTCTTACAATTATAAAGGTTATCCACTCAACCCTCTAGCAATCATAGTATCACATTCCCTAATTTATATACCCCATCATAGAGTAGGGTTGAAACACTGTCAGGAGATGAAATTTTGGTCAACGCTTCCTCAAATAACTTATGGGGAGGTGATGAAATCCTACCCACAAGCTAAGATGCAAGAAATAAATATATAAGGACTTTAAGGTCATTTTAGGATCACCCAAGTCACTCGAATCTTGGAGAGTGCCTTTATGGCATTCCTTTTATGCTTAGACTAAGAAACAAAAGCAATGGGTAAAGTAATTTTTATTAGCTAAGTTTCATAAAGGGGATGGGGAGAGCATACACGGTAAGTATATTTTACAAAAACACATAACAAATAAACAAAATGATAAACAAGAAAGCTCTTAAGAGTATTTAGTCTAAGTTTGTGTTCATTTTTTAAAACACCAATTGAAATGTGTTATAAAATTTAACCCCTTGGATTTGTTTATTGATTTGTGAACTTTAAAAAACAAAGTGACTATGATGATTTTTAAGCACCAAATGTAAACGTGATTTGAATATTTAAAGTGTGAAAAAGTTCTTCCTTGGCCTTTGGCTCCTACAAAAATATTAGTGGGTTCCTTTGCTTAGAAGCTAAAAAACAAATGAGTAAACAACAATTTAAATTTATCTATTAGGTTTCTTTTCTTTTTCACATAGTGTAATACTACATTTACATAGAATCAAACCCCATGCCCCCTACAAAACCATAACTGTTAACTCAAAATTGAATCTGCTTGTAATATAAACTATAAGTCCAAAACTACATTTAAAAAGAGCAATATTGCATATCACAATGACAAAATTGCATGTCTTAGGCAATACCATATTTTACCTTATAAAACAAATAGTTAATGTAAAATAGTACTTTAATAGTGAAAAACCTGCATATCATGATGGAAATAATTCATATACCAATTTCAATACCAAATTTTCCTATAAAAGCACATAAGTTAGTTTAAAATTACCTATTTTGAAAATAATAACACATGTATTAAATTCAAAACCATATATATCAAGGAAAATAAAATTTAATGATGCAAAATTGCACTTTTATAGTAAAATAACATAACTAGCATATAAAACCTCACTTTCAATCATGCATCTCTATAGAGCCATACTACAACTACTAGGTAAACTACATATCTCTATGTAACATTTGTGAGCTTCAATTTTTCACTTTTTGGTCATTAAGTCAAAATTTTAGCATAAAAATTTTATCAATAGTCCTAAAAGTCCATGATATTAACATTTTGGGGTGCGCATCCCACCAGGCATGCCATTATTAGAGAAAATAATCCAAGAGGGGAGATTAGTATCATGTTAGTCAAGAAATCAAATCAAAAACACTAAAAACTAACACCTCTAGCCTAGACACTCAAGGAGATAGAGAACTTCATAATTAACTAACAAATTAAAATCAAAACAAAATGGTTTACCTTCCATGAGAGAAAGTATTGTGAGTTGGAAATGGATTGATGTGCTCGGTTATGTGATCAAGAAATCTTTTTCAATGAAACTCCATTGCTCTACCTCTCTTTAGTACCTTGGTAAATTTAGTTAGCTTTGGCTTTGGCTTTAGCTTGCCTTGGATTATGAAATGGGGATGGTAACACTGCAATGAATCTTTTTGGAGGTATTTTAGAATGATAACATTAAACTAAAAAAGCTTATTTTTCAATCAGTGAGGCCTTGTATTTATAGCCTCCAAAGTTAACTCTAACCCAAGTGTAGTTAGGCTAAGATTAACTATAATTTAGTTGGCTTTGGCTTTAGCTTGGCTTGGATTATGAAATGGAGATGGTAACACTACAATGAATCTTTTTGGAGGTATTTTGGAATGATAACATTAAACTAAAAAAGCTTATTTTTCAATCAGTGAGGCCTTGTATTTATAGCCTCCAAATTTAACTCTAACCCAAGTGTAGTTAGGCTAAGATTAACTATAATTGAGTTCAAACTAATCCTAGGTAATTTAAAGATAACCCTAGTTGAGTTAAGGAGGGGACATGTAATTAATATTTGGGATAGAGATACTATTAATTAGGCATGGCTCTCCATCTCTACATTTAGGGCTTTTTAAGGAGATATTTTAATTCCTTAAATTTGAGGGTGATGATGTCATCATGACCTCATATTATTGAAACTACCTTTTTGCAAAATTTATTTTTGCTAATTTCACATATAAAATTCACTTAATCATTTATTTTGGTTAGATTAGTTAAGTCATTCTTCTTAGCATTCTAGCACTTTGGGAATTATTCAAGTTCCCTACTTAATGGGTCTAAAGGCCAAACTACCAGTTGTTAGCTCACAAGGTGACTAAATATGAATCTATGAGAGGTTACTATTACATAAAATATAATACCCCAAATAGGGATTCCTTAATATGATTTTAAACACTAATGGCTGATGTATGGATGAAATTGGGATATTCAGTGATTCTTAGGCTTAATTTACATTATTTGGTAGAAATCAATCTGAAGTATAGTTAGAATCTAGTTGTGGCCAAAATAGGGTGTCTACAATATATATACCCCTTCCCCTTCTATATAGAGGTAAAGCTGATATCAATATATATAGGGAGGGGGGAAGCTTATGCCTATATATATAGGGGTATATCTATATCTATACCCTGAGCCATGCCTATTTATAGAGGGGCATCCAACTCTATATAGATAGAGGGGATCTCAATTATCTATATAGGGTTGGTCAAGAGAACCCATAGGACATAGTGATAGTATTCACTACTCCATCTATATTTTATATGGGTTTTGTGGCTAGTTCACTCACATTCACATCTATTGAAATATATATATATATATTGGTGAGGGATACAGAATGGAGATCCCCCCTTGGTAAATCAACATCCATCGAGGAGATCCCCCATACCCATGAAATCTAGAGAAAATAATCCAATCTGTAGTCACCATCTATATATAGGGTGTTTTCCTAGATATAGAAATATAACTCCATATATATATATATATATATATATATATATATATATATATAGGCCAACTTCTATATATGAAATTTATAATGGATCTTGCTTAATTGGAATTTTTTTTTCTAATATCCATCACTCTACACCATAATTAGGATTAGATGGACAAATTAATAATAAAATTATATTCAACAATTAAGAATTACTTAATTATTTTCATGGATCTCCTACTACTAATCTAGTACATCCTCACTTTAAAAATGTAGGATTTATTACCCTTTGGTAGAGTAAGTATGCTCAGCTCACTAGCAGATCTATAACATCATATCAATTTATCAATACACATCTCAGGGTGGAAGATAGTTAATATGATTTTGTTGGTGGTGGTTGACCACCACCACCCCTTTTCCTATAATCTTTCCAAAATAAATGGGATTGATATCTTCTCTCTCTCTCTCTCTCTCTCTCTCTCTCTCTCTCTCTCTCTCTCTCTCTCTCTCTCTCTCTCTCTCTCTCTCTCTCTCTCTCTCTCTCTCTCTCTCTCTCTCTCTCTCTCTCTCTCTCTCTCTCTCTCTCTCTCGCTCACACACACACACACACACACACATTATCAATTTTACTTGTTACATAAATAAAATATTATATAATTTGAATGGAAGGGTGTGGAACCCCTAAATTAACCCAAAATTGAGAAAATGGGGGAAATAAATGTGAGGAAGCATGGCCAACAAGATAAAATTGGGGGAAAATAAATGTGAGGAATTTTTGTCTATATTTTGAATCTATATGCATGGATTATTTTTAGAAACACCATTATTACCCTATGATTGAAAACAAACATGAAAAAATATTTGAATGGCCTTTAAAAACCTTATGTAGATGAGATTACCACCACCCCTTTTCCTAGAAGCTTTCCAAAAGAAAGGGGATTGATATCATCTCTCTCTCTCTCTCTCTCTCTCTCTCTCTATATATATATATATATATATATATATATATATATATATATATATATATATAAAATTATCAGGTTTACTTGTTACATAAATAAAATATTATATAATTTGAATGGAAGGGTGTGGAACCCCTAAATTAACCCAAAATTGAGAAATTGGGGGAAATAAATGTGAGGAAGCATGGCCAACAAGATAAAATTGGGGGAAAATAAATGTTTATAGTTTGAATCTATATGCATGGATTATTTTTAGAATCACCATTATTACCCTATGATTGAAAACAAACATGAAAAAAATACTTCAATGGCCTTTAAAAACCTTATGTAGATGAGATTAATGGAATTAATATTTAATTTTATTTAAGTTGTAACTTTTGAAATAAGTATGAGGAATTGTTGTCTATAGTTTGAATCTATATGCATGGATTATTTTTAGAATCACCATTATTACCCTATGATTGAAAATAAACATGAAAAAAATACTTCAATGGCCTTTAAAAACCTTATGTAGATGAGATTAATGGAATTAATATTTAATTTTATTTAAGTTGTAACTTTTGAAATAAGTATGTTTAAATAATTATAAAAAGGATGGAGAAGGAAGTTTTAACCAATGAGGAAGAAATGTTGAAGATAAGAGAAAGTGCACAATTAGATAAAGTTCTTCAATCAGTAGGCTTTTTGAATGGTAAGTAACTATTTTTTATTGAAATAAAATGGTTACAAGTGGTTTTCTCATATAGAATTAAACAATATATTATTTTCATACATGGATGTATATGAATGAGGGTAAACTATTTTTTTTCCTCACAACTATTTTTTTTATATTGATTTCATACTTAGTCCATAGTAAAGGTAGACCTTAACCTAATACCCAATTTACCATTTTAATGGATAGTGATAAATTTTTGATAAACCTTAAACACTCTTTTTCTTCTAGTAGGGCTATGGATTATTTTTTAATCCAATAGGTTATACAAATAATTATGAGTTTGTATAGATTCATTACAAAAACCATGAATTATTAGGTTAGTTCATTAGTTTAAAAGCTCTATTTTTTTACTATGTTGTATGTGTTGTTAAGAATTGAAAAGACTCTACATATGATGTTATCTTGAGTAGGGGTAAGTGAATGCTATGAAAGGGAAATCAAATCATCATTTTTATCATATTTTTACTCTAATAAACATATATGATTTGAGATTTTTATGTGAAATCTTGCATGGGAAACTATGACATTATTGTTTTTCTCATAATGAGGTTATACATGTTTTACACCACCTTTCATTCCTAAATTCATCAATAATCCCTATATGGTAGAGAATATAATTCCAATAGGTATATTTTTTAAAAATACACCCCAAGGTTAACTGATATAGGTTAAAAAATTTATATCTCAAGTACTGTGAGCAATTGGAAGGTATTAAGTACACCTCAGGGCTAGTTCTAATATAGGTTTCATAATAAAACAATAAGACCTAATTGGAAAAGGTGAGTCTACGACATAAAGAATCAATATTTTATGAATAAATACCTTAATATGAACAAGTAGTTTAGGATTAGAGGTGGTTAATGTTTTTATCTAACCTATATGATTCTCTCATGGGTAAGTCCTAATGGAAAGGTTTGTAAGTCCAATCGGTAGATATTGAAATGGTTATATAACTATAAGTTAATATATATCAAATCCCTAAATAATAATGAGTCAATCTAATTATAGTGTTTAAATGTTTGAATAATTCCCTAGTTCTCTCTCTATCATGTTATCATATCAATTTCATTGTGTCCTCACACACCCAAGTTAATGGTTGGGGTTGGTAGTTATAACTACATAATCTATAGATGGATGGGCTTATAATGGCTAATTTGTGTTGAACACTGACCAAGTACTACAAATTATATTAATCTTCAAATGTTTGTTCATAATGACTTATTATATGAGATGCACTATTTCTTGTTCCCCGCCTTTTAATTTTTATATTTAGAGACATTTTTCCCATATACTATAATTAGCATTTAAATGTGCAATTTAACATGAATTTATTCATTGAATGTTGTAAGTGATCAATATATTGTAAAGAGATAAGATCAAGATAGTGAATATTATATGAACTCTATTCATGTAACCTAATTAATATTAAATTAATTCTTGTTAAGAGACTTAAATTTTTTCTATATTTTATCCAAGAATATATTAAGAAAGACTTCATTTGAATTAAATCTTTTACTAATGGTGGTTGACTCCTTGTGTATTCAAATTATTGTAACTAGGTATAACTATGACATAGTACATGAGAACTATTAAATTTAATTTATATATCTTGTACATGCCTCTTTTCACATTTACAAAATTGATCATTAGTTGATAAGTATTGATTTTGGTTAACAAACTTATTACCAATTGAATTTGGTAATGCAAAAAATGTCTTAATACTGGTTAAGCCAAGTATGTCTCAACTTAAATTAATTTTAGACTAGAATATTAAAATAATAATTGTATATGTTACTTATATTAATTGTGAGATTTGAATTTAAATACACTAAATTTTATTTCACTATTAAATATCTTGACACTTAACCTAGTATTGGTAACTCAAAACACCAAAGGGGCATGATTATATCATATCTCTTTATCTATAATAGAATTTGAGAATATTGTGTCATAATTATTTTAAATATTCATTATGCTCAAATGAATATAAATTTTAGAATTTTTTGTTTTTACAACAAAACTTAATGTGTATTCATCTATTTAAAAAAAATAAATCATTTATTTTTATCTAATGATTTTTTTAATGAATAAGTGTGTTACACTATCATAAATCTTGTTAACTGGGTTATTAAGTTTCATATAAACACTCAAATCCAACCACTCTAGAATTCATTTGTAGTCCTTGAATGCAAATGTTGTGCTAATCTTAATTAGTAACCTTTGGTTGAAACCAATAGATTAAGACTAATAGAAACCATGTTTTTTTGTGTTCCTTTACCTAAGGTGTTTGATATATAATAAAGACTATTTGTATGTTTGTATAAGACTTATGTTGTGGAATTGGTCTATTAAATTTTTTTTAATACTATTTGATAAACCCAGTTTCTATCTATAATCATTATTATAGCATTGACCCTGAACATACAAGTACATATATATACACTATAAGAAGTATTTTTTGAAATAAAATTTAGTTCATATTTTTGAATTTATATTAGCAATAGAGATATTGTTATCATTTAGACACAAAAAAATTTATGTATTGTACTAAATAAGTAATGCTTGATTTGATGTCTTACCAAATAGGAAGCCCTAAATAAGAATTATTTTATGGTTAAGATTAGTAAAAGGATTTTCATTGATTGGGATAATTGGCCCTTAATGCTCAAAATGGATGAATGAATTAGAAGAGGTTATGAACTATTGTATAGGAAATATGTTCAACAAAGTAAAATTATCACACAATATCCCTTACCTTATTTTATTTATGTGGTTTCTATTTTATAAAATTGTATGAAGTATGTTCTTAGGATGTAGCTACTATTCACTTTGATATTGGAAAATTCTATTATGAATAGTACTACCTCCCATGCCACTTTCACATTGATTCTTGGAAACTTGGTGACTATGTAAAGGTTGATTATGATATTTTCAAGCTAGTCTAGTATAGACACAAATTAACATTTACTCTTAAACTTTGTACTTGTGACCACTCCTTTACACACTTAACTTTGGACCTATCATAGGGCCCTTTTGATCAATTTTAACCACCTTTCATGTGGAAGAATCACTCTTCTAGGATGGTTGATGACCCCAAAATGCACCTATCCATCATTTTTATCAATCTCAACCATTATCCAAGCCATGATAGACCCATAAAATTATTGTTTTTCCCCATTGGACAACAAAATTATTGTACAAGAGTGTCACGTCTATTGTCCAATCCCCCTCTCTTTTCCTCCCACCAAATAATATATAATTTTAAAAATTCAAAGTTATAAGAAGTTTAACCTATGTCCTTAATAATCCCCATTCTAATGAATTTAAAATATATTATTATATAAACATATGTTAAACCATTTTTCACACAAGGTGGATTCCACACTAAAAAGCACCAGGATTCTGATTGCACATTGAGAGTAAATTCCCTATTTCTCCTAATTTTGATTATGTACAACCCTATTAGCCTAGATATATAGTATGAATATATATCCAAGGTCATAAGTCATGGTTAAAACATTTAATCACACTAATATTTCACCAACATCAATCAATTTTCACCAATTATTCACATGCCACCATATAATGGGAGAAATACATGAGGTTTGAACCCTCTTTAGAGTATTGGTATGTAGGCAACACTCAACACATGGGTTATTGAGGTCATGACCAACTTCAATATTTGACCCTTTTTTCTCCCATTGATTTTATATCAATATTCAGATGTCAATAATCTAGGGTTTTTGAGCTAAAAATAATCATACAATGGTCTCCATAGATTATTAGAATCTCATGCATGAAACATAAAGCATATAAATGAGGGTGAATAAAACCCATAAATCCTATATCTTTACTATTTTTTAGATAGTACCAACCTCACATATGATAAGATCACCCCTTTTACTCTCTAAATTAGGGTGTTTTGTTCCATGGATCATTTCAAATGTATATATAGCTTCATAGTCTCTAGACCCGACCACTCTACTAGTTTCACTTTATGATTCATTCTATAGCATTTTTTTATCTAAGTTATAGTTTTCTATTACACTTTCCTTATTTATTAAGTTTCCATATTTATCAAGTTTCAAATTAGTAAATTTTTGGTATTTGTAATATTATTATTCATGATTTTTCATAGTAGTTTATCACTTAGGGTCATCTACATATTTCTAGGTTTTCCCTAAATTTTATAAAACATATTCATGAACCTTCTTATTATTAAACATTACAAAACCTAGTTTCCCCTAGGGTTTCTTTCTAAAATTTTATTCTCCTAAGGTTTCAAATTCAATTATAATGTTCTTATCATGATGGAGTGGTTTATATCATTTTCATGTATCTTTTCCTATTATCATTCTAGTATTTATAAAAATAAAAATGGTTAAAAAATCATATCCTCCTTCTAACTCTCAAGATTTTGATAGCTACCTCCCTCTAACCAAGTCCATGCTATCACTATCAAAAACTGTAAGGTATCCCATCCTATAGTTCCAAAATAAGGTAACCCCCATATCCTTCCTCAAACCCCTCCAACTCCCACATCTCCTCTTGAGGGAGTATGTATGCATGTTCAATCTGAATCACCTAGGGTTTATTTTTATGAAACTCTAAAATATCAAATCATCATTATGAACAATGTAATATCAAAGTTTCAAACTTAAAATTAGTGTTTTATGGAAAAGATCACATCATTAGAAAATTAGGTCACATATGCAAAGAATCTAAAGTATGATAATGTTAGTCATGTATTTACATCTTAATCTAGAATTATTGTGTATAATAAGAATTCATACCAAGATTAGAAGCTAAAAAATTATTCATCTACAATAACTGATTATAATAGTATTAAAAAATATTAATAAGATTTCAAGTGATATTTTAAGATAAATTCTTTGAAATAATTTAATCAAACTACCTCCTCTACATCCTCTAAAGAGATCAAAATATTATTTCTCATGTCATAAGATGCATAGGCATCATTGTTTGGATTTGAAAAAAATACAAAAGATCATTTATAGTGGTGATCCTATAATTGATACCTCAATAAATCAACCCACAGTGGAACAAGTGTAAGTAGAACAAGTGACAAAATCATAATTAGTACAAAAATGGTTGCCAAAGGATAAGTCATAGTAATAAAAGGTTCAAAATGCATATTCAAATCAATAAAACATTCAAAAGGTAAAATTAGAGAAATTAAAAGTACAAAAAGATCAAAATGAAAAATCAAAATTATAAAAGGCCTAAGATGCAAAGGTAATATTACAAAAAGAACAAGAGCATAAGTTACACAATAAAATAAAAGTTCAATAAGAAATAATTATTAAAAGAGGGTTTATAAAAAAATTAATTCAATAACATGAAATATCTATAAAACATATAGTTTAAAATGTGGTTACAAATAGGGAAACTACAAGCATTTCTTCATATAAAGACCCTTTCACTATCATTGCTCACATAGATGGCAAGCAATTTATAGATGTGAAGATTAAGGAAATTTAAGAAATCAGTTTTTGTTATATATCATATCTTAAATATCTTGTAAATAAGCATCAATACTTGGATAAATCTAGTGCATCTCTAACATTCATGGGATAAATTAAGTTAGGAGTTTCTTTTACTTTAAAAGAGTTTTATCTTGATTTTCATGTTATTTTGAATTTAAGTGCCTTAAATGTTGTGCTTGGAGGATAATGGTTATAATAAATATTATAATTATTTATAGTATTAAAGGTTTCATATAATTTGATCATGAAATAAGGTCACATATTTTTCCAAAGAAAGAACATCTCTAGAGAGAAAGCATATAAAAGAAAGCATACTTTCAGCTAGCATACAAGTAGATAAAAGTTATGGCATATCTATAGAGGCACAAGATAGAGTATATATTTAAAAAGAGAAATAAATAAATTTAATACCACAATATGGGGTAGTTAATTTTATATATCCAGATACAACAAAAGACAAGAGTAGAATTTCAAAATTTCCAAATCTAGATTATGATGATTATAAAAATATGCATAAGTATGATCTTGATGATATTGATTTTACAAAATATGAATATGGATATGATATATAACTTGAAAAATTATGATCTTATGCATTCACCATATATCACCATTCTTTTGTTCAATGCAAGACCTATTGATGATAAGACTCTTAAGAGAGTCATCAGTTAGTATCCTTCTCTCTATTTCTTAGTTCATATATATGAAAAAAAATAGTAAAATATTCCATAAAATACCAAAATAAGGATTTTTGCATGTTTATATGTACTTTTTCATACATCATTTTATTTGTGTATAGTTATTCAATACTTGTTTTATCCATTTTTATATCATATATCCTCATCATTGTATATGAGTGACTGCAAATTACATAGAACACCATTTCCAGCTTTAGTTGTAGGCAATATGATTGTTACACATTTAAAATTTTCAATTAGACAAGAGAACCCTATCGGAAATTAATGCTCTAATCTAGGGTCCATCACCCACTATTATCCTAGTGAGCTCAAATTATCACTACTCAATTTCAAACCACACACAAGGTTTCTACAACATGTACATTCATTAGCTAGCTCATTGGGGGTATATTATACACAAGTTTTATCCTTATTTTTATACCTTATCTTAATAATAACTCAATTATTTACATATCATTACATCTTATATATTCTCATGCACTAACATATTGATATATTACTGGTTATCTCAATTACTAAATATACTCATGTTACAACTTAGCTCTTCTTGATTAGTCACATATTATCATGCATACTTTTCATGTTTATTTCCTCACTTTGTGGATTGTATTTACTCCCTCTTTGTCATTATGGACATCTGAATGTGTCTTTTTTGAGTGGATTTAAATCCTTAATTATCTAGTTCTATGTATGTGAGGTAATTTGAATATGTCTTTATGTGTGTATTATTTGTTTATGTGGGTATTTTAACATGTCCTTATATGTGGATCTAAGCCTTCATTTATTTATTTTATGCATGTGAAGACATTTTAATATGTCCTTGTGCATGATTTTATTCAAGTGAGTGACATTTGAATATGTCTCTTGTGTATACAAATGGAAATGCAACTGATCTATTAACTAATCCTAACTTGGAGAAAATAAATCATACCTACACTTTTTATTGTTGATACATTAGATATTCAAGGTCATGACTAAGATGTATCCACTAGACCTAACCAATAAATATCTTACCACAATAACATCACTAGAGAGGGTTCCAAAGCCTCTAGTCAAATAACACCATACAATAACCCTAACTAGGTCCTATGTTTTCATATTCACTAGGTAAATGATAATTAAAATAAATTCTAATATATTTCTCACCAAATCTTATGACATAAAGTGGGGGTAATAAACATGCATAGGAGAATCCTATTTAATCTATGTATAGGTAAAACCTTAATGCATAGAAGATAAGTACAAATGTAAATTTATCTACTCTTACAAATGAGAAACAAAGCTAGGAATACTTACCTTTGAATATGAGCCCACCAATCCTCAATATCTACCTTGGCCAAGGTGATTCATAAGAGGTTGTTTTGGTATGTAAGGATAGCAAGGATAAGTTATATCTAGGCTACACAACTTATCTATACATCTGAAATACTTATCCATAAGACAAGATTCATATCTCCAAATAAAGTATTAAAACCTTAAGCTATGCTCCTCAATTAGAATGGTGGATAAATAGATGCATGATATAATATTCTTGTTATTATCTTATCTTATAAATGGTATAAATGGATATGTATATATATCTAGATCAAACCCTAAACCTTTCTAAAATTTTATTCGATAAGGTCTACCCAATTGACTCTATCATTAATTGATAAAAAAAAAATAGGTATCAGTCTAGGTCAGACATAGCTGACCTAGACCTATAACATGCTTTTAATAATTAAGATATAGGGTTAGCCTATGCCGACAGTGTAATACAAACCATCAAAAAGGATTTTAGGCTCAGGTAGGTGCTAATAAAGATGGATAAAAGCTTGGAGGAGTATGAAAGAGAGGAGGAAAGGATTAGGTAAGTACATAGGAGAAGTTTGTGTACATATAAAGTGATGGTATGGGGACAACAATCCTATGAAGCAACAATTGTTTACCCACCCCTTTCCTAGTGCACCCTTTAAGGCATGAACTTAGAGAGATTGAGACTCGATGAGTTCCTGTAAGAGATAAAGCATTAGTAATTGATAAAGTTTGAAAATATAATGTGTATACATATTCCCCACTTGAAATTCATCGCATATCATTTAAGTGCAACATGGGATGGTGCTTTGAGAAAAAAACATAATAACACACAATGCTAAAGCTAAATAAATTGTAATAAGAATAAAGTAATGTGAAAGGACAAATTTTAAAATCACATAATTTTACTTACCTTAATGTTGTAGATAATAAATGAATTGAAAGAAATGTGAAGGTGTCCAATGTATGGAACATTAGGTAAACTTGTATAAAATAGTAGAAAAGAGAAAAAAAATTAAAAAATGAAGAAAATACATGTAATATTTGGAAATATTCTCTATAATGTTAGGATTCTAAAACATATTACTATTCAAAAAAAGAGCTAGTAGAAACAAAGATATGATATTAAAAAAAATGGAATCTACTTGTAAATATTTGATAGGTAAATAATGTTGAATAGTAAATATAAATAGGGTAAAAGTAATTCATTTGTTATTTTTACTATTTCTAGAAAATAGAGCTCTGAGAGACCCATTATGAGACTAGAGATAAATCATGGTGAGGAGATGACAACTGAGATGGGGAGGATGCCTATAAATTGTATAAAATGAACTATAGGTAAGAAAACATAAATTTCAAATTTTTTGATTAATTTTATTTGAAATTGAGCCTAATATAAAAAAATTACCTGGTAAAAAAATTCTAGGCACCAAAACTGATCATAGGAAATTTTTAGGTAGACTAGGGGCATAATGAGGTATTGGGTAAGAATAATTTATATCAATAAATGCCTAAGGCATTTATGGTAAATGGTTGAAAAATCATCACAATGAAAGAATAGAGTCAACCTAGTCAACTTAGTTTATAAGGCAAGAGATAAATAGGGGCCAACTATGTAGTAGTGGGATGATGTAGTCTAAAATGAGAAGATGGCCAACATAGTACCTTTTGGCCAATGTAATTGGTATTAAGTGGCCAATACAATTTTATAAAGAGGGTTGACTATGTACCAAAGGTACGATGTAGTATACTAGAGCTGAGAAAGGGATGATTTAGTATCAGACAAACTGATATAGTCTAAAATAAAAATGTTAATTTAGTATCAAATGGGATGATTGTACTTAATAGGATTAGAATAGGGCTGATTTAGTAACAAATGGGCTGATTATGTATAAAAATATGGAAACATAAGAAACTAAATCAAACCAGCTAATGAAGTAGTTAATTTTAAAAAATTTAAGAATGCATTTTATTTATTTATGACATGGAGATATGATACATCCTTTATTATTTGATATTTTTTAGAAATGATGGAAATATTGGCACCTAGTATATTCATCATGGCTATCAGATCTATTGGATCATTTGACTAATGTAGATAGAGATCGACTAGTCACCTTAGGTTTCAGCAACATCATAAAGATGAGATGGATCCATTTGATTGTTGGTCTCATTGTCATGTTCCTAGGAGCATGGGAATAGTTGACTAACACTTTTTGATGGGAAGTGTATGGGGACACCATGGAGGGGAGATTAATCTAGAGGATGTCCATGCATTACTTGGACTTTTGATAGGTAGGACATTGGTGATTAATAATACACTAGAGGGAAAGGATGAGAAATAAGCATTAACCCAATGGGATACATGCTCATATAGGATTCACCTTAGGTTGAGGGTGAGCTTATTATATGTTTATATTATGTCCATTATGGACATCTAAAA
The DNA here is from genome assembly GCA_037957365.1 of Torreya grandis. Taxonomy (NCBI): domain Eukaryota; kingdom Viridiplantae; phylum Streptophyta; class Pinopsida; order Cupressales; family Taxaceae; genus Torreya; species Torreya grandis. The sequence continues at coordinate 70,550 of JARHVA010001282.1, read as the reverse complement.
GGTAGTGATAAGACTTATGATAACACGAGTGATGTGTCATAATTTAGATGATAAGGTAACATTTTATATAATAGTCATGTGCTAGTCCATATCAGATCAAGGAGCACTTTATAGTTTTCATGTTATCATTTGGGTCTAACTCATGCATGATGTGTATGGGATGTTATCCATAGAGATGAATACCATGGGACTAATGATTTTCCTTAGTGCATGAATATATGAGAGGTTACCCATGTATCAACTAGTTGGGTTGCCCCATGTAGTCAATCATAGGTTGCCTTAGGTTTTGTGATGGAGACATGACTAGTTTGGGTTATTCTCCATATGCTAGTGCTATAGACTATCACACAATAGGAGGTCATGTGGCATCCCTACACCCACATAGCTACCATATGGCCTAGTTAGTCTACCAATGCAATAGGGTTAGCATGGGTGTAGATCATGGGTTACTACACTTCATGGGTGGAGCTACATCTAATAGCATGTGTACCAAGATAGCTAATATTCCCCCATATGGTGGCTCCTCTAGTAGTGATTATTTATTAGGAATTATATGCTAGATAAATGAGAGGAAAAGGAGGTAGAGGGGCACCTATTGAGATACCAGTGATCAGGCCTTGACATGCTAGACCATGGGATGGTTGAGCATGATGGTAGGAGGTAGCAGATCCATTAAGAATAGATATAATGGATGTGGTCACCAGAGCATAATAATAATCATATCAGAGGTAATAGTGATCATTGTGTCCTCATCCAATATAGAGGCACTATCCATGTGAGGAGACACAAGTGTTAGTTATTGTATAGAGGGACTCAGTAGCCTCTCTAGGATATAGTTGGTCCATAGAGGCACCCATGAGGATAGGATCATGTTGGGATTGAGTGTTGACTCCTTGTTTTTCATTGGTGTGAAGGTGGCTGATAGAGGAGGTAATCAGTGGGTGAGCATATAGGGATACCATGATAAGAGACACTAGCACTAGTGAGAAACTATTTAATTTGATTTAAATTTTTGATATAGGACATTAGTTATACTATGATTATGGTAGATATATGATTTGATATGTGTGTGTGTGTGTGATTTGATGTCTATCTAGTTTTGGTTTTATAAATCCTATAATAGGGTATAATAGATGGGGATCCATGGTTATGGCTATGCACTATGACATTTTGGATGGGTTGTTAGCACCATACAACCCTACTACTTTGGATGTTCCTAAGATTCCATATGCCCTATCCTTGGTGGGTTGGTTTAGACTTATGGGAGAGGTCATGAGGTAGCTATAGTCATGTGGTGATGGGATACATCCATTGGTAGGGGTTGGAGTAGGAAAGGCATAGGCCTAGAAGGCCCTAGCACAGGAAAGAACCACACACATGGTAACCACCATCTAGCTAGGATAAGTGTAGGCCTAGGTGGCCAATCTATAGGGATAAGTTAATAGATTGATATCATGGAATACCTCTTTACAACATGTTATTCAGAGGGGTAGTCATAGGCATCGATGGGTGGTGTGGTTAGGCCATACGATAGACATGATGGATCCCAGCCTTAGAGATATAGCTATTGTATTTTATATTTTGTATTTGTATAAAACACATGGTGTGTGTGTGTGTGTGTGTGTGTGTGTGTGTGTGTGTGTGTGTGTGTGTGTGTGTGTGTGTGTGTGTGTGTGAGAGAGAGAGAGAGAGAGTGTGTGTGTGTGTATTTGTGTGTATATTAATGTTGATAGTTGTATTGATCTCATGAGTTTTACTTAGATTTAGATGTGGATGCATGGATATTTTTCCTTTATATCACATGTATTTATCTTTTGTTGTATATGTTATGGGAAGTATGTGGTGTATGTTTTATTTTCTAGCATTATGTGATACACATACATGGTTAAAAATAAAAAGGCAAAAAAGATTTGGAAAAGTATAAGTAATAAAAACAAATGTAATACATACTATATCATGATGGGAAATGTGTAATAATAAAATATTACTAAATATAATAAACCAAAGATGGTAAAAACAAATAAATTTTTTTAAACCATGTAAAATATTTGGACCAAATTAAAAAAATGAAAAATCATGCTATATCATGTTGGGAGGTATGAAAATATTGTAATAAAATGGAAGGCCCATAAAATACCAATGGTATGAAAACAAAATAATTAAGTTAATCAATCATACTGAATCATGTTGGGAAGTATAAAAATAAATACAAAATCTAAAATTAAATTAAATTGATCACACTAATTCAATCCAGGAAATATGAAAATTTTAATAAAATGGTTTTAAGCCTACATGAAATTAGAAAATAATAAGATAAAAGTGAAATATTAATGAAGTAAACATAAAACATACTAAATCAAGATGGGAAGTATGTCAATGACATGCAACTCATAATTGAACACTACGTATCTCAAATTTGATGTATGTAATTTCATTGTTACTTGGTTATTAGAATATTTTAGGTATTATAATATTTTGTGAGGAGGGTCTAGTCCTATCCATGGTCTTACATTGTAACTCACAAATGGAACACCAATGATGTGGAATAAACTATGATAATGATTTAAAAAATGTGTTTTTAATGTGGTAATTTGTGAAGAAGGCCTGATATTATCCATGGTCTTACAATAAAACTCACAAATGGAAACCCTAAGGGGAATGATCAACTAAAAAAAAAATATTCCTTAAGGGTGAAAAATTAGGAATGTTTTAAATCAAAGATTAAATGTAAAAATCATGACATAGGAATTTATGAGAAGACCTTAGGAAACATGAGGCATAGTAGGTACATAAGAGAGACACTAAGAGTCTCATGACCATCAAAATACAAAGGATACATGCTCACAATAAGCTCAAAGTTGTATAGGCAAATAGGTGAGATACTAGTATTTACTCATGTTAGTTATATGAATAAATTAAAATGGACCTACCTTCCCATAATATTTTTCTCATTCCTTAATACCTCCTATAGATCCATCTATCTACATAAAGATTGGGTACTTATGTAATAAAATAGGTAGCACTAAAATATTTTGTTTTGTTTTATTCTCCTTTCCTAATCTACTAGCCTATTTCACCCCAATGGACCTTAGCTCTATCATGAGGCCAACTATGATGTTTGAGATTTGATTATAAAAGGATATGTGTTATGAATCATGTATTTTAGTGTGATTTGACTTTTGAGATTTGTAAGTTACCTTTTGTATCATTGCCTTTTGTTTAAATTATTTGGATTTTAACTTTTATCGCTCTTAAGATTCTTCCTCCACATGAATTTGGAATAGCCAACATGAGTGAAAAAAAGTGATACACACAAATGAGCTTCAAATTTTGTTTAAAGGAAGATAGCTATCCAAAGATATGACTAACTAAACACTTGGGCTTACCTATGAACTAGTATGTAATATCAAGTTTCAACCATATGTATGATTAGTATGTGAAAGGAGATAAGGGAAAAAATGGAGATCCAAAGTGGATTGGTAAAATAGGATTATAATGAGATGTCTTTTTTACTAATTGATCACATGGTAAATAAATATTACTAAGGGGAATAAGTTTTATATAACTAAGTCAAAATATTAATTATCCACGTTGTTGAGATAAGGTAACAAACAATCATTAGGAAAGGAAAAGACATCCATGAAAGAAATGAACTCATAAATATAAGTATGCAATCATGAAAATAAATAATATAAATTATGATAAAATATGAAATAAAATGAAAATATATACAACACATAATTCATAATATAAAGATCCATGTGAAATAGATAGGGAAAGTAGAGTTGACACATAGTCAAGTAATATAAGATTTATAAAAGTGGATCACAAGTCCAATCCAAAATTATAATGAGTAAAAAACTAAAAGAACACCATACCATGTTCAAAAATACTGATAAATTTGTCTACAAATATTATCCATGCCATCTAAAATATCTTTATGAAGTTAAATCCTAACGATAGCCAGAGTCTCATTTATCCTCATGAAAAGTTGTGAAAAGACCTCCATCCAAATCTCTTCAATATAAAATGTAGGTGTAACTCAAGGATCATGCTCATGAGAGCTCTCATGCATATAATAATCAAGGAGGGGATTACATACCAAAATAAGAATGGTATTTTTAGATCAAGAAGGTGACACCACTCATGGAAAAGGAGCCATAGGTGAAGGATGAGCCTTCTTAAATGGGTGACCTATGGAAGGAGGAATAGTGGGTGTATGAATCATAATAAGGTGATCATGAAGGTTTTTTTAGAGAATATGGTAATTATCAATGTGATGGGTACTACATTGGTGCCAAAGATAATATACCTCCCCATATTAATATATATACTTAGGTAACAACTTGGGAGGAGGTATAGTCTTGTCTTTAGGATGAACAATGGAGGGATGCAATATGTCAATAGATTATCAAATCTTTTGATAATGGATGGAATAATGATTATCTATTTCATGAAAGTAATAGATATGTTTGTTAATAGACTTTGGGGGTTTAATAATGGAATAGGTATAAGGGAAAGACAAGGAAGGCCAATATAAACGGTAGTCTCTAGTCTAATAACCAACAACTTTATGAATATCATAATAAGTTTGGTCATCCCATTGGGTGGGCATGGGATCAAACTATATAAAAATAATAAGGCCACCACCAAGGGAAGCTGGGGATGGTGTAGAGACTAGGTTGGGTTCATCTAAAGGTAAATAAGGATTAAACACAAGATGAGGCTCAGATGAAGGTAGAACAGGAGTAGGAACCAGACTAGGCTCAGTTGAGGGTGAGGTATGATGCATATAAGGCTTAAAAATAGTAGATATCATCTTTATGGAAATTAATCTAAAAGTATCTTGGTATCTATCAAAATGATAAGGGGTAGTCATGGCATGATCCATGAGCATGTTTCTAAGAGGATCTACTAGAATTAGAGGTGTACCATACAATTGTTCCATCTCTACCCTTTAAAAAGAAGGAAGAATACTAGAATTCAACATTATGAAAGAAGGAATATGATAAGATGAATGAAAAATTGAAATAAATAAGTATGATATAAAATAATCTAGGTATCTCTAGCCTAGACAAGTCCTCATAGAAATAGATCATCTAAAGCATAACCATCATCATAATCAGGTATATTCAGGTCAATGGTACAAGTTGGTATAATATTTTCATCAAAATTCACATGATGAGTATAATGTATAGTAGTGGTTAAGACCATGGGTATATCATCAATAAGAGGTTGATAAGAGTGAGGCTTCAAAGATGGTGGAAGCTGGGTGATGAGATGATGGGAAAAATCAAAAGTTTTGATCTTAAGGCTAATCTCATCCAATTCATCATCATCATAATATAAGAGCTTATATGTTATGTTCAAGATGAGTTCAGGGTGACCACTATAACCTTGGGTAGAATTGACAAGATAATTTAAATGTTGAGATTCCCTAAATTGGATACTAGGCAAGGGTTCAAGGGTAGGAATTTTAAAGACACTATGTTCTTGTAATTGTTTGAAATTTCAAAGGTTTGTGTCTCTTTGAATATTATAAATATCACTATTATGGATTAATTTGATGCAATGGCACACAGATGAGGTGACATCCCTCATGCAATGATTCCAAGGTCTAATAAACAAGATGTTATAATAGAGGGGAAAGTTAAATATCATAAATTCCACATAGATGGTAATAAGAGGGATGGTAATAAGGAGCCACATGAACCCTAAATTAGGAATTTTCCTTCTATAATAACCTTGACATGTACCACATGTGGACATGAGATTGTACTTATAATATCCAAGAGTTTTAAAGAAGTCAAGGGAGGCAATGCAATTACCTAAACCCTCATCAATCAAATCACACTTAACTTGGATATCACTAATTTAGATGTTAAAAAATAAAGGAGGATCATTTACGTGAATTAGAATCTCATTTGAAATCATGGAAGTAATAGGAAACTTAAGGTAAAGAGAAGTTTCCATTGCTTCTTCAACATGTATGGACATCTCTTCACATTATTTTAGGATACTATCTTTAGACCCAAACATTTGTGTCCTACTAGGGGAGGATGAGGGATGTTCATTTCAAATATTAATTACATCAGATGGTTACAATGATTGGGGAAAGTTTTCATTAGTTCTAGAAAAGGTATTTGAGATGGGAGATGAGGAAGTTCTACAATGGGGTCCCATTCATAATAACCCATGGGGAGATTGATAGATAAAGGTGCATAATGTTGTATAATCTCCTAAGAAGGAGGATTAGAAGTGAAATAAAACTTATATTAGTAAGATGTAGTTGGTTTAGTTTGAGGATAAATAGGTTTATTATATTTAGATGGTGGGATAGTTGATTTAGGCATTTCTTGTGATCGGGTGAAAGAAATACTATTGGAAGGTTGGGGAACGTTGTTTATGTTTGTACATGTTGGGGAAATAATAGAGATGGTATGAGAGGTATTATCTAGTTGATATGTTGAAGGTGGTTCTTGGAAATATATAAGGTCCTCTTACCCCAACTTCATGAGAAGAGATGGGGAAGAATCTTGAATTATGTGGAATGGTTAAGGGGTTTGGTGCATGTGTGCTAGATTAGTATTAATAAAAACAACTACCTTTTACATGTTAGTAATATTTACCACATTTTATTCATTAGTGGGGTCTATAAGACTTTCAACATTATTTTTGGAAGGAGTAGGCTTATCGTTTCTATCTTGATGATTAGGAAGAGGGTCTTTATATATAGCAAGATGAGCATTAATTTGATTTAAATATTGGATTTTATTTTATGTTTTATGATCTTTAAAGGCTATGTCATATTTTTTTTGGCATTTATGAATGAGTGGTTCATGATCAAATTTTAGTCCAAGAATAAATTTCATAGCTATATTACATAATTATCTACAAGTCTCATGAGAGTGGCCCTAACTTATATGAAACCAACAAAATTTGTTCAGATCATACCATGTTTTCATTGGATGAGTGGGATCAATATCTCATGGTTGAGGCCTTGAAAGATGATTTTGAATCTCAACTAAGTATAATGCTTTATGGACATTAATGTTGTTTATTTGAAAATATAGGATTAGGAGTGTTATTTAGAGGGGGAGCATGCTCCATAACATTGTTGGGAGCAATGAATTGAATGTTTTGAATGGTGTCATAATTGTCAATGACACCATTATTGGGAGCATGAAGGTTTTTGTTTTTAATGACCATGTGAATGCACTTGGTGGGTTGGGATGGTTCAAATTGGCATATGATAAATTCTTATCACTTAGCTTGGTTGAGGGCTTCTTCCAAAGTTCTTTGAGAGAGATTCCTAACTTGATATTACAACTAGGGGTAGAGAACATTATTGAATAGATGAAAGCAATTATCATCTATCATTTTATGCTCACATTTATTAGATAAGTTATTCCATCATTTGATGAAATTTTGTGCCATTTCAGTTTCAATTTGCTTACAATTTATGAAATGAGATAAGTTATTTTCAGGGAGATCACTGGTTTGAAACTCTTATACTATGAAGTTAACCAAATCTTCCAAGCTAGTGATAGAACTAGTTTTTGATTGATTGTAACAATGTAAAGCATCTTTAGAGAGAGCGTTAGCTAATATCTTGGAAATAGTAAATGAATTAAATTTTACCCAATATTTATAGATATTACCAAATGTTTTTAAATTTAATGTGGGATCAGTGGACACATTATAATTGATGGTAGGTGTGATACCTCCTATGTTAATAATGCCAATTTGAGGTACTAGAGGTTCTTTTGGATATGTTTTATTGTTTGATTAATGATTATTGGTTGAGTAATTAGGTTACCATGGGAATACCTAAGGGGGGTGAGGGGCATTTGAATTTTTTTCTAGCCATGAAACTTTTTGGGGTTGATTTTGAAGGAGAATGAGATGGTTTTGATGTTGGAAATATTGTCATTGATGTCAAAGGTCTAGAATTATTGGTGATAAAGGCCCCATTGCATTTAATGGTGTTTTTAATATTCATATCTTAGCTAATGTGTGTTAATATTTATTTAATATTAATGAACATATTTTTGGTTGCATATAAGTCAAAAGAGGGCCCAGGGAGAATTCAAAGAGTCACAGGGTAAAAGATGAAAGAGGAATGGGATGCATTTTCTCATGAAGAGTCATCTTGAGGAATTTCAAGAGTCACCATGTGAAGACATAAGAAGGTATGGCACATATTTCCATGAAGGGACACTTTGAAGAATACAAAAAGTCACCAAGATAAAGACAAAAGAGGAAAGGACACTTTTGCTTATGAAGGGTCACCATATGACTTTTCAAATGTAAGGAGACAAAGGGTCATGCAAGTTTGGTGCAATTTTCCCTGAGGATTGAAGGGTCAAAAAGGGTGAATGCCAAATGTCATTTAGAAAGCTATAAATAAAGGCTTGAGAAACCATTTATAATATGCAAGAAAGTGCATGGTTTGTATTTCTTTTCAAAGAGATAAAAGTAGGAGATATTGTAGAGTTATATCATTTGTTGATTAAGCAACATTGAGAGATAGTTGTGTTTTATACACAAGAGGGGTTGGTGATCCTATACATTGGTTCTCAAAAATATTTGCAAGGGGTTGGTGCTCATAAATAGTTTTTGTGTTGGTGCTCAGCAAAGGGGTTGGTGCTCCTGCAAGTTGGTGCTTGTGAACTTTGTAATCTGAGTTCATGCTCATTCATATACTTGAGACTATTCTCTATGGTTTTTCCCACTTTAGGTTTTCACATAAAAATTTGGTGTCTCTCTCTCTCTCTTGTGTGGTTCATGGTATTATTTCTATTTTATTACATATCTTGAATGTGTGGTTAAGTGGTTAAAGAAAAGGAATTTGGTAAATAAATAAGATATATAATATACTAATTTGCCCCCCCCCCTCTCAGTATATTTCATGCTTAATAATTGGTATTAGAGCAGGTTCCTTTGAAAAAAATTTACAACTTGAAGGTAGATTGGGAAAGCATGATGGCTAGATCACATGAAGGTTTTTCTATAAATAAGGCACCTTTGTTTGATGGGAAAAATTATGTTTTTTGGAGCATAAGGATGAATACTTATATAATTTCCCTTAGATTTGACATATGGCAAGTAGTGGTAGAGGAATATGAAGATCCACAGACACTTGTAACTACTCTGGCAGAAAAGAAGGCAAGTGAAAATAATGCTAAAGCTTTAAATTCTATTTTATGTGGTTTATGTGAATTAGAATTTGTTAAAAGTATGCAATGTAAATATACTCATGAAACTTGGGTAAAAGTTGAGAATATTTACAAAGGTGATGGAAAGGTTCAGCAAGCCAAGATTCAGACTTTTAGAAGATAGTTTGAGAGTTTGAAGATGGAAGAGGAAGAAAATATAGCAAGTTATCTTTTACATGTTGATCAAATAGTTAATCAGATTCAAGGTCTTGGAGAAAATTTAGAAGAATCAATTGTGGTTCAAAAAATTTTAAGATCTCTACCATTGAGACATGATGTAAAATTTTCATCAATTAAAGAGATAAAGAATTTATCCAAGCTAAAAATGGATGAGTTACATGGTATTCTTATGGCATATGAGATGCAGACCGAACAAGAGAAACCCTCAAAGAGAGAAGATGTTTTCAAGACATCAAAGAAAGAGAAGGCTAATATTCAAGAATCAAGTGACAGTTCTAGAGATGATGAAGATGACAATGGAGCTCTATTCATTTTCAAGCTAAAAAAGGGCATAGGTAAATATCAAGGAAAATTACCTTTCAAATATTTTAATTATGGAAAGATTGGACATTTTTTAGCTAAGTTCCCAGATAAGGGTAGTGGTGACAATGAAGAAGGAAAGTATACATACAAGAATAATTTCAAAGGAAAATTCAAGAAGGGATTAGAGAAGAAGAGTTTGTATTCTAAATATCCTAGCTCAGCTGAAGATAGTAGACTCAGTGATTCAGAAAAAGAGATTCTATTCATGGCATACATAAAGATGCCTCTACAAGTAAAATTAGAAAATAATCAAGAAGAAGAATAGGATGAAGCTAAAGTGAATCTGGAAGGAGAACTCATTTGTGCCTTAGAAGAGTTAAAATCTCTTGAAAAGAAGAATCAAAGATTAAAGCTCTAGATCGAGAAAAATGAAAAAGAGTCAAAGTAAATAATTGAAGATCTACAATCACACTTTAAAGAAGCCAAGAAGAATGAAGAAGATATAATGGCATAATTGAAAATAGTAAGTAAATAATGTGAAAGGTATGTTATTGAAATTGCTTCTTTAAAAATAGATCTTGAGAAAATAAATAAAGCAATCAATGATAGAGTAGCCAATGATTCAAAAATTGAGAATAGCACTAATATGTTAAATAAGATATTAAGAAAATCAAATATTAATGTCAGATAAGATAGGTATTGGATTTAAAAAATATAAAGGGGAGGCCACTACTTTCATAGACAAGGAAAAAGGAAAGAGCTATGCTAAAACTCTTACAAAAAAAGAAATAAAAAGGGGAAAAAATTAAGAATATAGAGGACATCTCAAACAATGAAGGCTGGAGGGAATAGAGCTACAAAAGGCAATCAGGTTAGATATACATAAATAGGTCATATTTTTATGGTTACTATTTTTATTATAATATATATGGTCATAAGAAAATAGAATGTCAAAAAAGGGCTAACAATTTCAAAAATAAGAAGGAAAGTCATGCAAAGTTAAGAAGAAGCCATAACTCTTTTGCTCCTTTATCAGGATTTAATGAAGAGGCCATAATATGTTACAAGTGCAACAAATTTAGACATAGCCTGGTATTATAGAAGTGTGTTTGAGTCAGTCAAGAAGGACTAGAGTTTCAAGGCTCCATTCATCAAGAAGAAAGTTCAAATAAGTTCATGGCAAAAGAAACAACCTGAAAAGTCTATGTTGGTATAGATAGCTTTGTGTGCAAGAAATGAAGAAAAGCCATGGCTAATTGATAGTAGATATTTGAGGTACATGATAATAGACAAAATCAATTTCATAACCTTGAAGAATATAAATGGTGGCACAGTGAAATTCAAAGATAATACTACTACCAGAATTGCTGAAAAAGGTATACTAAGTTTGGATAATGGTAGAACTAAAACTAAAAATGTTTTATATGTAGAAGATCTTAAGAATAATATTTTGAGTGTAAGTCAAATATATGATTAGGGGAACACACAAAGGTTTTTAAATTAGGAGAAAATATTCATATGTGTTGATTATAGATGCTCAGAGAATAGGCAATAATTTGTATATGTTATCAGACATCAAAGGTCAAAGATGTTTTTTGATTCAGATTGAAGAAAGTTGGAGATAGCACAAGATAATGGGTCACATAAATTTTGACAATCTTGTCAACATCAGTAAAAAAAAAATAGTCATAAATCTTCCAAATATTACAAAGCCATCTGACATGCTTTGTGAACCTTGTCAACATGGGAAGCAGGCTAGAAGACAATTTAAAACAAAAGAGTACTCGACCACTTAGATGTTAGAGCTTGTTCACACTAATCTGTGTGGACCTATGACAACTCAAATTACTCAAGGTGAGAAATATTTCATGTTTCTTATTGATTATTTTTCATGTATGACTTAGGTAATATTTTTTTAAAAAAAATTAGAAGCTTTCAAACATTTCAAAGCATTCAAAGCATTAGTTGAGAATGAAACTAGTCTGAAGATCAAGTGTCTAAGATTAGAATAAGGAGGAGAATTCATGTCAAATCAATTTATTGATTTTTGTGAAGACCCTAGAATAAAGAGACATTATTCAGTAGTCATAACTTCACAACAAAATGGAGTAGTTGAGCAGAGAAATAGAACAGTTTAGGAGATGGTGAGGACAATGCTAAATGAATCTAATATACTAGATAAATATTGGAGAGAGGTAATTTATATAAAAATTCATATTCAAAATAGAGAATTATTGAGATTAAATAGTGACAAGACTCCTTATGAGCTATGGAAAGACAAACCAACAATAGTTGATTATTTTAGAGTTTTCAACAACAGATGCTTCATAATGAGAACTAATGAAAAACTTGGGAAGTTTGAATCCAGAATAGATGAAGGTATATTTCTTGGTTATTCTTATAAAATTAAATATTATAAATGTAATAACAAAAGAACCAATAAAATTGTTGAAAGTACAAGTGTTAGGATAGAAGAAGATGGAACACAAAGAATCAGTGATCTAGTAGACATTCCTAAAATCATTGAAGAGGAAGATTTTGAAGAATTAGATGAAGATAAGAAGGAGAAAAAGGACACAAAAAATCCATCCAAATATGTTCAAAGAAATCATAATGAAAGTGACATCATTAGGGACATAAATGAAGGAATTTGCACTATAATAATGATGGTAAGTGAATCTGAGTAAGTTAATTTCTATTTGTTATCCAAAATTTAGCCTAGAACTTTTTTAGAAGCTAGACATGACAAGCATTGGGTTAAGGCTATGGATGAAGAATTAAATTAGATAGAAAAGAATGATACTTGGGAATTAGTGCCTAGACCAAAAGATCATAATGTGATAGGAACAAAATGGGTTTATAGAAATAAGTTGAATGAAAATGGAGAAGTGACCAGGAATAAAGCAAGATTAGTATGTAAAGGATATGCTCAAATTGAGGGAATAGATTTTGAAGAAACTTTTGCACCAGTGGCAAGGTTAGAGTTTATTAGAATGTTTCTTTCATATGTAATGTTAAAAAATTTCAAAATGTTTCAAATGGATGTCAAATCTACCTTCCTGAATGGGAATCTAAAAGAAGAGGTCTACATTAAGTAGCCTAAGGGATTTATTCTCTCAAATATTAGTAGCCATGTATGCATATTAAAGAAAAAATTATATGGATTGAAATAAGCTTCCAGAGCTAGGTATGAAAGACTTGATAAGTACTTGTAGGATCAAGGTTTCAAGAGAGGATTTGTTGACAGTAATCTCTATATCAAAATAGAAGGTGAGCATCAATTGATTATTGTGGTATATGTTGATGACATCATTTTTGGAGGAAACATTGAAAAGATAACAAAATAATTTTATAATAATATTCAAAAATAATTTTAGATGTATATGCTTGGAGAATTATCATTTTTATTAGGATTTCAAATATTTTAGTCAGATAAAGGAATTTTCATATCTCAAAGTAAATATTCCAAAAAAATGTTGAAGAAATTTGGTTTTGAGGATTATGCACCAGTTGGCACACTAATGTGTATAGGAAATAAGGTAAGCAAGGATGAAGATTCACCTATTGCAGATCAATATTTATATAGATCTATGATTGGTAGTCTTTTATATTTGATAGCATCGAGGCCCGACATCATGCATGCAGTAGGTATGGTTGCAAGATATCAGTCATCTCTAAAATATAGTCATGTTTAGTTGGTGAAGAGAATATTTAGATATATCAAGGGAACATTAGATTATAGATTGTGGTATCCTATAGGTAGATATTTCACTTTGGTTGCTTATATAGATTCAAATTAGGTAGGGTGCTTGGATGATAGAAAGAGTATAAGTGGAGGTGATTTCTTCCTTGGTGATAGATTAGTATCATGGCTATGCAAGAAGTAAAATTCAGTATCAATTTCTATAGCTAAAGTAGAATATATTGTAGTGGTATTATGTTATACTCAAGTGCTTTGTATGAAGCAAACTTTGAAAGATATCAAAGTCAAATATGATGAACCTATTTCTATTTTTTGAGACAACACAAGTGATATTAATAATTCAAAGAATCTATTGATGCATTCAAGAAAAAAATATATTCCTATTAGATATCACTTCTTGAGAGAGTAGGTTGTAGATCAATAGGTTAAGATGGAGTATATTAGTACTACAGAGTAGATTTTAGATATTTTCACAAAGGCACTACCAAAAGACACATTTGAGTATCTACAAGAGAAGTTAGGAGTAATTTATTTTACTTCTTTCCATTTAGGTTTAGCATTAATTGAGGGGGAGATAAGTGTTATCTCTAGGTAGTCCCTTTGCCATTGATGTCAAAGGGGGACAATAACAAGTACAAGTTGAGGTGTAGAAATAGGTATAAGGAATAGGTACAGGTTGCTATAGTAAGGGGGAGTTATTGTATATTTTTTAAATGGTAGTATGTGTAGGTTTCAGGTTGTGGTAGTTTTAGTTTGAGGTTGCCATCAATGACAAAGGGTAAAGTTGTTGGAAATCTTGTCATTGATGTCAAAGGTCTAGCATTATTGGTGATAAATGCCCCATTGCATTTAATGATGTTATTAATATTCATATCTTGGCTAATGTGTGTTAATATTTATTTGATATTAATGAATATATTTTTAGTTGAATATAAGTCAAAAAGGGGCCTATGGAGAAGTCAAAGATTCATGGGGTAAAAGATGAAAGAGGAATGGGATGCATTTTCTCATGAAGAATCATCTTGAGGAATTCCAAGAGTCACCATGTGAAGACAAAAGAGGGTATGGTGCATTTTTCCATGAAGGGAAACTTTGAGGAATACAAAAAGTCACCAAGATAAATACAAAAGAGGAAAGGACACTTTTTCTTAAGAAGGGTCATCATATGACTTTTCAAATGCAAGGATATGAAGGGTCATGCAAGTTTGGTGCCATTTTTTATGAGGATTGAAGGGTCAAAAGGGGTGAATGCCAAAGTTCACTTGTAAAGCTATAAATAAAGGCTTGAGAATCCATTTGTAATATGCAAGAGAGTGCATGGTTTGTATTTGTTTTCAAAGAGAGAAAAGTAGGAGATATTGTAGAGTTCTATCATTTGTTGAGTAAGCAACATTGAGAGATAGTTTTTTTTTGTACACAAGAGGGGTTGGTGCTCCTATGGTTTGGTGCTCACAAATATTTGTAAGTGGTTGGTGCTTTTATGGGTTGGTGCTCACAAATAGTTATTGTGTCGGTGATTGATAAAGGGGTTGGTGCTCCTACAAGTTGGTTCTTAAAAAATTTGTAATTTGAGTTGGTGCTCATTCATATACTTGAGACTGTTCTTTGTGGTTTTTCCCACTTTGGGTTTTCACATAAAATTTTGGTGTCTCTCTCTCTCTTATGTGGTGCATATTATTGTTTCAATTTTATTGCATATCTTGAATGTGTGGTTAACTGGTTAAAGAAAAGGAATTTGATTAAGAAATAAGATATATAATATACTGATTCACCCCCCCTCTCAGTATAAATATAGGATTGTAAGTGTTATTTAGAAGGGGAACATGTTCCATAACATTGTTGGGAGCAATGACTTGAATGTTTTGAATGGTGTCATAATTATCAATGATACCATTGTTGGGATCATGACGGGTTTTTTTTTAATGAGCATGTGAATGCACTTGGTGGGTTGGGATGGTTCAAATTGGCACATGATAAAGTCTTATCTCTTAGCTTGGTTGAGGACTTCTTCAAAATTTCTTAGAGAGAGAGAGTCCTAACCTGGTATTACAACTTGGGGTAGAGAGCATTAGTGAATAGATAAAAGTGATTATCATCTATTATTTTATGCTCACATTTATTAGACAAGTTATTCCTTCATTTGATGAAAGTTTATGTCATTTCAGTTTTAATTTGCTTATAATTTATGAAGTGAGATAATTTATTTTCAGGGAGCTCACTAGTTTGAAATTCTTGTACTATGGAGTTAACCAAATCTTCCAAAATAGTGATAGAACAGGTTTTTAATTGATTATACCAATGTAAAGCATCTCTAGAGAGTGTTTTAGCTAATATCTTGGCAATATTAAAGGAATTAAATTTGACCCAATCTTTATAGAGATTACCAAATGTTTTTAAATTTAATGTGGGATCAGTGGACACATTATTATTGATGGTAGGTGTGATACCTCCTATGTTAATATTGCTAATTTGAGGTACTAGAGGTTCATTTTGGATATGTTTTATTGTTTGATTAATGAGTAGTGGTTGAGGAATTAGGTTACCATGGGAATCCCTAAGGTGAGCGAGGAGAATTTGGATTTTGTGCTAGCCATGAAACTTGTTGGGGTTGATTTTAATGGAGAATGAGATGGTTTTGCATCTACATCATTTGATTTGCATTATTTATTTAAAAATTATTCATTTGATTGATTTATTGTTTATAATAAAATTTGATGACTTTGGGTAGTATTTTGACTAGTGTGTGTAGCATGTAAAGTATTGGTATCTGTATTAGTGGCTTAGGTTGCACTATGAGTAATAGCATCCATTGAACTAGTGGCATGAGAATCATTGGTATAAAATAAAGCACTAATAGCATGATTAGCATGTTTATAAAAATATACACTAGTGGAATAGTTAGAATTTGAATAAAAATAAACACTAGTAGGATTATTAACATTGGTAGCAAAGGATGCACTAGTGGAATGATTAAGGAGGAGGGTCTTTAGAAAAGGCCAACTAGAGGTTAAACCTACCATGTTAGTATAGATACTTGGCATGGAGGTTAAATATGTTATATAAGAATAAGTCCTAGTGTGGGAAGGAGTCAAAATATAAGGTAAATGTTGAGAATCAAAAAAGTGTGTCCCCCAAATCTGTGAGAGAAGGTAGGGGAGGGTGAAATAGGTTCTTCTACTTGAACACCTGTCATCAAATTATAGATGGTTGAAGGGTAATTTCCTCTATGTTGAGTAAATTTGTTAATAAATAAATGAATTTTAGGTGTGTACTCTAATTCATTTTCATATTCTAAGGAGAATAAAATATTATTAACTAAGGATGAATGAGGAGGAGTCCCATAATTGGTAGTAAGAGTGGCAATGTGAACATTGATTTTATCCATAATGGAAGCCACAAGATATTTTTATGGAAACCTATTATGATGGGTAAGACTCATCATATTTTTTGTATTAAAATATATATTATACTCAAATATTAAATCCATGATGAGAAAATGAGGTGAAAGAGGTGATAAAAAAATCAAGAAACAAGATACAGAATTGAACTGGTCGAATATGTTCATGTAAACTAGAGAACATAATAGAGAATAAGAGGGCATAGTCATATAGGTTGATTTTGTGTTATAAGATAGGGAATATGATAGATAATAAGAGGACACACTCATACATGTTGAATATGTACTAATTATATAGGGCTCTGAATAGGAAGATAAGGAGACACAGTGAGATACGTTGACTATGTATTGCAAGTAAATATTATGAATAGTCTGCAAGAGATAGTGTTAATAAAAGATAGTGTTTTTAAGGCAAAGAAAGGTTTTACAAAATAATATCTAAGAAAATTAAATTAATAACATAATCAATTGGATCAATGTGATTGATCCAATTGGAACACACAACATAAACCTTGCCCTAACACTAGCTAATGCGAGTTTTACAATATAAAATATAATGATAAAAGATCAAGAATAAAATTGATGGTTACTCTTAAATTTTATTTAGTTATAATGATAGATTAATATAATTTGATTGGAATTTGGTTGTAATAAGGAACTAGAAATCAATCTAAAGATGGTTTTAGGAAGTTTAGGCTAAAAGGGATCTATATTGGTGATGGTACTAGCTTGGTATTAGGGTCTACCACCTCACTTCACAATCCCATAGTGATAAGGGTGTTGGGTGATTTGAAAATATATACCATCAACCACATGTTTATACTTATCTAAAAAAACCAATTCAACTTCCCCCTTGGTGATGAAATCCAAGTAGGTAGGCCTTGGGAAGACAATTTTTTAATGTTTTTATGTGTAAAGTGATTTGGAAGTGTGTGAAAAAGAGAAAAATAGTATGACTAACTCTGTAATTTAAAAAACCACCTAATTAATATATGTTTATTAATTTAAGCATGCAAGCAACTAAAAGTAAAGGTGAATTAATTAGTAGTAAAAATAGGTCAATTCCTTGATTATGAAGAGTATAAAGTTAGTTCAAGAGACACTATATGCAAATAATGTAGAAAAATTCAACTGGGTCACTACTATTCTAAAGAATCATGATTTGGAATAACATATTCAAACAAGTTGACTATGTCTTCAAGATATAAAATAGGCTAAATAACTGTGTTGAATCAGTTGACCCAATTCTCTATAGGGTTACAATTTTATAAACTACAAATTTGTGAAAAAAAATACTAAAAAAGAAGAATTGAAATGGAAAAGAGAGTAAGAATGAACCTTGGTGGGTTCAAAGATGTTTATATTGAAAAATTTTATGATATAATGCTCAATTTCTGATTGAAAAATTTTGCTAACAGAGTCTACTAGCTTGATGGAGTTTGTAAAACATGTGTGCTGAAAAAGTTGTGAATAGAGTCAAGTGGATCGACTATGTTTGTATACTTGTATGTTGAGAGAGGAGAATTAAAAATAGATTTCACTAATTTGAATATATATATTCAAATATGTAATTAAATAATAATATTATGATGAACTAATCAATCTAGTCACTTATATTTGGAGAAGACCTGCACATATAGAACAAAGTCATTTTTTAGCGACTATGTGTTAAACCTACACATAGACTGTTAAGACTATATTGAAAGGTTTGATAAAATACTAAAAAAATATAAAAATATAATATAATGATAAAATGAAAGTGTGAAAGAAAACCTATAAGAGTTTTATTCACATTGGGTTCACTATAATCTATATAAAAGGAAATGCAATTGATTTATTAATCACTCCTAGCTCATAAAAACTAAAACATACTTACACTTCTAATTGTTGATAAATTAGATATTCAAGGTCATGAGCAATATTGATTTATTAGACATAACCAAGGGATATATTACCATAATAACATTAGTAGAGAGGGTTCCAAATCCTCTAGTAAGCAACACCATGTAATAACCCTAACTAGGTCCTATGTTTTCAATTCACTATGTAAATGACAAGTAAAATAAAGTCTAATCTAGTGATCACCATGTTGGAAATATTGTCATTGATGTCAAAGGTCTAGCATTATTGGTGATAAAGGCCCCATTTCATTTAATGTTTTTTGTAACAGATATATCTTGGCTAATGTGAGTTAATATTTATTTAATATTAACAAATATATTTTTGGTTGCATATGAGACAAAAGAAGGGCCCATGGAGACGTCAAAGAGCCACGAGGTAAAGACAAAAGAAGGATGGGATGCATTTTCCCATGAAGAGTCATCTTGGGGAAGACAAAAGATGAAGGGTGTAATTTTTCATGAAGGGACACTTTGAGGAATATGAAAAGTCACCAAGATAAGGACAAAAGAGGGAAGGACATTTTTGCTCATGAAGGGTCACCACATGACTTTTCAAAGGCAAGGATATGAAGGGTCATACAATTTTTGCACCATTTTCGATGAGGATTGAAGGGTCACAAAGGGGGAAGGCCAAAGGTCATTTGGAAAGCTATAAATAAAGGCTTGAGAAGCCATTTTTAATATGAGAGATAGAGGTTAATTTGTATTTGTTATATCTAGCTTAGAAGAGCAAAGGTGAGAGAGAGGAAAGAGATGTTGTAATGAACTATCATTTGTTGAGATAGTAATAATTGAGAGATAGTTGTATACACAAAGGGGTTGGTGCTCCTATGGGTTGGTGCTCACAAATTTTTTTTGGGTTGGTGCTCGGCAAAGGGGTTGGTGCTCCTGTGGGTTGGTGCTCATGAATTGTTTTTGGGTTGGTGCTCGACAAAAGGGGTTGGTGCTCACAAATTTTTGTTGGGTTGGTGCTCAGCAAAGGGGCTGGTGCTCTTATGGGTTGGTGCTCATGAATTGTTGTTGGGTTGGTGCTCAATAAAGGATTTGGTGCTCCTGTGGGTTGGTGCTCACAAATTGTTGTTGGGTTGGTGCTCGGAAAAGGGGTTGGTGCTCTTGTGGGTTGGTGCTCATGAATATTTGTTGGGTTGGTGCTCCTGCAAGTTGGTGCTTATGAATATTGTTTGGGTTGGTGCTCATTCATATACTTGAGATTGTTTTCCGTGGTTTTTCCCACATTGGGTTTCCACGTTATATTTGGTGTCTCTCTCTATCTTGTGTGGTGTTTATTGTTTGAGTTTTATTTCATATCTTGAATGTTTGATTAAGTGGAATTTGGTTAAGGGAAAGTTTTATAAGATATATGATATACTAATTCACACCCCCTCTCAGTATAGACCGTGCTTAACACACCAAATATTGTGGCACAAAGTAGGGTTAATAAACATAAAAAATAAACATTCATAGGATAATCCTAATTAAGGTATGTATAGGTAAAACCCTAATTCATAGGAGATAAGCACGAATGCAAATCTATCTACGCTTACAAAGGAGGATTAAAGTTAGGAATACTTACCTTTGAAGATGAACCCACTAAACCTCAATCTCTCCCTTGGCCAAGGTGTTTCACAAGATGTTGTTGTGGTATGTAAGGATAACAATGATAATTCATCTCTAGGATACATAACTTCTCTATGCATCTAAAATACTTCTCCATAAGACAAGATATATATCTCCAAAGAAAGTATTGAAACCTTAAGCTATGTTCATCTAGTAGAATGGTGGACAAGCAGATGCATAATATAATATTCTTCTTATTATATTTTATCATGAATGATGGAAATGGATGTGTATATATAGATAGATATAACCTTAAACCTTTCTATAATTTTATCCTATAAGGTCATCCCAATCGACTCTATATCATTAATTGATAAAAAAAAAATTAGGTCTTAGTCTAGGTCATCCAGAGCCAACCTATACCTATAATGTGCTTTTAAAAATTAATATACAGGGTTATCATAGGCTGAAAGTATAATGAAAACCATAAAAAAGTGTTTGTCTTAGGTAGGTGTTAATGAAGGTGATGAAAATCTTGGAGGAGTGTGCAAGAAATGAGGCAAGTCTTAGGTAAGTACATAGGAAAAGGTTATGTAGATAGTAAGTGGTAGTATAGGGGACAATAATCCTAAAAAGTTCTAATGGTCTACCCACCCTTTTCTTGATGCACCCTTTAAGTCATGCACTCAGAGAGATTGAGACTCGATAGGTTATTTTAAGAGATAAAGCATCATTAATTGATAAAGTTTGAAAATATTATGTGTATACATATTCCCCACTTGAATCTCATCACATGTCATATAGGTTCAACATAGTATGGTGCTTAGAGAAAATAACATAACAACAAATAATGTTGAAGCTAAATACATTTTAGTAAGAAGCAAGTAAGATAAATTAAAGGACAAAATTGAAAAACACATTATGTATATACACCTTGTATTTATCCCCTTGGATTTATATTAAGTTATTTGTGTGATTTGGGTGTACTCTATAATTATGTGTGTCATGGCCATGACACCCTACTTATTTCTTTGTTCAACTTTTATGCCTGATGGATATCATGAATTCCTCATTAATTAGTTCTATTCAATGTTATATACTTAATTTTATCATTTTTTTATGTACCTAAATGTTAACATTTATCTATACACTCTTGATATGAATGTGTGTTCCTATATGCATATCACATTACTACTATGCTCAATTTATCTATATGATGATGCCATGCTTTTCCATGTTATCACTCTTACTCAAATTTACATCTTGTTGTCATAAAAATATATCACATAAATTTTTATTTTGAGTTAAGTTATTTCAAAGCCTCAACAACTCTCCTCAAAATAAGGAGCAATCACATAGGTTTGTCTTAGAGACTAGACCTCCAAAATCAACATACAAATAGAATTTGGAAATTATTATACAATTAGCACAATTTCAGTCCCAAAAAAAGCATTAAAAGTTGATTTTGTATATGAGAAATTTGTTGAACAAGATATCATTTCTCTCCTATCCTTCCCATCATTTTTGTCCAAATACCTAAAAAATAGGCATTTCCATAATTTATTAGAATCTTAATTTACCTAAAATAGTATGCAATAGTTTTACAATTTTAGTTTCTATAATTACTCATTTTTTTCTCAGATTTTCTCAATTTAGGGGAATCATGTGTGGAATGTTGTTCTAGGTTAACACATAGGTTTTCTCATAACTATATTTTTTATTACTAAGTTTTGGAATCTATATACACCAAATATCAGTTTGGAAGCATGTGTGTGGTATATGGCTTCCTTAGTACTCAATTTTTGCACTAGTTTCATAGATGGAATGGGAAATCCATGTCATTATCCACACTATATACACTAGATATATATTATAGTCATTTTTTACACTAATTTTCCCCAATTTTCTAGATTTACACTAAAATTGAAACTTATCTTGTCTGCAGTGGTTGGTTTTCTATTTTCAGCAATTTTTCACCGAAATAATTTATTGGGATCTATACAGGGATTATAAATTAATTCACTAATATGATTATGTGATGATGGGTTAAATAACACATTGATTTATTAATCACACTTGCCTATTCATGAGGATTAGGGCATGCACATTCTAATCCAATTTATTCAACATAAATGAAATCTTAAAGGGTCCTACCCTATACAATTACTATTTTTGCACCAAAAAAACATAATGGTTTTCATACCCAATAAGTTTCATTCATTCCTTGTCATTATATATTTTATTTTTATTTTATTTTTGATATTCATCTCAAGTAAATACTAATATTACACATTTTTCATTACAGGGTTTCATGGAGCATAGTTCAATGTTGCAGCCTACATGCAGGACTACACTTCATAAATAAGTTTAGGTATGCATTTTTCCATTTACTCTATTAATTTAACTTTTTTTTATTACTAAAATAAAAAAGGGTAAATTTATACACATAAATAAGCATTTAATATTAAATAATACACTCATGACCACTCCTTTACACACTTAGCTCTGGTCTTATCCTAGGGCCCTTTTGATCACTTTCAACCACCTTGTACATAGGGGAATCACTCTTTTAGGTTGATTGATGACCCTAAAATTAACATATCCATTATTTTATCAACATTAACCATCATCAAATCCAATTTAGTCCCTTAGTGTTTTTATTTCTTCCCAATGGACAATAGTGCCCTATTAGACACAAGGACCCCACTCTATTGTCCAATCCCCCTCTCTTATCCTCCTAAAAAATAATAGATAATTTTAAAAATTAAAATTTATGGAAAGGTTTTATTATGTCCCTAATAATCATGATTCAATTTAATTTCAAATATATGACTATAAAAACATTTCAAACCCTTTTTCACATAAGGCATATTCCACACTGAAAAACACTAGAATTCTAGTTACACATTGAGAGTAAATTCCCTTTTTCTCCTGATTATGATTGCATATATCCCTAGTATCCAAAAAATAAAGTTTTAATACATATCCAAGGTTATAATTCACATTTAAGATAATAAATCACACTATTATTTCACTAGCATATATCACTATGCACTAGTTATTCATACAAAACCATAGCATGGAAGAACTACATGAGGTTTGATCCCTCTTAAGATTATTGGTATGTATGAAATGCTCAACACATAGATTTTTGAGGCCACACATTACTTCAATAATTGACCCCTTTTTATCCAATTTATTTTGTATTAGTCTTCACATGTCAAGGAACTAGGGTTTTTTAAGTAAAAATAGTCATACGGTGTCCTCATAGTTAATCAAAAGCTCCCACACAGAACATAGAACATATAGACAAAGGTGAATAGAACCCAAAAATCCTATATCTTACTATCTATTAAAAACTACCTACCTCATATATTATATAAACACCCCCACTCTCATATCCAAATTAGGGTGTTATTTTCAAGGGTTCATTTTAGCTATAGATCCAACTTCATAGTGACCAGATCCATCCACTCTGCTAGTTTCATCTTACAACACTATTTTCAAACTAATTCATATTTTCCTATTTCACTTTACTTATTTAGTAAGTTTTTAAATTTAGTAAGTTTCAAATCATTGAATGATTAATATTTGTAGTATTATTATTCATAATTTTCATAGTAGTTTGTCACTTAGGGAAATCTACATATTATTAGGTTTATCTAAATTTGATAAGCATCTATGTATCTAAATGAAGATACTAAAATATGATTTATATAGTACCTTAGTATTTTACATTATAAAATACCTATCATTTTTGTACCTTTTATTTCTAAACATTCCCACTACTAAAATGCTCATGTTCACTATATCTTTATGCCTAATTGATTATCTCTTAGTCTAACCATTGTTATTATGATGACTAGGCCTTATATACTATGCAAAATTTTCTAAACTTAACTATTATCATTCACTACCATTTTTGGACATATACCTATTTTATAGCTCCCTAAACACTTGCATCTCAAATAGACACCTGCATCGATGCAAGTGTCTAATTTTCCTACAAATTATCTAGGCCCAAAAATCATCAAATTTATTTAAAAAAATGCCTTCGAGGCTGGTTTAAGTGATGTAATGTGAGATATTTATAAAATGTATTTTTATATAAACAATATCAACTCTTATTCATTTCTTACCTAGAAAACACTTGGAAATTACATACAACTCATAAGGTAATATACCAAGAAGTAATTAATCAAGCATTAAAGTGAGAAAACCTTTCCTATCTATCCTTATTTCCATATCAGTCATAGGACTAATATTTTTATAGGTCTATAGCATTCAAAGAGCATCCCATGAGCCATATTTTCTAAGTTACAAGTTATGTCATTGCATGTCTTTACTTATTACACATTACATCCTTGTGCAAACACAAGCTAACATGTAGGGAATAAATACATAATTCCACTTCACAATATTGGATTTGTAGGCATAACCCATTGACATAAGGGTCATTAGGGAAACTCAAAACCATGATCTCAGTAACTCATTTTTTCCAGTCATTCCAAGGGTGAAGAGTTAGGGTTTGATCATTTGAAAAAGAGTGACAACCTATGTGTGAAATCCAAAGACATCAAAATAAAGGTGAAATAAAACACAAGAGTTTCTAGTTGGTCACATCCAAATCTAGTCATTAATTTTTACATGACACTTACATTAGAGTTATACACCTACATTTACATAATGATCTAGATATGATGCAAGCATCCGAGGCCATAGAAAGAAAATTTATAGAATCTAAAGACTATTATAGGAATACCTTCTAGTCCACTACTAGAATGTTCTAAATCAACCTACATGCACATATTAAACCAACTAAGTATCATTTATTTCTAATTAATTTAAATATCTATCAATAGTCATACTTTACTACTTTTATCAATCTTAGCTATATAAATTTAAAATATTATTTATCTAAGTTATTTATTAATTAGACTACTTAATTAGGTTAGTTCACCACCCTTGTTTAAAATTTAATATGATCCCCTTAACCATAAATACCCCACATACCTAAATTTTAGGTAAAAACATCTGGTGAACCCACCATTTGGCTTGTTTGAACCAAACCCTAAATTATATTATAGGGTTTCTCCTTCTAATAAAAAAATAGTTTTATACTATTATTCCTTTTCAAATCTGATTTATTTCATGGGAATTTATTAATTAATGTTTATTCCTTTTTTTTTCCCTACACATTTTTCTTCTCATATGTGTGGTTACATCCAAATTTATTGTCTTCCTTGACATGTTTACTTCTACTATGAACCCTAGGAAACCACATCCTTTGGATAGATGGTTTAATATTCTTGATGAAAAATGTATTACCTATGAATATCTTATGAAATCTTTAAAAAAAATTGAATCCTCCTCCTTTGCTTATAAATATGTTATTGAAAAAACTAATGATGAAAATTCAAGTCTAAATTAATATGTTCAAAATCATAGTATGTGTTCATATGGTTATGAGTGTGATTATATTCCCATTGAATGTAAATATGAGGAACTCAAATTTCCTATTTATTCTATTTCCAATGATGAAAGGCCTAAATTTTTAAATATTATAATTTTTTTTAGTGCATCACATAAATATGATATAATATACATGCAAGAAATAACATTTATGATTTTGAAATTAGCAATGTTTCATGCAAAAATTATCAAGAGAAACAAAATTTGAATGCTCTTATCGAACTTTAAATGATGAAAATGGTGAAAAAATGAATGTTTTCATTCTTTCCAAAGTAATTATAATGTTAAAAATCTTGTTTATTCTTTAGATACCTCAAATAAAACTAGTGGAAATATTTCTCTAACTTTTAATGATCAAGATGCATGTATTACTTCTTCCCCTTCCTTAGTTGCTTGGAAAGATGAAAGTGAAAATGAAAATTCTTCCCAACCATTCATTGAAAATAAATTACCTGATGCATCTACATTTTTGAATACATTTTCTATGTCTCATTCCAAACTTGTACAATATAAGACAAATAAAGTCAAAAGTCCATTACATGATAAAAATTGCAATGTTTCACCAAATTTTTCTTTTTCATACGATCATGATGTACCAAAAATATAAAGTGGCACTACATTCTCTCTCCCTCCTTTGTTTGAATTCAAAAATTAAAGTGAAACTTGAAGTTTTCCTTATATTTAAAATCAATTTGATAATGTTTTTCCTTACCCATCCTTTACATTTTTTGTTCAAATAATGTTTCAAATTTAGATAAAGAAAATGAAGCCACGTCTCTTACACTTATTTTATGCCCTAAAATTCCATGTACCCTAGAGAGTGTAATTAAACTTCATGATAGCCAACATGATATAGTTGCTTCTTTTATAATAAATACTCTTTTAATTAATGTTTTTGAGTCACATGATGATCCTATCTTAGAATATAATGAAGGTAGTAAAGAGCATATTATCCCTATGTTCCATATGGATGGAAAATTACAACCTCTAATCACATATTAAAACTCTTTACCAACCCTTCTTAGTGATATGTTATCTCTAATGACTACTATGGAGGATCTTCAAAAATAAATGACTATGCTTAAGTTACAATTTTCCTCCCATGAGGCTACTTTTAATGATAATACCTTGAAGGAACAACCCCTTACTAGAGATGTTTTTTATTATCCATATTCATAAACCTTTATTATGCCTATTTTCTCTTCCTTTGATGGAAAATGAGATCTTGAAAACCATTTTAAATAATATATACACACCTTTGAACATTGGGATAAATATTTATTCTTGTTATTAAAAATTTTACATATAAGCTTAGCTCACAAGGCTCTTTATTAGTTCTATAGACTCCAAAATGGTTCTTTATCAACATTTAAAAAACTTGAGGATGTATTATTATCCAATTTACACAAGCACACATTACCCAATATACCATTGGAAAAAAATTTGGCCTTAACTCAAACTTAGGATGAATCCTTCAAGATTATTTCATTAAATTTAAGGATATCTTGTATTCCTTAAATTATACCCCCTTGGATTTATAAAAGGTCTTATTTCTCCACTTCGATAAAGATTATTGAATAATCCCTTTACTTAATTTGATATTTTATATTTGGATGTTCATAAATATTCATGTGATTTGACAAATACCAATATGAAATTACCTATTTCCCCATTAAAAGGAAAATATGTTACAAATGATTTTCCCAAAGCAAAGCAGCAAACCAAGAAAGGTCAGGAGCCACTTAAAATACATTATAAAAAACTATAAGGAATAAATAGTGAAATTTTTACATAAAATAAAATTTGATACATACATAGTACCTCCTATATTCAAACCATATGCCTCTACTAAAAAGTAACCACTTTAGTTTGATTGGTTATGAGATAGACCACATGATATATTACATTCACTATTGGATAAATGGATGATAAACATTCCCCATAATTATTACCATCCAAAAAATTATTTAAAATTTTAAAATGGCAACCCTTTTACACTTACCATGGTATTACTGGGCATAGAGATAATCATTTTTTTTCTCTCAATCAAAAACTTACACAACTTATCGATCGTAGGATTAGTACCTTTTAGAAAGACACATCAAGGTCACTTTCCCATATTTATTATATATATTATTATAAGAGGGTAAATAAATCCCATGTTTATCCTTATAAGGAACATGTTTTCTATTGACCTCAACATAAGTCAACCACTAGTCAAAGTCCTTCTAGTGTGCCCTCTACCAAGTTTGATCTCTCCCACATTGATCTGTGATGCAGGAGCATCATGTGCATAAACTAGTTTGAGATTATATTTGTGTATTAATAGGTGTATTTAGTTGTAAAATATTCATTTTAGTCTTATTAAATCATTTTTAGTGCTTATGAGATGAATAATTATCTTAAAGAGTCTATTTGGTGTTTTCCCTCTAAAAGTTCAATTTGAATTTTTAAATGTAATTTTAAATACATATGGGTGGGTAATTTTAATGGTATCCAAGTAAATTATGAGTTTTAAGAGTTTATAAAAGGATATTTTATGTAATTATAGGGTCCTCAGGTCTGAAGGAGTCATATTTATTAGTAGAATCAAGTTTAGTATTCTAAAAACTACTTATGAGTCATTTTCTAAAGAAATGCAGTCAGTTTTTAAAGAGATCTCACTAGATTCAGACTTAATAAGATTTTATAGCTTAAAAATAATCATGATAAGTTTGAATACACTATTATTTGGATGAAAAATATTAATTAAATATATAAAAATATCAAACTTTCATCATTTGAGAGGAGGACCAAGTCAAAAAACTAAGAGAAGAACATGACTGTATGTACAGACTTATAAGTTTGTAAGAGTTTTTCAATAAAGGTATTTAGATTTTTTGTGTAGTTTTATCAAAAAAATTTTACTTTAATAATATTTTATAAGTGTTTAAAAAATCATTTATTAATCTCATTCAATATTTTAAGACTCAATACTTAGAAATCTCCATTCATGTGCATGAAAATGGTGAACATGGTCACTTCATTTAACATTTGTTTCAATACATGAGTTCAATGAAAAGGTTTAAAATGGTATTATAATTATTTTAATTTATTATTAAATCATTTTTTTAATTTAAAACTCACTAATATTTATGAACCATTAAAATTTGGCTCTCGAGTTTCATAACTCAAAAAAAACCCTAGTTACAGGGTTGCATAAACAAAAAAGGTCATAAAATCAGTTTTAACCCTTTAAAAAAATCAAAAAAAAATTAAAATATATTTTATAGGGTTTATAAACAAACTCAAGTTGTTTTAGTTCATTTTGAGTTGTATAGACATCGTACCAATCAATTGTGTGCAAGAGATACCCTATTTTTTATGTTTCCTTGATAGCGAGGAGAGAGATTGGTTCAGAAACTTCAAAATTGATTATATAAAATACAAATAAATTTTGAAACACATTTAATTCATCTATATATACCTCATATAATTTTAATTTTTTGTGATAAAATTATATCTTGAGTTTTGACCTACTAGAGGGTAATTACGCCTAATAGACCAAATAGTTTTTATGAGTTTTTGGGTGAAATATTGGTAGTGGAAATCCAAACCTTTTTTTAAGAATTATATAATCCTTTAAACACTTAAATATACCTATATAATGTTTATATTTTATATTTAAATATATATTGAGTTTTGGCTTATTAGAACAACATTAAGACTAGTGGGCTTATGAGAGGTTTTTTATCAAATTATTTGTAGCAAACCTTCTTTGAGGTGTTGCAAGAGTTGAGTCACCTAATAAAAATTATGATAAATTATTTAATAGTGATCTATATCCGTATTTTTAAATATTTATTATTTTTATCCTTTTAATGAATTTAGGCTTAATTAGCTTGTAGAGGGCTTTGAAGTCTTTTGAGTTCAAATAGACAAAACCAATAGGTGAATTGGTTTTGGATGGTATATTATATTTTAAATATGATATTATAGAATTAAATACAAATGTTCAAGTGTTATATCAGTTAGGGTACCTTAATAATGTCTTGAGACTCTTCATTTGATGCTAAAACTTATTGTCTTGTCGAGGGTATAAGTTTGTGGATAGTCTAGAGAGGGATATCAATCTAGTCTAAGGTTGAAAACATAAAATATTCCAAAACACTCAAATTAAATATTCCAAAAATTCAAAAAAATACCAAAACATTTCATCATGTTCCTAATTGTACTATTTATTATTCATATGTTGTTTGATCCATGGTAATATATATAATATCATTCATTTATTGTATACACATATGTTTCACACTTTATTTGAGTGTGATACAGGCATACCAAGATACATGATATATGCACATATGTAATTTGGGCCTTCCCTCCACTCACATCATAAGTATGTTGGGGTAATCTTATTCTTCAATCATGATACACCTAGGTTATATTATTGTATCATCACTTTAGATTATCACATTTTATCTTATATACTTACACATTCATATAACCATGCTTATACCTCTGCTAATGTACTTGATATAATATGTACTTAAAATTTATTACAAACATATTTGTTTATGAAATAATATATTATGTTCATATTGGTTGCCGATACTATATCCTTTCATATATGCACTTCCTTGAGTGTGTTCCTTATTTTATAATGTCTTAAATTTTATTTATCATTTTATCATTTGACTATGCTTCATTAATTATGGCCCTTATGCCTTTGTTTGCATATTTCTACATTTGAATATGTCATTGTTGGGTTTATGAACATTTGAGTATGTCATTTCTATACTTTTTGGACATTTGACTAATTCATGTCCCTTTGATTGTGTGCAATTTGAATATTCCCCTTGTATCAGATCCCCTTGGACCATTCTATTAATGTCCCTTTCATTAATTTTAAATACCCTTGTGTGTATGTGCTTAATTTCTTGTTGAGATTGTGATATTACTCTCTAGGCATTTCCATGATCTACATCATGAATCTTATGACTTGATGTGATCACATATTATGTGCCTTAATACCATATCTACCTATAAATTTTACTCCTAAATGTTACATGATCCGTACATAGCTTATACAATTATATTTTTTAAGTAAGGTAACTACCAAATTCTATTTTTCCTATCCTCAAAAGGGGGCCTTATTAATGGGGGAATGTCATAGAGTCATGACTTCCACATTTTCATAGTTCTAAATTATAATGGTGAAATGTTATAAAAAAATGTTCTCCATAGTTTCACCAATTATAAAATTTTCTAGATTTGGTGGAGGCATGTCATAGAAACATGTCCTCCACACTTGTACTAATTTCAAATTCACTATATTTCATAGTTATATGATTCATATACATATTTTTGGCAACATTCTATACATTGGTACTATTATTACACCTAGGTTTCAACTTGAGACATACATGAGGTGTATATCCCATGCAAAGGGCCCCGAAATTTTCAAAATCAAATCATTTTATAGATTTCAAATACTATTATGAATTGTTATTATATCAAGGATGAACTATTATGTATTTTTATTGAGCCCATAACTATATTAGTAGGTTCAAATTTAGAATGTTGAGTTGATTAAATCACTCAATTTCCAAACTTATAAGTTAAATTTAATTAAATCATCTAACTTTACCAAATTTTATAGGTTGGATTTTATTAAAAAATCCACCCTCACTAGATATATAGTGTGAGTTGATTAAATTTCTCACACTCACCAGATCATGTACATATTTGGGTTGCACAATTGAGATGAAACAAACATTATGGTCATGTTTTAACTCACCTTTACACCAATTTTGGGAGAATGTGGCCTCCAATATTTATATATACATGCACTTGAAAGTTCAGAATTATCCTAATCTCCTATTCAATGCTTAATAATGAGTTATCATTTCAAATAAAATTTCCAAAAGGCAAGATGGTTACATTGACACACAAATGTACTCTTAACCTCACTCTTCTTATTATCAAGCATTTTAAATTATTTAAATTTCAAGTTTCATACACTATTTATAAACTATAGCTTGCTCTTGGTTGTAGATCAATCACTAGTAAATCAATCAATTTGGGCTCATGAAAATACAATGTTTATTATATCACTCAAATTGGGCTCATGCAAAGATAATGTGTGTTATACTCACCTAGGTACACATTTCTTTCCTTTAAAATAGAAATTTCATTACTAGACTAAAGGGGGAAATGTAGATACTAAAATATGAATTATATAAAAACTTAGTTTTACATAATTTGAGAATACCTATCATGGTTGCACCTTTTAGTTTTAGACCTATCCTTTTCCAAAAGGCTCATGTTCACTATCTCTTTACACCTAATTATTTATCTCTTAGTCTAACCACTATTATTTTGATAATTAGGCCTTTTATACTCACCGAAGAGATGGGGGTGTATTGGTAAAGCAACTTGGTTGTTATATGCACCACCCACATTCAAATCTTAGAGGTATGGAAAAGGTTAGTTATGTCCATATTGGTATTAACACCAGTTGTGGCAGGATCGTAAATGTTGATTGTGGTGGGAATATTGGTATTCTAGTATTAGTCAGTTGTGTCTGTTGATGTAATTGGTTCAGTTGATCTAATTAAAAGCTATGGATATATCTAAAAAAACTAAACCTTTTATACTATGCAAAAATATCTAAACATGATTATTATCCTTCATTACTAATTCTAGACATGTACATATTTTATAACTCCCTAGACATTTTCATCCTAGATAGACACCTATGTTAATGCAAGTGTCCATTTTTCCTAAAAAGTGTCCAATGACAAAATTTCATCCAATTTACAAAATAAATATATCCTAAAGTTCATCCTAAAAATAATTTGGTATATATATATATATATACAATATCAACCCTTATTCATTCCTCACCTAGTAAACACCAAGAAATCACATATAACTCACAAGGAAATATACCAAGAAGCACTCAATCAAGCCTTCAAGTGATCAAATATGTCCTTCTTGTCCCACATTCAAAGAGAAGCCCATGATCCATATTTTCCAAGTTACAATCTAGGTCATTGAATGTCTTTACTTATCACACATTGCATCATTATACACACACAATCCAACATTTAGGGGAGAACTACATAAGTACAAGGCCCTCATCAAAGTATTATATATTTAGGTAGTAACCATTGATAGATGGGTCCTTAGGGAAAATTGACACTATGATCCCACTAACCCATTTTTCTCATAGTCACTTCAAGGGTGAAGATCTAAGGTTTGATCATTTTAAAAAGAGTGCATGAGTATGATCTGAATAGATCAGAAGAAAGGTGAAAAACTATTATAATGCTATATTTGGTTTCATATATATCCAATTAGTATTACTTACATGACACATATGGAAATTATACACTTGCATCTTTGTAATTGTCTAGATTTGATGTAAGTATTTGAGGCCACAGAAATAATATTTACATAATCTAAAAACTATTCTAGGATCACCTTCCAGTCCACTTCTAGCCTATTCTATTTAAAACATTATTACACATAGTAAACAAAGTATCATTTATTTCTAATTCATTGCAATATATATTAATAGATGTACTTTACTATTTTTAGCAATCTCAATTTTATAAATTTAGAATATTATTTGTTTGAGTTTTCTATTAATTGGCCTACTCATTAGGTTAGTTCACTACCCTCGTGTAAAATTTAATGTGATACCCTCAACCATAGATACCTCACATAGCTAAATTTTAATTTTAAACGCTAAATATTTATAGACTCATGTAAAACTATTTGAGTAGAGTTACCTAATATTGGGTGTAGTGTTATGGTTATCTCTACCTACTACACTTTATGAACATTTTATGAATATAACATTAAACTTATACTAGGTTATACAAAACTAAGCATGCTTATGGCACTATTGTATAATCCTCTACATTGTCTTATGACTAATGATGACTTGATCAAGTTGGTCAAATTATCTATGCTCATTATCTTATTCACACCAATATCATACCTAACTTGAGAAAATGACCTTTGGGAATCCTTTGTCAGGTTGGTTGAGTATGTTAGTGTATACATAAAACTGTGACAAGTATATTATATCAAAGAATTAAAATATCTTACATAAAACTATGAAATGTTATAGATCATATAAAATATAATTTAATGTCATCCTACAAGAATTTCCAAACTTAATGCTTATTTTTAACCAAATTACAACTAATATTATTGATTTATATGTGCAATGAAAAATTAATTAAAACATTTAGGCATTTACATGAATAACATAGAAGGCTACTTATATAGTTTTTTATGTGTTTTTATTTTATTAACATACCAAAAAAATATATGTGATTTTCCATTAGATGTTAAATAAGCCTAATATATATTCTAATCCATTTCCAAAACATGGGTCATAAGAAACCCATACTAATATTGAGTTACACATGACTTATGATGTGCATTCTCCTACAAGTTCATATGATCTTAAATTTGAGGAGTCTCATCTTATTGATGGACTTATTATTGTACTTAAAATTACACAAGTACAATAACCTATGATCACATTCGATTACCATGAAATTTTTCATGATGATTTTACTAATACACATTTTTTCATAATTTATTTTATTGAATCACATCATATACACATTGTTATGTAAGATAACAAGTTGAGTGAAAAAATATGCACTATGAAATTACTTACTAGTCTTGGGTACACACAGACACTCGATTAGTACAACAAATATAATAAAATATTTTTATGGAAAATTAAAAAAACCCTCTTGGTTAAATTGTGTTAACACTTATAATAGGGCTTATAATTATTTATACTTAGTTCTTAGTGTTTCCTAACTCTAGTGTATTTGACGTGCTATTATGGTGACCATGGACATATAAGATATGTGTAAACCCATATTTCATACATCAATACTTGAATTATATCCATTGAAACAAAGTGGTTAAAGTTTTAGGTGTTTCATATGAATATCCCATCTATCCTAAGACATTTCCTCATGCACTTACATAATATCCTATTATACATCTTATATAGGTTCAACCTCCAAAAATAAATTAGTGACAAGTGATTGATTTCTCTCGATGACTAATTATCCAACATATTTTACATTAGTGATCATTTATATTTTAGCATATGTTAGATAGTCCATCACATCCTATGTAGGGATTCATAAAAACCTTTTAATCATTTTCCACAAGAACACTGATGCATTATCATGACATACAATAGATTCCATAGGATCTTATGACTACTAAATCTATATATTTCATACATGATCATAATTTTGATAATACTAGATGTTTTACATCTCATGAGAATTAATCTTATTTAAATAATGATATATTTGTTACTCATTTTGTATATCATGTTACATTTGAATCGATTAATCCATAACCTACATTTGAGCATCACTTAGATGAGATCATAGGTTAGTTTGAACAAAAAACAAATACAGAAAAATTAAATATTCAAAAAATAAAAAACTATGACCTATACATGATATGTTGTTGGTACACAGTTGATTCATGTTATTTGTTATATATATGGTAAGTTACATACTCATTTTATACACACATGTTTTTCACAATACATGAGTTGGATGTAGGACATTAAAGTTACATATGATACATGGACTTAAAATTATTTGACATTTCTCACACCCATGTGAAATATTTTTACATTTAGAGCATACCCATACTAGGGTAATGTTTTTACATTTTTTAGGTTATATCTTTATATACTAGTCCATTTAATATATTAGATTGTTGTATATGACTTATTCTTATTCATACTTTCTATGGTGTTGTTTCCCATGGATTTTGTGCTTTGTTATACTACATGATGGCATTGGTGGATTATGTAGAATAACATTATTTGCACCATTTGTGCTTAATATTTATTATTGTGGCATTACATGATCATTGGTGTGTGTTATACTAATTGTTTTATGGGTGCATTAACTATGTCTTGTCTCTATGTATTTCATTTATGTCACAAGAACCTATACTCTATGTCATTATTGTGTTGTGTCAAAGTCATGTCATGTCTTTTAGTGATCATAAGTTATCTCAAATAAAAATCTGAAAAAAAAATAAAAAAACAAAAAACTAGGACCTATACATGACATGTTTTGATGGTACATAGTTGATTTGTATTATTTGTTATATATATGGTAAGTTACATATTCATTTTCTATGAATGTGTTTTTCATGGTATAAATGAGTTATATGTAAGACAATCAGGTTACATATTATACATGAATATACAATTGCATGGAATTTCTCAGATCTAAGAGCAACCTTTCTAGAATTGTAATATACCCATACCGGGGGAGTTTTCATACATTTTTAGGCTATATATTTCCAAACTACTCCAATTATCATATTGGACTATTATACATGACTTGATCTTGTACACACTTTCTAGAGTGTTATTTCCTATGGATATTGAGCTTTATTATACTAGATGATGACATTTATTAATTATTTGTACTAACATTTATTTCTTCATGTGTGTTTAGTATTGATAATTGTGATATTACTTGATCATTGATGTGTGTTTTATTAATTTTTAATGGGTACATTGATTTTGTCTTATCCAAACATGTCTAATTTATGTTAGAGGAACATCTACTCTATGTCATGGCCATATCATGGCTATGTTACGTCAGAGTCATGTCATGTCCTATATACTTATGTGCTTTTTGATCATGATATTATGTGTATGTCCATTTTTACATACATTTTATATGGTATAAATTTATTTTTACTATGAACTTGGTGTTTTAAATTCTTATCTTACATATTTCTATCATGTGTTATATATATTCATGCTTTCATTATTTCTATTATGCATCTTATATTATTCTTATCATTGTGTACTTAATTGATATATCTACTTAGCATTGACACTTATATGACCATTGTCTTACAATACATGTTCCATACATGCTAGAATGATCAAAATTATTTTTTGAGGACATATATTATCATGTTTATGTATTTCATTTACATGATTATAATTTTATATGTAACACATGATGTGCATAACTCCTTTTTTTTAAGTTATTTTTAGGTTTCATCCCTCATATAAAAATGGGGACATACAATGGGCTTGTTATATATATTCAAGCCATGATAAATAGACATTTCACATTCTAAGATATATTATAAGATTAAAATGGGTCAAATTTAGCAATTTGAGATATATTGGGGTATTCTACATGATTGTGAAGAACATTTGAGACATTCTATGATATTTTAACAAACAGATGTTGACATTTTAAATCACTTTGAGGAGTAGGTCGATTGTATTGGGTCATGAAATTTTTTCATGCAAACACTTTTATATTTTCTATATTATGGATCAGTGGGTATAAATGGTACTACATGATCACTTTAGGTATATATCCATCTTCAAATTTTGATCCTTTTATATAAAAAAGTAATTCAAGGTTCTAATTTTACATGCAAACCTGATTTGGGGTTCCACTTTTACATACAAACTTGATTTAGGGTTCCATTTTTACATATAAACCTAATTTAGGGTTTCATTTTTACATAATTAGGGTTTCAATTGTATAATAAACCTTATTTTTGGTTCCACTTTCACATAGAAACTTGTTTCAAAGTTTCACTTTTATATATGAGCATGTTTCAAGGTTCCACTTTTTACACAAACTTGATTCAGTGTTCCACTTTGACATATGAACCTAATTTCAAGGTTCCACAAAAGAGTTTTTATGATATTAAAAGTGAGTTTATCATGTCAACTTATAAAACTCCCTATTAAATGTAATTTTGTACATTTAAACTCCTCAACTTATGGTTTTAGGGGTTATATTTCGTTGGGGCATGATCACCCAATGATATCCTATAAATAAATTAAATAATTAGTAAATTGGTTTTCATACCATCAAGTGTATTTATTCATTTTTTTAAAAATTTCAAGTGATTCAATGATTCATATTATTTTATATTTTTTTATCATGAAATACATTGATCTATGCATGCTTTATTGTAGGTTTCACAAGGATCAAATTGTATATTCTAGTCATACCTGTTAACAAGCATGATTATCACAAGTACCAAATTTATTTTGTTATTATTTTAATTTAGTATTTTTAATATTGAATTAAATGGAAGCATATGTAGACATGTAAATTTGGTATTATAAACTTTTGTAACATCAAATTTAACATACTTGGACACTGCACATACATTTGACTCATGAGCATAATTCCCCTTTATTTATCTACCCATAGATTTTCTTGGCCACATCTATTCACAAAATAAACCTATTTATAATCCTCTTAGTCTCTATAGGAACATCTCATAATCCTAGATAGACCTTTTCCATATCTCATATCACTAATTTACACTTCTATGAGCTTTTCCATATAACTCTATTGAGAATATCCATGTGCACTTGATAGCTATTCTTTTAATTTTTATATATTCCATTGGTTTTCCCTAGAAAATTTTCATGGGTGGGTCATATAAATAATTAATGAAGATTTAAATAAAAATCCAAATCATTAAAAAGGTATAATCACCTAAAAATGACACTTGAGTGCTAAGAGTGCTACTTGAGACCACCTATCCCTAGCTTAGCCCTATACCTAAGGGCCTATTTTTACACTTATTCACCCTTTTTATAGGCTACAATCATCCCTGGTCATCCCTAAATCAATCTCAAAACCTCATTCTTACATCTTGGCCCTTTTTGCCTTAGGTTCTACCACCTGGACACTAGCACCATAATAGGGACAGCAGCACCACATGGTACTAGTGTCCCAATTTTTGCACTACTATCCTTTCCCTCCTTTTTCCACAAATGGATATATTTTCAAATCTTAGACCTCCTAGGATCAGCCTAGGCCTCTTTTATCACCTTCAAAAGCACCAAAATAACATATATACATGACTTTCAACCCTCTAACCTATAGATGGAAATGAGATGTAAATTACACATATAAACTCATATTAAGTTGTGCATAATTAAGGTTATCAATCCATATTCTTCCATACTTCTACATACTACCATCTACAACATTATTAAGCTTAGATTAATCATATTTCAAACTTTAATCACATTTAAAACATTCAAGTCTATAATCATACTAACTTCACTTGCGCTTGAACTAACACTTAGGTGGGGCAAACTACATTGGGCTTCATCCCTATTTAGAGTATTGGTATGTAGGTAAATCTCATCATAGTGGGGTGTTGAGGATGATCAAAATAACCCACTAACAAACACACTTTACTAATTATATCAATCAAATTACCTAAAAATATGGAGGATTAGGGTTTGATCATAAAATTATTTAAAATGGGTCATCTATAGGGTTTCAAAACTTATGCATGCAAGAATGGGCTTGACAAACCCAAATAAAGGTGCACCCAAAAGCTTGAAATAATCTTATAAAAAGAACACTACCATAAAAATAGGGACACTAGCACCACATGGCACTACTATCCAATTAGGGTGATACTATCTAAAATGGGTTTTGACACTTAGATCTTATTTGTGAAACTTAGACCAGCCTCTGCCTCAATTTTCAACCTCTAGATCATTTCTCTTAGTAGTTTTCCAACTAAGTTCTCATTTACATTATTTATTATTATTTTTTAAAAGGTTAAATTTAGTCAATTCTACAATAGATCATTAGTTTTATTAATTACATATTTCTACCCTGATTTACTATACTCGGCCCTTTAACAACATAGGATTTACATGCATCTAAGTCCTAAAAGGTCAAAACATTTGGTGAACTTAACTTACTTAAAATACTACTCAAAATCTAACCATATACAACCTTATGGTTTATGTTCCAACCTTCTAGGACCCTCAACCAGATTTATATTTCATATAATCATGATAATAATGATAGATGAAGTTAATTACTTTTTAATGCAAAGCTTTCTAGCTTCTCTTACATGTTTTTTTCCTTTCATTTGGAATGAATTCAAAGATGAAATAAACACATATGTACATGATGCTTTAAATAAATTCAAATATATGTCATATTTCATATCATTTTATCTTTATCTTATGTGGAATTCCATTAACAAGTAAACCCTTACACATATAGAGGATTTAGCACATAATTTAATAACTATGTTTCAAGTTTTGATGTCATATCTTATGCACAAGAAATATTTCTATCTCCTCCTCATCTCCATGAGGTTATTAGATACTTTACCTCTAACCAATTCCATGCTATCACTCCTCCACAAGATAAATTAGCCTATATTATTATTCTTAATCCCCATACTTAGCCTATCCACACATCTCCCCTACAAGGTGTGTGCTTACATGTTCAATTAGAAGAAACTAGGGTTTGAAATTATGAGACTCTAAGGCATAAAATTATTAGTATGATTAAGCTAATATAAAAATTATATAATCAAAATTAGTTATTAATTGAAAAGGTCACATTATTGGTAAATCAAATTACATGTACAAAGTCTTCAGAATCTACTAGTGTTCATCATGTATATGCATCTACACCTAGAAAAGTAGTGTCTAACACTCTTTCATATCCAAATCATATAGTAAAACACAATTCATCTATTATAATTGATTCAAAAATATTAAAAGTGTCCAATAAGAGTTCAAGTGAGGTACTAAGGTAAATGATTCAAGCTAAGTTGATTAACCTACCTCCTCTACACCCAATGAGGAAATCCAAATATTATTATGCATATCATATAATTCATGGGCACCACACCAATTCATGTTTATAATTGAAAAGTAAAATACAATAAATAATGGATACAAATGCATCAAATAGTGACACATCATCCAAAAAACATACAATGGCACATCTACAAATTCAAAAAGGGTCAAATTAAAAAAATAGTACAAAAATGGTTACCAAAGCATAACTCATAATAACAAAAGGTTCATAAATAAAAATAAAATCAATAAATTGTGCAACAACCATAGGTAATTTAATTAAAAGATACAAATCTACCTCTCCAAAATGAGGCTCAACTTTAAAAGTAGTATAAATTTGGTCAAAAATATTGATAATTGGTTGATTGTCACAATCAAGGTTTGGGTAAGCAAGCCCAAGGCATCACTAATATTGTTCTAGTATTTGATAATGTTGGTAAACAAGGTTTGAAATTTTTTGGAAATCCTAAGGAAAATCATTCATAGATATATTTTATCAAGGTAAAATATCCAAATACACAGGAAATGTTATAGAAAAAGCAAGAACTTAAGTTGCAAAGTCAAAATCATGCTAAGCCAACAATCATTCTCACAAAATACTTGATAGAAAAAGAGCATCAAAAGCACCATATGCCTAAAATAAGTAGAGTTTCAAAGGGAAAAATCAAAATATATTTCCAAAATCATAATTTAGAAAGGTCAACTCCATAATATGAGGCAATTCCCTCTAGCATTCTAGGGTATTATGATTATTAGGATACCAATGATGAACAATATTCATATTCATATTGTAATACCATTAAAATATAGCATATAAATCACATTACATGAGAGATTACCATTCTTCTTTTTTACATAGTCCATAGTAATAGTGAGTCTCCCATGAGACTCATCGATAAGTATTGTTCTTCCTTTCTTGTACATACTTTCCTTATTTCCTGCTCCTTGTATATAGTTTCATTTTCATGTTGCTTATACATAATTTATATCCAAAAAATAGAAAAATGATATAATATACCAAAAACACTAAAACATTCAACTATTTACTTAGAAAACATAAAATTATAGATTGTATGCATTTCCATGTTTACATTTATTATATTTTCCAAACACTACATATGCTAGCTATCTTAGTATAGTCAATTATATCATACATACATACTTCACTTGTTCTTGTTTAGTGATTGTAGATTTCTATAAGACTCGAGTCCACTACACCAATCCATATTTTTTATTATTTACCCATTGGTGACATATACACAAATACATAAGTTCTTTATTTGACACATTTGCCCATTTAGGGGCACCCTATACACAATTTAAATTACCAAGTTACATCTTTCTAAACTCTATATCATAAATTTAGCATTTTTATTTCTTGATATCGATCATGCTACATTTACTCTCTTTTTTTGGCTATTACTAATTTATACTCAGCATATATACCTCTTATCTCTTACATAGTTTTGTATTGCATGTTCATGCATACTTTCATTTCTATCTTTCATAGTTTATATTTGATAGCATCTCTATGCTTCTTCTATTTTGAGGGAATTTGAATATGCTATTGTTATTTGGCTCTATGTGACTTATTTTCATAGTATGTATGCTTTGGACATGTGTCCATCTCCTTTGTATGATTTCAAAATTATGTATTCAGACATTTGAACATGCCCTTCTATGTGATTCTAATCCAACTTGTTTATTGTTTATGTATGTGGACATTTGAACATTTCCTTATATGTATGGATTTTTATATCTTGTGACATGTGTCGATGTCCCTTGTATTATGTACCCTTGGACTACTTTACATGCCTCATGTGTGTTGTATGTATGCTTTATTATATTCATCATGGCCATGATACTTGTCTCTTACTTGTTACACACTCCATATTTAGATGTCTTTAGGGACCTTATGCATCTCCCCTTCCTACTTGGGTTTCATGATGGACATCATGCCCCATCCCCCTAGGTAGTTACTTTATTCTTACTCATATTTGATGTTACATACATTTTTATATCTATCTTAATAGCCTTGTGAATGCTAGACATAACATACATCACACATTACAAACTTATGTTTAAATCATCTTACATTTCAATGTTATGTATGCACATTATATTGGATTATTACATAAATATCATATATGTTCTAGCTAACACACATTTTGTAGATCTTTTTTTTTAGGATAGTTCTTACATAGGTTCAATAACTCCCCTTAAAATATGGGATATTCATAGGGGTTTATCATGGAGATCAAGCTATCATAATACACTCACAATATAATTTTTAGTACACAAGATCAGATTAAAGAAATTAAATTTAGGTAAACATAGTGAGAAATAGTGACACAGAGATCAATTATAGTTACACATAAATCAAAAGATTCAAACATTAATTCCTAAATTGGGACATTAACGCCACATGGTATTACTATCCAATATATGGCACTACTATCTAGTAGCCTTAGGTTCAAACAAAACTAGATTGGCCAAAAAAGTATAGTATGTACAGTCTAATTTTGCATAAGTTTAGTTATATATTTACTAATTTAATTTAGATTCATACCATTTTAGCTTAGATTCATTCCATTTTTCTTAGATTGTGGGAATCATGCATGACATGACCATTCCCATTTTTAATTTAGATACTCATATACATATTATTACAACTTAGTCTAGAATCCATATTCTTAGATATCAAATTTGGGGGTATGTGTGTGACACATTATTTTGTATGCTCACTTATACACTGGTTGATTATATGGAATGACAAATATCATGTCATTTTATACATTATACAAATTTGACACCATATTCTAATTTGTACACCAAAATCATGCATTACTCCATCTATAGTGGTTAGCATTATTGAGTGTCCTAGGGCTACCTATTAAGTGGCCATAGTGATGACATCTCCAATTAGTTATCTCTAGTTAGACATT
Organism: Torreya grandis; assembly: GCA_037957365.1. NCBI lineage: Eukaryota > Viridiplantae > Streptophyta > Pinopsida > Cupressales > Taxaceae > Torreya > Torreya grandis. The sequence goes on along the minus strand of JARHVA010001282.1, from coordinate 27,194 downwards.
TTAGTTACATCATGAAATTTATGTGTAGATACATCTACTACACATAAGTAGGCATTGATGTAGTCATAGTCTACTTGATTTCTTGAGCCACCTATATGAGAGGCTTAGACACACCATCAATTCCAATCTAAGCTATTCATAGGTCATGATCCACCATATAGGGGTGGGAAATGATGGATTCAAAACCAAATTGAGTTATTGATCCACCCATTTATGAGGATTTATCAAGCCATCAGCTCAATCTAAGATGTTCATCAATTAATCACTATATACATGCACACACACAAGTTATAACTAGGTTTATGCATTATTTCATGTACCCAGCAAGGTGTATTCATTCCTTTCCTCTCTCTTTACTCAGTATTATCTCTTTACTCAGTTTCACTTCTTTACTTTTTTTTGTATTTACTTTTGATATCTCTTAATTAAGGAATGATCTATGCACATTTTAGTTATAGGGCATGTGATGGAGCATGCTTCACATACTCAGATCTAGATTCATGGGTTTTGCCTCTTAAGTAAGTCCAGGTACACTTTGTTTTCATTTATCATAGTATTTTCACTTTATTGCATTTCTAGAATAAAGGAGGGGCAATTTAATCACCTAAAAATGACACTTGAGTTTTAAGAGTGCTACTTGAGACCCATATCTTATCCCTAGACCTATCTTAGGGCCTATTTTTACACTTATCTTACCTTTATATAGGCCACAAGAATCCCTAATCATACCTAAAGTAGTATCAAATCCTCATTATTCCATCTTATCTTTTCATGCTTTAGGTTCTACCACCTAGACATTAGCATCATAATAGGGATAGTATCACCACATGATGCTAGTGTCCAAATTTTGGCACTATTGTCATTTTCCTCATTTTTCCACAAATAGATGTCTTTTCAAATCTTAGACCTCCTACAGTCAACCTAGACCTCTTTTATCACCTACACAAGCACTAAATAAGAATATATACATGTATTTTATCCCTCTAACCACTAGATGGAAATGAGATGCAAATTCCACATACAAACTTAGAACAAGTTGTGCACAATTAAGGTTATTAATCCCTATTTTGTCCTACTTTTACATACTACCATCTAAAATATTATTAAGCTTAGATTACTCATATTTCTAATATAAAACACATTCAAAATCACTCAGGTCTATAATCATACTAGATTCACTTACACTTGCACTAACACTTAGGTGGGGAGAACTACATCAGGCTTAAACCCTCTTCAGAGTATTGGTATGTAATCAATTCTCATCATAGTGGAGTGTTGAGGATGTTTATCCTAACCCAATAACAAACACACTTTACTACTTGTATCAATAATATACCCTAGTAACATGGAAGATTAAGGTTTTCCCATAAAATTATTCAAAGTAGGTTATCTATAGAGTTTCAAAACTCATGCACGCAGGAATAGTCTTGACAAACCTAAACATAGGTGCACACAAAATCTTGAAATATTCCTACATAGAGGACACTTCCACCAAAATATGGACAATATCACCACATGGTGATATTATCCAATTAGGTTATTACTGTCTAAAAGGGGTTTTGACACCTAGATCCTATTTGTGACACTCAAATTAGCCTCTACCTCAATTTTCATCTTATAGATCATCCATCTCAATCATTTTATATATAAGTTCTCATTTACATTATTTATTATTATTTTTAAAAAGGTCAAATTTAGTAAATTCTATAACAGATTAGGGGCTATATTTATTCTATATTTATACCTGATTTCCTATACTCAGCCCTTTAACAACATAGGATTTACATACATCTAAGTCCTAAAAGGTTAAAATAAAAGGTTATACTCATTTGGTCACTACTTGGAAATCAATTAGAAATCACTTGAAAAATTAAGGGATCAATTATCACTCTCTTGAGATATTATAAAAAAGACATATACATCTAAAAACACTTCAAGGATAGTATTAGAGTAGTTTATAGAGCAAAGCTTAAACACAGTCAAATTTTTATGGTGTCAATTATTAAAGATCAAAACATTGCATTACATTATATATTTCTCATGATGTTTCATCCACACACATAAGTGAGATAACTATGTGAAATTTTAGCCCTATTTAGAGTCTTAGAATGCAGGAAACACTAACCCATTCAATAGGGAGTGATTGGGGTTGTCTAATCCAAAATAATAACCATTTTTAAAGGGCATATTATGGTCAAAATTACAATTAATTTTTGGATGGAAGAGAAGGAAAATAGACATTATCGCATAGAACCTAAGGCTTTCACATAGACATATAAACATTTTCAATGACAAGTGAAGTGGTTTCTAGAATTATAGACATACACAATACATAGGGACAATGTGAATAATGCCTAGACAATTTCAATTATTGTGGGATTCAAAATTTTATTGGAATCATCTAGAGAGGTCTCCATCCTCTATTTCAAGTCTGAATAACTAAAAAATTAGTTATAGACAATTTTTAGGTAAAGAGACGCTTTATGTGAGTAACATAAAATCATAATTATCGAAGTACATTGTTCCCTTATTGCTTTATCAATTATAAATCAAAATAATGCAATATTTAATTATTCATTTTGATTCACATTAAATAATTATTTCCATATTTTACATGATCTTATGATTGAATATTTTTCCATTATTTTATATCACTTAGGTGTAAAAAAAACATACACATACACTAAAGAATACATAAGTTTTATAATAAGTGAAGTATGGGGAATGTTGACCCTCAATGTTGGATATGTTTTAAAGGCTAAGGAAAACTAAAATTTACTAAATATGGAATGATGTGAGTGACAGACACTCATCCAAACTTATTAAACCTATAAAGAAAATATAAGGATGATATATAAGATACTTTCAGAGTGCACAAGGAACTATGTATGATGTGCACACAAAAAGAAATAAATTTTTGGAGGATAAGTGTTAGGTTGGAAAGAAACATATAATAAAATCCAAGGGAGAGATGATTTTTTAGGTCTCATGTACTAATCAAATCATCTTATCTATTTAGTGAGATCAAGCAGGGGTAGAAGGATATTCCATAAATATGCAAGATAGTTGGTAACTTATGAATTGTTTTACTTATTTTAGATTACCATGATCTAGATAAATCAAAATTAGGGAAAATTCATATTGTGTAAAATATAGTAATAATAACCTAATCTAAATTTATAAATTGGTAGATTGATATTTCATTTAGATGATTTAAATTTGAAAAAACAAAAGGATGGAGATTGATATTTTGTATCAAAGCACATATTCATTGATAGTTCCTTATATCCTTGTTAAAGTTTTACAATTTAGGCATAGGATAATTTCTCATTGATATTAATTGAAAATTTGTTATAAACTAATCATCCAAAGCATTAAATGCATGAATTGGTTAAAATGGGAGGTCATAAAACCAACACAAATCATGGTCCTTCAGTATTTGTGATAATAACATAATTAATAACTTATCATTGAAGGCATAGGCATGAAAGGCTCTTATATGTTTCTATGGATCACCTTTACCATGATATAACATAAGCTTAAGAGCTATGAAACATGTAGGTAATGGATAATCTAAAATCTCTAGGGATAATGGATTAAAAATCAATGCATGAGCATAAATTGAATGAAATGACCTAAAAGCACCTTGCTCTAACTATAACACATTAACATGTAGATATATGATAGCCTAGATGATGGATTATGTATTAGGAATGAATGATGATGTCACATGAGTAGCGATTAAAGGAGATAAGTAAGTCTTATGTGTAAGGATAGGCATATAATTATGATTGAAATATTGTGTTTTCCCCACACTACAATTGGGAATCATATGTGTAACTATAGGTGTAAATGTAGGAATAGTAGTAGTGGTAGTAGTGGCCATAACACTTATTAAAGGGTAAATAACTCTAAAAGGTTAATGGATACCATTAAAATGATCATGGTGTGCTTTAGATGAAATAGACTTAGATTTTGTGAATTTTTAATATCTAATATTACCATCAATACATGGTATAATTCATTATATTATCGACAAATTTCAATTTAAAAAATAGCCTAGGCTTCAACTTATTTAGGATATATTCCATTAAGGTCATCAAGATTAATTTTAATTTATTATTCATTATTATCATAATTAGAATTCTTAAAATGAGGCATTTCATCATTGAAAATATGATCTTTCACTTATACATGTTCATTATTAACATTTTTATCGAAATAAGAACAATAAGAAATTTACATTTCACTTATTTTAGCATTTTTAATTTGAATCAAATGAATCTAATTATGTTTGATTTCAACACCACTTAACCTACCACTTTTCCTTAAAGGAACAAGGGAATTAGATGTTTTAAATGGAATAGAATAAAACCATAAAAATATGTAGAAGGTAAGGGCCAATGTGAAAAATATTTATTAAATTAATGTATGAGTAACTTATAAATAATACCTAAAACTCTAAGACAAAATTTAAAAATCCTAAAAATAAGGATTAAACCTTATGGGAAAACCTAGGGTTTGACATGATCAATAACAGGCATTGGTTGATCAATATTTTTACCCTATTTTGGATTAGTGAAACATAACAAGTGTAAAACTTAAGATAGTTCATATTATACAATATACATGATAATAACACACAAATTTGAATGTTACAACAAAGTATTATTGAAAAATTACAATTTATTATTTATGGAAAACACTGAGAGGATTAATATATTTTCCTTTTTTGGGTTTATGTAGGAATAGGAATGTGTATAGGTGAATGAAATAACTGGAAATATACCAAGATTTGATCATATCAAGAAATTGGACATTTTATTTTCCTTAGATGATTTTTTCAACCTCTAAATTCATGTGTCAAATGAAGGTGTTTACCTTTTCTATATTCATCCCCATAGATTTTGTTTCAATGTTTTGACATAAGTCATGATGTTTGCTTATAAACCATATCTCTATGTGATATTAGTCTATCATTGTGTTTGCATAATCTAGAATCTTGTCTCCTCTTCAAATTCTTAGCTCCACTTTTGACACCAAGTTAATATGTAAGAATGGGGAAGAGTGATGGGTTGAGCTAACCTTAACCACTCCCTAATGAATGGTTTAGTGATACCTATGTATCTAATGTCCTTAATTTGATGAATTTAGATTCATATAATTATTTAGATTCAAATATATTGATAATATTCAAGTTTTTAGGTGAAGAATCAAAGTGGAGATCAAAGCAAAGGTTAAGGGATAATAATATGTCATGAAGTATTTGTAGTGTTTATTTGAGCATTGTAGGATTGAATGTTAAATATAATTATTTTAATATATGCAAAAGAGTTATACATTATATATAATTATATAAATAAGTATTATTTTGGGTAATTGAAATGGTTTTTTAGTATGTTTTGAATTTGTTAGGGTTTGAATGTTATTGGTGCATATGTTCTTGCTTTATTATTCTCTACATCATTAAGGTTCTCAATGTTTTCTTGTTGTGCCTCAGGTGAGTGATTAATTATTCAAGTTTAAGTAATATTAAAATATGGTAGGTTGAGTATCCATATATTTATTATGATTCTTAGATCCTACATAGGGCTTAGTTAGTTTGGTGGGTTTAAGCACAATAAAAATGGTATCATTGACATAGAAAATCAGCCTCCAAAGGATGTATCACATTAAACAACATTTAAGAATAATAAAAAATACCACTACACCCAATATTTTGATAGTGACAATGATGATTTAATAAAGGATGTTACATACTTTTGGGATCCTCATAACTCCCAATATATGGATTAGTAGTACATGTAGCATAGTGTGGGATTGATCACATACATCTTTCAAAATTTCATGACACACATACTTACTTTTTTATCTTACATTTAATTTGTTTTATATTAAGTTCCTTGCTTATTTTTATTTCTACACATGCTGTGAAACTTCATAATTTATCATCATCTACTTAAGATTTGTGTCGCATATTCAATGTTCCATTAAATATATATATATATATATATATATATATATATATATATATATATATATATATATATATATATATATATATATATATATATATATATATATATATATATATATATATATATATATATATATATATAATGACCTCACTTATTTGGAAGTGATATCATATTTCATATCCATATCTCCATTGGTGACTATCTCATTTGATGATTTAGGTTTCCTCTCCTAGTGTTTGCTATACTCAACACTTAGTGTGTCAAACAAAACTAGGACCTTATTCTAGCCATGCTCACCTATTTATGATGCTTCATTGATATATAATTATTGTGACATATTTTACATATATTATTAAATTTTCCTAATTTAAAATTTATAAAAATAATAATATTTATAAAATACAAACAATCAAAAAAATCTTTGCCCCTTGTCTTGGTCATATGATACACATCATGCTTATTTACATATGTTAAAAATTATATATTAATTTTTTTGACACATGATTCTCATGGTATAATTTTAGTGGATGAGATGATTGATATAAAATTTACATATAGTTAATGGAAACATATTATGTGATGGGGGCATCTTCACCCTAGCAAATTTTACACAGTGATATCTTTGGAGATTATCATTTTCTATACAAATATACTTTACATTTATCACATATATCTTGTTATAATTTATATTTAGAGTGTGTATAAGGGTTCTCCATGAGGATACACACACACACACACACACACACACACACATATTTAACTTCTATTCCACATCATTTTGATTGACATTTTGATTGTAATACATTACTATAAATAACCTTCTCAAAGTTGCATCACCTTTTTTAGACTTATTTTTCCTAACTATTGGACAAAAAATACCCCCATGTTTCCTTAAGCTTACTCTATACATTTTTTTTAAACAAATCATCTACTAGGATAGATTATTTTTCCCTCTCACCTTTGGGCCTTTTATTTGTATTTTCCACCATGGGGGTAGGTACATCATTTTTCACATGATACAAACAAATTCACATGATATACAAGCATAAATTTGTATACATATCTTCATGCCCATATGAGTAATGCATCACATTTCTTATGCTTGAGAATAATTGGCTCTATATCACTTATTTTAGCCACCATACTTATGTGGCATAAGTCCAAGACCACCCTATCTAATATATATATATATATATATATATATATATATATATATATATATATATATATTGAGGGGGAAGTGGGGTTGGGGGGCACTTGATCCCCTCTATAGATATTGGTGCATGTCCTTGTGATTTATGATGAGACCATAATATGTCTCATTTATATCAAGAATTAATTCCATTTTCTATTTCATAAATTGGTTTAAAAGTGGACTTAGATGTAATTTTGAGAGCTTATGGCTTGTTTAAAATAAAATATATGATATGTATGTAGCCTATTATTTAGAATGCATTGTAATCGAATTTTTTGGTTTTTTCTAATAGTTATTGGATAATATACGCCAAATATTTTTTGTGCAAGATAACATGGGATAAAATATATAATTAAGTGTTGATAACCAAGATATAATTCTAAAATCTAGCTCTGGAGTCTCCATTTACAACTAGCTATGAAGTCTCCATTGATAACTAGCATTGGAGTCTCATATAAAAATAATGTTGGCCTCATTGATTGAGTATACACATAGATCAGGATGTCTATATATAACATTTTTATAAATAGATAATAATATTTTAATTAATTCAAAGTGTTATAAATATTCTAATTTTGAATTCATATGACATCAAAATTCTAAGGAAAATTGATGGAAAGTATGAGCTTTATTTTCCAAGCAAAATAATTTACTACTATCAAAATCCTTGGATATAGAATTCTCCTACTATTTCACCTATAATTTTGGGGATCAATTATAAATATGTAAGTACAATAATTATTATTATTCATTTAGAATAGGAGTAGGAAATATCCAATATTTTCTCCTAAAATATTGTGAGATTAGTTGAGAAAATAAAGGAGGTTGTTTTTTTAGCATAAAAGAGTTATTTGAGGGTATTATATTATAAATAAACCTCCCATATCTATAAAAAAGAGGAAGAGTTTATTTTTTAATACTTTTTTCATCAATAAGAAACTTAGGTATTAAGCACAACATTTTATTGATTGATCTTGGTCCAATTCCAAGGGAAGGAGTAGACCACTCCTCCTGAGGAAGAGGACAACATTTGGTATTTATATATTTTTATTATTTCAATTATATATTATAATTATGTTTTCATCATTTATTTGTTTTAATGTGTGTTAAAGAGTTAACCTATTAGAGTAATCAGATCCATAGTATAATAACTTCTTAGTTTCATTTTTGTAATTGTAATTCATGTGTGTTTCAATTAAGTGACTTTATATTTTATAAATTAGATTCAATTTTTATTTCTTTTCCAATGGTATAAGTTTTATTTTTGTAATTATATTAGATTTCATTCAATTAATTTTCATGAGTGTTTTTTTTCATTTCTAGGTATAAATAACTATTAAGATAATTTCTCATTTTTCCCTATTGCATACATCCTTAGACACCACCTTAGATTGAAAAAAAAACTTTAAATTATGAGTCCCAATGACCCTCATTATTTTTTGTGCCTTTTTTAGAACCACTAGTGCTCTTATGGAATAATCATTAGACTAGGTCTTGTGAGATAATATCTAGTAGGTTTCCATTCAAAAATTAGATTTTATTAATCCATTAATGATAAAAACAAGTATTTGTAAGTGAAAACATACAAAGTATGATGTACAATTAGAGTATGTGAAACTATATTTTCTTATAACACTTTAATTTAGAGGAAATATTTATATACACACAATATTTTTAAACTTTATCAATTACTAATGATTTCTCTCTTATAGGAACCTGTGTAATCTTAATATTTCTAAGTGCACACCTTAAAGGGTGCACCAGGAAAGGGGTTGGCAAACATTTGTTACTTAAAAAAAATATTTTCCCCTATACCACCACTTAAAACCATTACAAACTACTCTTATTCAATTTCATAAGCATTAAAACCCTACTTATAAACTCCCTTACGAAATTCACCACCCAAAATAGCCCCTACCTAAGTAAAACCCCCTTTTTACCATTTTTCATACTATGTTGACTGGGTCAACCCCATTATAGATTTAGTGCACATTACATAACTTTATTAACCCAAGCTGACATAGTTCAAGACCTAATAGATTTATTTCCCACCTTAAAAAATCAACCAAATTGACTTTGTTAGCTAAATTATCAAGAGGGTTTAGCATCAATCCATGGATATAAATACCCTTAAACTTCATTTCTAAATAGAGGATAATTTAATTTCACATCATTATTTCTCACAAATCTAATTATATAATCAATAGGAGGTTTAATTGCTTAGATTTTTGCCTTAAATAAGTAGCACTTGTCTTGTGTAGGTTTTGGATGCATAGAAGTAGTCTTTTAGCCTAGATTTGATTTATCCTTATGATATCTACAAGACACAACAACATATTCCAAATCATCATAATCCAAAGGAGAGATTGAGGCATGATAGATTCACTTCAACAAGGTAAATATATTCTTATCCCTTCATATTTTGATACTACATATTATAGAGCTAATACATATGAATTGTAACTCTCCTTTCTTATATTATTTATATGTTATAGGATTATCTTTGCATGTTTATTATCTTCCTCATTTGTGGCACAATATTTGGTGAGCACTAGATTATCTTACATATTCATTTACTAGATTATCTTGTATGTTTATTTAGTATATTGTCTTCCTTATTATTATTATAATCATATGACCTAACTAGGTTTATCATAAAATGGCATTCACTAGAGGCCTTGGAAACCTCTCATTTACCATTGTGTGATAAGATCCCTTAGTGTAGTTTTATTGGATCCATTATTGATCATGACCCATATATAAATGTATCACAAGTAGACTTGTTAGTTTATTACCTTCTCCAAACTTGAATATTATTGAGTAGGATAAGTTATAGATCTATCAAGTTTCACTTGTATACATTTTGGTAAACCTGACGTGAATCTAACCCTTATATATTTTTAATTTTTTAAAGATAAATAATATCAAAGGTACTAAGAGGAGGGTGAATTAGTAATTCAAGATAATCCAATTCAATTTACAACTCTTAAACATTCATAATACATAAATTTGATCAAGTAGCAGAAACATGAAAGCACATACATCTAAAGCATACATAAGAGCATACATCATATGAACACATCATATATATGCCAAACCATCTTTGGAAATAAAACCCAATCAACCTTATAATATGGACTACAGTCTTATAAAAAACATCCAACATTTAGACTAGAACCAACTAATCAAGAAACACCCATCCCTTAGTTTAGTGAGACACCAATCCCATAAGGAGCTACTACCCCTATATAGCTGAGCACCCAAAACAACTAGACCTTTAGTAATATTTATCTTAAAAGAGGAACAAACCCCCTAAGTAACCAATAACCCACTCAACTACTTAAATATATCACCTTGAACACCTTTTTCTACTCTTCAATTGATGATGATCACCTTTGTCTGCACTCTTCACCTCTAATCTCTCTCAAGTTGCCTTTAGGGCTAACTTGCTCAAACTACCTCTTCTAGGTTCATTATATCTAATGACCTATGCTTCTTAAATAAAATTGATTATATAAACATGTCTAATCTTTCTCACACTCTGATGGTCTTAACTAACTTGTACCTTTTCTTTCAAAGGTTCTCCTCTTTGCTTGAATCTTCACATACCCACCTATCTTAATTAGTCCAATTAGACCTTGTACTTATACCACTCTCTTCCTTTAATCCATCTTGGTCAACCAATCTGATTTACATATTTGAACCACCTTTAAAATAGGTTCATACACACATTACATGTGAGAACCACACTCTTCATAGGTTGTTCATTACCTCATTAGCCCCAAACCACCATTAGGTATTGGTGAGACCTAAAACAATTAGGCCTTCATACCCCCATGTTACATATGAGACTAATTGGACCACATTCATCTTTTACCAATGATTCAAACACATCAAACTTATTTCTAATATCCCATTTCTTAATCTCATATGGGTCCATGTCACTTGGAACACTAACTCACACCTTGAACATACCAATTAGGTCTCCTTGCTCATTTAGTCTTCATATATAGAAAACATAGTCTCAAATTTCTAAAGAAAACACTCAAGTATTTCATACGTACATAGGATTATATCACATGACGAAACCTTTAAAACCTCTAAAATACTTCCATGCACCTTAGACACTTCAACACATGCTCTAAGCACTCAAATAAACTCTCTAAAAATGACCACTCAAATTGGTCACACATTGTCAGAATAAAGTCAATCTATTTTGAATTTCCATATCTAATCAAGGGAAAAGTATGACAACAAATTCCTACTCATACCACCTTTAACTCACTTTATAAGATGGTCACTCAAACTATTAGTGTATTCATCAAACATAGTCAATGTCTAAGCCTTAGTTCATAATGAATATGGATTGATCAAACATCTAAAATACATATAGATAGTATTCATGAAGTCTAAAACACTCTCCAATAGTTATTTAATCTGGAAACATCAAAATATTATCAATAAAAACTTAATTATCCATCTTGGATCACTTGCATAACACATTCAAACACATAGTCAACTTTAGAACTTAATAACTCTAACTATATGAACATTCAAACCTTATAACTATATTTTATATATTTTCCTTGAATTTATTTACAAATTTTGTTTTTACTACATCAATAAATTCATCTTGGATCAAAATATATAGCTCAAATACTTTAAACTAGTTTTTCCTCATTAATTTTAATATTCAAATTCCAACTGTCACTGATCAAATGTTAAACATCAAACACCTTGACCTCATCTCATTCTCCTTGGAAACTTTGAAAAAATGTGATCCATAAATCTCCTTGGATTAGAATTTTCTTTATCTTTCAACTCTCATCATTTATCTTAGATATGTACTTAATCATTCCATGTGGTAGCTATATGTGACTTCTATGCACCCTCTACCATTTAGTCAATATGTTTGCACCACTTGGAAGCTCCACATGCCTTCTAAGCATCCTTTAACGTATTGACTAAATATACACCATTGGATCACTATTTACAAGATCACATGTTTTGTTAGATCATTATCCACTCAGATGAAATGCTCATTGTTAGATCTTTGATCCGATGAATTCTCATCGTTAGATCTATCTAGACTATTTGACCCTAGACTTCAACATAGTTAAACTTGATGGTATCTAGCTCATCACAATCTTACAAGAGAAACTTTGAATTTTTATAACTTGAGATATAAACACTTCAAGAGTCCAAATATTTAGGGTACCTTCTTGGAACTATAGACAACATCTCCATGAAAACTTTTGACCTCAATTGGCTTTTTGAGTACCTACATTATTATCACAAACTTGCTAGTTCATTCATATCTATATGATGTGGAGTGATAGTTTGGCTTCTCTTAAGATATAATATGCATGTTTCTCTTTCCAAATGATCAAGTGACATATCATAACTTCACCAATACATCTATGGATCCCTCATAACTTCTTCTTTGTCCTTATAGACCTAAAAATGTGCCATAAATTCTCCAAGCTATCAAACACAACTTCTTTGTCATTCATGCACTAGAACCATATGCTCTCTTTGACATCAATGAAAACCAAATATCAATTACCATGCTCAATAATCTCCCCATTTGTCATTGATGACAAAACACCCTCATAATGACTTCATTTGAATAATTAATTCATTTTAACTCCTTCATTCTAATATTTCTCCCCCTTTGACATTAATAACAAAGGGTATCTTCCTCAACATGTCAATAATCATATCTTAACATCAAGTATGCATTAAAATACTATTTAAGATGCTCAAGATACTTACATATTTTAAATCATATGAATCAATTGCTCCTCCTTTGATATGTACCAATTTAAAATTGGACTTCTCTGATCCTTAGACCTATCTATATATAGAACTCACAAGCTCTCTTTATTCATGTATTAAGATTCAATACCTTTTCAAAACACATGGCTTGTTTTAATCAATTCATCATATCAATATTCTTGAAATCACAACTATGGCAGATAACTTTACACTTCTATCATGACTAAATCATCTTCATATATGCTCCCCCTCACATCATGCACAACTCTTCAAGCCTTTCAAACTATATGAGTTATCTCCCCCTACCTCTAGGTTATACATAATTTGTCATCTTCTTATGCATTATAATATCTTTATAACACACCATCCTTGATTAGACACCTAGAGATATTCATTCTCTACCTACAGACCTTCAGAACTAACATCTTCATACTACACCATTTAACCAACTAGACCATCCTTCAGATTTGATCAAATTTTTGACTTTAGGAACATTGTTTCTAAAAAAATATTATCATGTTTTTTAAAATGAACCAAGGCTCAACTAGCATTTACCATGTTTCATCTTTCTGTAAAGTGTCTCCTTGAAGCTTAGAGAGAGAAACCCCTTTGACATAGTAAGACTAAAAGTCCCAAAACTTGGGAGACTCCCATATCTCCATACTCTCATTTGAATTATAGTACTACCTCATCATTAGATTGACTTTAAATGCATTCTTTTGTTTCTCTTAATTTTTGCTCATTTCTTAATTTTAGAAGAAGATAAGAAACTAATAATAAGGGTTTGGTAGAAATACCTAGTTGGTGATGCACGTGTAATCTAGGCAAAGAGGGAGAACTCCTCTTTGGCTTGGAAGGAATAACCTATAGATAAAAAATCACTAACAAAAGGGTTGTTAGAAAGATAGTTGGGTGGACTAGCTAGCATGATCTATATCTAAGAAGCATAAGCTTGTTAGGAGGTTATCAATCCACTCTTAATAATAATTAAGTTGAAAATGATAAAAGTAAGGTCATTGCATAAATTAAATGAAATACAATACAAGAAGAAAGTAGGATGTTTGTTAAATAAAATGACTAAATATAGAAAAATTGGGTCAATAATCATGTTAAAGTGGGTGAAGTCAAGTTCACAAAATTAGAAAAGGGTCTGTGAATAGGTAAGAACATAGAAAGTTAGGTTTGCTTGGGGTTAAGGGGTTTAAAATAACTTGCTATTATTTTTTACCACAATAATTGTTAGTAGTTGGGTGAACTATCAGTGATTCAACTAATCATTGGTTGTTGGGTAATCATCGATGGTTGGGGTTGACCATCTATGGTTGTACTAACCATCAGTAGTTGCTTATGAATTTTTAAAGATTTTTAGAAAAGATTTTTAGAATGGATGAATGGTCTGATAATGGTTCTATTAAGGATTTGGAAGTTGAGAAACAAGGTGCAAATAGGTATAATGAATTTATGGGGGTTATAAATCTAATGAATTAAAGAATAAGTAGAATATACCTATAGCTTGATAGATAATTAATGGTTTGAAGGCTAGGGTAATTTTACTAGAATAATATTACTTTGGACTTAAAATAAATTTAATAGAGGTTCAGGTCTCTTTTGTTTTTTTGAGTTGTTAAAGGAAGACTAAATGTTGGAAAGCTTGAATACTTTTATATAAGAATGTTTATGATGATGGATCCATTTCACCTCCTACTTCCCTCCTTTTATAGGCAAAGAGAGATGGAAGATAGACAAAGGGGTTGTTAGCAAGATAGTTGAGTGGACTGCCTAGTGTGAGCTAGATCCAAGAAGCATAATCTTGCTAGGAGGTTGTTAATCCATTCTTAATAATAATTAAGTTAAAAATGATAAAAGTAAGGGAATTGCATAAAGTAAATGAAATGCAATACAAGAAGAAAGTAGGATGTTTGTTAAGGAAAATGACTAACTATAGTAAAATCAAGTCAATACTCATGCTAAAGTAGGTGAATTCAAGTTTATAAAATTAGAAAAGGGTCTATGAATAGGTAGGAACATAGAAAGTTAGGTTTGGTTGGGGTTAAGGGGCTGAAAATAATTTTTTATTTTTTGCCACAGTGACCATCGGTAGTTGGGTGAACCATCAATGGTTCCACTAATTGTCAGTAGTTGGGTAAATATCAATGATTGGGGTTGATCATTGGTAGTTGTACTAACCATCAGTGATTTCCTATAAATTTCTAAACATACTCAAGAAAAAAATTAGAATGGATGAATGGTCTGATAATGGTTCTATTAAGGATCTAAAAGTTGGGAAACAAGGTACAGATAGGTTTAATCATGTAAGGGGTTAAAAATCCAATGAAACAAAAAACATGTAAAATATACCTATAGCTTGCTAAATGGCTGATGGTTTGAATGTTGGGGTAATTTTGTTAGAATAATAGTACTTTGGCCTTAAAAGCAAATTCAGTAGAGGTTCGAGTCTCTTTTACTATTTTTAAGTTGTTGAAGGAAGATTGGATGTTGGAAAGCTTGAATACCTATATGATATAATGCTTGTGATGATGGATCCATTTCACCTCTTACTCCCCTCCTTTTATAGGAAAAGAGAAATGGAGGATAGAAGGTAACCTAGAGGGTGAGGCTACTAATTTTGATGCTTAAAATTTTGTTAGAACCACATAAGGTAAACATATTAAATTGTGCATTGTTAACTCACACAGTTGGTGATGTGTTAGAAGGGTAAATACCTAATCATCAATAGTAATGCTAACCATTGATGGTTAAGCTAATCATTAGTGATCAAGTTTCCAAAGGTAATTTGGTCAAGGTAAGTTTAAAGAGGTGGGTTAAAAAGGTTGGTTAAGGGTTAAGTTAGTAGTTTGGTTAATTTAGTTAACTAGGTGGTCAACTAGACTCAGGGTCTAATAAGGTCAAGAAGGGTCTGCAGGCATTTTGATATCTATAAATTTCATATGTAGTTTTATAGTGTCTACACCTTGACTTCATTCTTTTCTTCAAACTTGTCAACTAATGCAGATAATATAAACTCTTACCTTTCCTTCATGTCTATCATGGCAAACAAACCATCTTTAGTTTCAATCTGATCTCTCCTATTAGGCTTAGGTTTCCACAACCATTTATGACCTCTTCCTTACACACTAGGATCTCCATATACCTTATTTTGCTTTGAAAAATCATTCAACTTGTTCTTTTAATACCTAGTAATGTGACCAACTCTATGACATATAAAACAAACAAGATCATTCATACCTTTTTATTGATGATGATTGTGATCTTTATTTGACTAATTTCTTATCCTCTTGCATTCTCTATAAATGTGGCCAAATTAATTACATGCATAACAATGACTCTGGGATGAATATTTCATTACATTGATGTGTCTATTTTGTCTTCTTTCTTGCACTCTAGGAGCTAGATTGAACTTATCTTGACTTGATGGTCTTTGCTTGTAGAACCATGTAATGTGACTAACTTTTTGATGACTATAGAAAATAATGTCTTCATACCTTTTGTTTGAATATAGTAGTAATCTCCCTTTGTCTGATTTCTTATTTTTACACATTATTTTACCCTATGACCAAACCTATGACAAGAATAACAATGATCATTAAAATATATTGCATACCTCATGGCACTAGGCTACCTGATGGATCTTTTCTTATTGATCTTGGTGCTTGTATCCTTGTTTTTTTGAGTTGACCTCTCTTGATCTTTCTCAGTGTTTTTCACCTTGACAAAAAAATCCTCATGCTTGTCCTTTTCTGAATCTAGCTTAGTCTTTAATTGAATTCTCTCATCCTCTTTATCTTGTTCTAATTTCTTTTGTTCCACTTCAAGTTTCCCTATCTTAATTATGAAATTTTCATTCTCATCCTTTAGAGAAACAAGATTAGTCTTTGATTGAGCACATTCATCTTCTTTAGCTCTCATGCTTAAACTTGTAGCCTCTAACTAAATTTTGAGATCTTGGATGGTTTCCTTATCCCTCTTAGCTTCTTTATCCATATCATCCTTCAATATACATTCTTGATCTTCAATAATATTTATATAATCAAGATTAGATTTCAATTCCTCATGTTCACCTTTCTTTGAACTCAACTTGGCATTTATATCTTCTAACTAAGTTTTGAGATGTTTGTATTCTTTCTCTTTTGAACTCATATTTGTATTTTTAAACCTTAATTGATCCTTAAGAATGTTGGTCTTTTCTTTATCATATTTTTATCTTGATCTTGATTTCAAGGATTTTATCTCCTTATTGATCTTGATGCACTAATCCTTAGTAAATTTATAGCTTGAATCCATAATCTTATTCTAATAATAATCACTCAACTTACCTCTATACTTATCAAAAACTACCTTGTACTAATTGTAATTTTCTTCAATTTATTTTAGACATGAATAAGTAACCTCTACTTGAGCCTTCAACTCTTGATTCTCTTTCTTCAATTTTTTATCCATATTTGTAGCTTGGATCACATTCAAGTGGTTAAACTTGCATAAAAGATCATGCTCTGATACCAATTGTTAGAGGTAAAATCACTGAGAGAGGGGTGAATCAGTGATTTAAGATAATCTAATTCAATTCCCAACTCGTAAACATTTAGCATAAATCAATTTTATCAAGAAGAATAAACATGAAATCACATACATCCAAAGCATACATAAGAGCATACATCACATGAACACATCATATACATGGGAAACCCTCTTGGAGAATAAAACCCATTAAAATTTGAAAGATGGAATATAGTCCTATAAAATAAGATCCAACATTTATACCAGCACTAACTAATCAAGGAACACCCATCCCTTATTTTAGTGAGACACCAATCCCATAAGCAGTTATTTCCCTTGTCTAGTTGAGTACCCACAACAACTAGACCTTTAGCAAGATTTATCATACAAGGAAGAACAATCCCCCTAATAAAATAAGAACCCACTCAACTACTTGAATAGATAACCTTGAACACTTTTTTATACTCTTTAACTGATGATTATCACCTTTTTCTGCACTCTTCACCTCTAATCTCTCCCAAGCTACCTCTAGGGATAACTTGCTCAAACTGTCTCTTCTAGGCTCATTAGATCCAATTACCTTTATGTCCTTCTACATAAAATTGATTAAATAAACATGTCTAATATTTATCACACTCTAATGGTTCTAACTAAAATTTACCTTCTCTTTCAAAAAAATTCTTCTTCACTTGAATCTTCACATACACACCTAACTCAATTAGTCCAATTAGACCTTGTACTTATACTAGTCTCTTCCTTTAACCCATTTTGGTTAGTCAATATGCTTTACATATTTGAACTAAATGTAAAATAGGTACATACACACATTCAATGTTAGAACCACACTCTTAATAGGTTGTTCATTACCTCATTATCCCTAAACGACCATTAGGTCTTGGTGAGACCTAAAATAATTAGGCCTTCATACTCACACGTTACATGTGAGACTAATTGGATAACCTTAATAATTTACCCATGATTAAAAAATATTAAAACCTATTTCCAATATCCCCTATATTACTCCCATAAGGTTCCATGCCACTTTGAACACCAACTCACACCTTGAACCTACCAATCAGGTCTCCTTGCTCATTTGGTCTTTATATATAGAAAACATAGTCTAAAACTTTTGAAGAAAACACTCAAGTATTTCACACATATATATGATTATATCACATTATTTAAACCTTAATAATATCTAAAAACTTCCATGTGACTTATACACTTCAACACAAGTTCTAATCACTCAAATCAACTCTCTAAAAATGACCAATATGACTGGTCACACATAGGTAGAATATAGTTAAGATATTTTGACTCTCCATATCTGATTTGGGGAAAAATATGATAATTAATTCCTTATAATAAGCTTTATATACTTATATAACATCTCCATGCTCATTTTATTCTTCATTTCTACTCATATTACCTTCAACTCACTCTATAATATGGTCAATCAAACTGCCAGTGTATTCATCAAACACAACCAACTTTTAAGCCTTAGTTAAAATTGAATATGGATTGGTCAAACCTTAAAAATCCATAAATATATTATTCATGAATTATAAAACACTCTCAAATATTTATTTCATCTTGAAACATCAAAATATTATCAAAAAAAACTCAATTATCTATCTCGGGTCACTTTCAGAACATAGTCAAACACAGTCAAATTTAGAGCTTAATAAATTTGACTTTATGAAAATTAAAACCTTTTAAATAAATCATTTAGATGCACCTTGAATTAATTTAAAAATTTTATTTTTAATATATCAATAAATTTATTCTAGATTAAAATATATATATCAAAAACTACAAACTAGTTTTCTCTCATTAATTTGAATATTCAAATTCCAACGGTCACTGAGCAAATGTTA
This sequence comes from Torreya grandis, assembly GCA_037957365.1. Lineage (NCBI taxonomy): Eukaryota > Viridiplantae > Streptophyta > Pinopsida > Cupressales > Taxaceae > Torreya > Torreya grandis. The sequence continues at coordinate 7,851 of JARHVA010001282.1, read as the reverse complement.
AACAGCAGACACTTTGACCTCATCTCATGCTCCCTAGAAACTTTGAATAAATATTTTATGTTAATCTCCTTGGATTATCCTAGTCTTTATCTTTAAATTCTCACCATTGATCTTAGATCTATGCTTCTATGATCGTGTCACTTGGCAGCTTTGTATGCCTTTTGTGCACCCTGTACCATTCAATCAATGTGCTTACACCACTTGGAAACTCTGTGTGACTTCTGATAATCCTTTAACATATTTAATAAATATTCACCATTATATCACTACTAATAATATCATGAACTCTATTATATCATTATCTAATCAAATAAAATGCTTGCCATTAGATCCATGATCTGATAAACACTCATCATTAGATTTGTCTAGAGTATTTGACCCTATACTTCAATGTAGTTAAAATTGACAGTCTCTAGCTCATCACAATATTGAAATATGAAATTTTAAGGTTTATAACTTGAGATATAAAACTCTTCAAGAGTCCAAAAAATTAGGGTACCTTTTTGGCACTATAGACAACATCTCCATGAAAACATATGACCTAAATTGGATTTCTAAGTACCTACATTAAATTCACAAGCTTGTTTATTCATTCATATATGTATTATGTGTAGTGATTTTTTGGATTCTCTTAAGCTATAATATGTATGTTTATCTTTCCAAATGATCAAGTGACACACCAAAACTTCACCAAGGCATCTATGGATGCCTCACAACTTCTTCTTTGTCCTTATAGACCTATAAATATGCCATATATTCTCCAAGGTATCAAACATAACTTATTTGCCATTTATGCACTAGAGCCATATTCTCTCTTTGACATTAGTGACAACCAAACATCAATGTCCATGCTTAACAACTAGATCAACCTTGTTAACTAGGTTTAATAATTTGTACATAGGTTTTCATACTTCATTCACCCTATCAATCTATTTTATCTTTGTGTATAGGTTTTTATAGCTCCATTGACCTAGTCAACCTAGTTAGGTCATTTTTTATTAAATGAAACACCTCACATGTAGATTATTTCATAAAACCAATCAAAAACCACTTGGCTTCATTTGTCTCCAACTTACTATTAGACCCAAGATAATTCACACTAAGCTCATGGTTTTAATATACCATTATCTTACAACATGCTCCTTGGTCACCCATAGACATATCATATGTAGGTTATTACCTCTTTAGGTATTCAATGTATCAATTTAATTCATAATTTAAAACATTATAAACATGAGGATAATCATAACCCATGGAGTATACAACTACCAAATATTAAATCTGAATGTCGCATTCCAACTATTCCCCAAATTAGTAGCCCACCTTTAACTGAATTCATTAACATGAATCATGATTTACATGTTACTCTCATGGATTCAAATGATGATGAACCAAATGAATTATAAAAAACTTTTAATACCACTACAATACCTCCTTATATTTTGGAATGGCTTCCTCCTTGTTTACTTCCATGTGATCACACCATTCCTCTAATTGATGATGTCATTGATATACCATCCATGTAATGCATATGAAGCTTATTAAAAATAAGATTAACTTTGTTTCTAAATATAGGATCATTAAATTGAACATCATTAATTCTTGAAAATCTTTTTATATAATCAATAGGATGTTTCATTACTTAGGTTTTTACCTTAAATAAGTAGCACTTGTCTTGTGGAGGTCTTGGATGCATAGGATAAGCCTTATATCCTATAAATGATTTATCCTTGTGATCCTTACAAGACAAAACAACCTATTACAAAGTACCTTTATCCAAAGGAGAGATTGAGGCATGATGGGTTTACTTAAACAAGGTAAGTATATTCATATCCCTTCATATTTTGATAAGTAAATATTGTAGAGCTAATAGATTTGAATTGTATCTCTCCTTGCTTAGATTATTTATATGTTATAGGATTATCTTTACATGTTTATTATCTTCCCAATTTGTGCCATAAGCTTTAGTGAGTACAATATTAGCTTGCATATTCATTTACTATATTAGATTATATGTTTATTTAGTAAATTATCTTGCTTATTACTATTAGTATCATAATACCTAACTAGGGTTATCACAAAATGGGATTTGACTAGAGGCCTTGGAAACCACTCCTTTACCATTATGTGATAAGATATCCCTTAGTATATATTTAGTAGATCCATTATTGATCATGACCTCGATATAAATGTATTCCAAATAAACTTGTTAGTTGATTACCTTCTTTAATCTTGAATATTATTGAGTAAGTTATAAATCTATTTAGTTTTGCCTACATACAATATTAGTCTAACAGTACTTTAGGAGTAGTATTAAAAACATTTTTTTTTAGTTTATGATTAGGTGAATAGACTAAAAAGGGAGATTTATCAGCCAAAACCACCTCCCAAATCAAAAAAAATGAAACCTCACTTAAAATTATATGAATCTATTCAAATTTTGAAATCTATGTCAATAAACCCAAGTATTATTTTTGCTACACTTTAAAATGTCAAAGATGGTAGGAAAATAGTGTGTGTTATTGAAATTTGAAAGAAAAAATTATTTAATCTTTGAAAATTATTTCTTTTTAAAGGTAGATATATGATTTTATATTTATATCCAATTTTAATTGTTTCATTTGGACATCAAATCAAAAATTTATGCCCAAAACAATGACTACTTGTCAAGAGTAAAAAATGTGAAAATAGTATGTGTTATTGAATTTAGAAAGGGACAATGATTGAATTTTTAAAACATGTTTACTTGGAGTGTATCTCTTTTATTTAGTTTATATCCAACAAGAATCATGTTATTTTGACATAAAATGAAAAATTTATGCCCAAATTATTTGTCAATAGTAAAACTAATAAAAATAGTTATAAATAATCCACCAAGGCATAATTTTACTATTAGTCTGAAATGGTGAAACCTTGAGTGGAAAACCCATCCAAACCACCCTTGTGGTTAACTCATCTGATGAAAAATTTGGAGGAAAGGACCCTCACCTTTGTTAATTCCCAATCCAACTCCCCTTCTGCTAGCTCCTCCCCAAGTTCTAAATCATGAAAACATTTTGGAGTTAGAAACCCCACCTCAGGAGGTAAAAAACATAAAACCATCTATATTACTTAGGGAGAGGATGGTATCAAGGGTAGGGAGGTTTTTGAACTGGAAGATCATGTTTGGGAATGTAAAAGGAAGTTTTGCACATTTAAAGAGAGGCTAATGGATATGGGAGAGATATGGTAGGTATTATTAAAGAGTGTAACAACCTAAAGGCTGGGAATGACAATATCAAACTAAAATTTGATAATGAAAATGAATATGAAAACATGATAAATACTAAATCTTCCAGTACTAAGACCAACATGAATGTAGCTAAGGACACTCAGTGAATTCTCAAAGACAAAAAGATTCATAATACACCACAGAAGAAAAATATGAAGGGGATCTTGAAATGATTTATTAAACATATTTAGCGTAGAGTGATGCTAGACCTATTTAATCATAAGGTTGAGGAGATTAAATGTGTCACCCTAAAGAACCAGGAAAGCTCTGAGGAACTTTGTGAATTTGTTTAGTTTATTCTATTATCTTCTTTGGTTAATTTGTATTTGATAATTTTACTATAATTTTTATTGATGATTGGTTGATTTCCTTAAATTTTTTACAACCCATTGGGGATTTTTATCTTGACTATGGATATATTTTTTCTTGTTTAAACTATGTGGTTGTTGGATCCCTATAAAACCAGCTTGTTTTACCTCATCTAATTAAAAAAATAGTTGTAAATTTGATTATTTTTTATTAGATTAGACATAGTAAATAAATTTTATATAAAAATTTATTTATAGATAATATGCCTCTAAATATAGTTTCTAAAATATTTTTAATCATTTCATTTTGATACCGTATGAGAGAAATAGAGAAAAAAATATTATTTGTTGGTCATAGACATTGATTTAAATTTTAATCATGTAAAATGTCATTTTTCAAATTCAAGGCCCAAATAAATTATTTAATATACATATCACTATGAATTCCTTTGAATTTATGAGTCACATCCATGTGATTGATAAATTTATGGAAAAAATATTGTTCATTAATCTATTATATCTCATTGCAAAACATGATGTAGCAAATAGCTGAAAAGGGGTAGCCATTGATGATATTTTTCAAATTTATAGCATTATGGACCATTTCATGTTATTTTTAGTTCATCAAAAATCTTTTGTAAATTATCATTGAATAAAAAATTTATCAAATATATTGTGATAGTCATGTTACAGATTAACAAATCAAGTAAAAACATACAACCAATAATCAAACCACATGTTAATTTCTTTGAGATTTATTTTACATGAATTTATTTCACAATCATTTTACTCAAAATAATAAGGTAAATGTAAATTCATTTATATTTGTGTATCATATTCAATTTGAGATTTATTACTTCAATTTGATGTTATAGCTTGTTTTTGAGATTAAGTACCTCAATCAACATATGAATGAATGACTATTCAAGATAGAAATATATATTGCCACCAAGTAAACCAATATCTAATTCCACTTCTTATATTACTCAACAATTAGTTACCCATGTAATATAGTGAGATGGAATGGAAACCATAGGGACACTTGGTGATATCTTTCTTATTTTACATCACAAATTGAAAAATAAGTGTGACGTTTATTTTTAAAATCATAGTTGGAGTTTATCCTTACTAAATAAATCAACAAGGGAAATTTTATAGGTATGGATGCTACTTACCACTAATTTTACGTAAATAGCATGATCCATAAGGTGTCTTATATTGAAAGAAAATAAATAATGAAACACAACTGATTTGGTATAATTAGCATAAGATATAACTTATATGAGTAGTATGACTCAAACTATTCTTTTTGTTTCAATAAGGATTTTCAAATATGCATGTCTCTCATTAGTTTCCATTTCCATTCAACAACTATTATCTATCTAATTTTCACCCCTATAAAAGTTTTTCAATCCTTCCTAACTAGATGATAGCATGGAATCACTCCTAGGCTATGGGTGGCCTAATTAGTGAAGTGAATCTCTATATTGTGCTTGCTCCCTTGATTCTTCACCCAAATTAAAACTAACCTAATACACTTTCAAGGAAAAGGGATTAAAAATAACTAAAAATATTAATAAAACATGGAGGTGATGCACCAAATATAGGTTCCTCTACTTTCCAATGCTTTTACTATGAAATAACAAGTTTATAATCTAATTTTTATAGCTTTAAGATAGATCCTTCCACATAAATATTTATATATGAAGGTTATGGATATTACAATAGATAAGGTGATAATTCATGATGAATAAGATCAAATACTAATGACATTTCAACACTTAAACTTAGCAAACCATTTGATACACTTCATATGCCCTGTGAAATATGACTAACTCACATAGAGGCATGAAAAATAAGGACAAATTTAAGGAAGCAATATCACTATCACCAAAAACTCATCAACCATTAATTCAAAATCATTTTATGAAAGATTAATATAGTATAATTCAACTTGAATTGATTTCAAAGGCAATTACAAGTACTAAAATTTTCAAGGCTTCACCATAACCACTCAGAGGATACATCAAATGTCTTTCAAGGCCTCATTTATAGAATAAGTAAAGGAAGAGATAAGGATATGACAAGATGAGAACTCATGAACTATTCATCATCATCTAATGTGTTAAAAAATAAAAATAAATTAACACCAAGCCTACTTTGAATGTGTTGTCATCTTGTCCCTCAACCTTCTAGGCCATGTGTTGGTTAATTCCTTCATGAATAGTGGCATAGAAACTATCTAGGAAAATTGATGCTTTCTTGAATATAACTCTTTCCCAAAGAGTTACACTTATGGTTCTTTAAGGGTAGTTACAACTTGTTCATATGACACTTTTAATATTTGAGAACCTTATATGCCCACCTTGCCCTTTATAATGCTTCTTTTCCATTGACATTTGACCTAAAACTCATGGTTCACTTTCATACTTTCTCTAACTATCAAAGAATAAATTATTAATAAAATTATATTTTTATGATTTAGAGACCTTCACCATGGTTTATTACTTCAAGTAAGGTACTATATTAGTTTATAGAGCCTTTGTTCAAGTATTAAAAGACACCTCATTGAGGTCATATTGATCACCTATCATCATTTAGGCCTACTTGACCACTTGTATCTTATTTTATCATTGTTGACTTGTATCCTATAATCAAAAAACTTCTATCTTGGCTTAATAAACCCCTAAAACTAGTTAAGAAGACTTGTTGACCTCAAAGCCTTGAAAATAGGCTCAAAAAGAATCTTCTTAGGCTATTTTTAGTACATATTTGGCTCACATGTGCCAAAAAATGGATTATTAATGTACTCTCAAAACCCACATAGGTCACTTGGATCATCTTAAGACTAAAAAATTGAATTTTAATTCATTTGAAGAGCAAACATAGTCATTAAGTCTTTTAGTCCTTCTAAGTAGCTTTAGAGGTATCTACCATGTTAGCAGTCATTCATAAATACTAGCCCCTCAATTATCTGATTAATGCCATAAATTTTTAGTGAATATGGATATTAAATTATCCCTAGGATATTTTTGTCCCTTGTATTATCTCTTGTAAGTTATATGCAAAATTTTAGGCCTTCTCGAGTTTCTTCCAAGGCAAAACATAGGGTTTAACTACCCTTTCTTCTTAAAGATAGTTCATACCATACAAGGTCCTTGAGTAAAAACTAATTAAATGAGGTTACATTATTGGAAAATACTAAACACCTCAAATATCCAATCCTTCCCATGCATTTTCTTAAGTTCGTTCTAGACTTTAAAAGTAGTCTCTTGAGAACTGCAAGACTATGCATGTAGGTTGAGAGAATTAATTTTAGACCTAAAGTCTTAAAAATTAATATTATTAATTATAATTTCCTAAAGTGTGTCTATAAAAACTTATATCATGTTTTAATATATTTTATAAAATTTACTTTCTCTCCACAAGATCTAGAGCCTGATTTGTCCATCATGAGGGTTTATTGGTAATTAGGCAAATCTAACCCTAAAAATCATTATTTTGATATTTTCATCCTTTTTCAAGGGTTTTATCCTATATTATATATATTACCAAGGTTTTATTAAAATATTAATATTATTATATATTAAAAATACCTCAATACTTATACTTTTTCTTCATTCTTTTAAGTCACAGTCCTGTAGATGACCATTCTAGGCTTATTAACTTCCCACCTTGGGAATGGGTCCTCCTCAAATGGTTTTGGAAATTTTATGGCCTTAGAAACTATTTTAAGTAACATTAATACTATCCCTAAAATTAATAAAAAAATTACTATCCCCTCACTTGACACCACAAGTATTTTTTCTCCAACTATGTCTATAGCAGGCCTGTAGGTGTCTACTTTACGCTTCTTAACTCTTTTCATTGTATGTTAATATTGTTGAGTTCATTCATTACTTTATGTTACTATAAATGAGTGAATAAAAAATTTTATTATCTCTTTCATACCTAAATTATTCAATTATTTCCTTTAGGAAGCTCAAGATGTCCTCTTTCTTGTAAGGTGTAGAACTCTTGGTCAAGAATGTGGACCTACAAGTATGCAGACCTGTAGGTCTATATTAACCTTCATTTTAATCATTTATGGCATGTTTTTAATCTCATATTACCAAAAATAATTTCATAAATTCCTATGACCATTTTTAAAGGTTAAAACTCTCTTCAAAACATTTGAAATTCCTTCAATTACCTAGCCTCAATCATATAGTGCATATAGGCCTATAGATGTCTAGTTTAGGCCTAACACCTACTTCTCCTATCACATGATGA